>CM060679.1:56390863-56510863 GCA_030686995.1 Artemisia argyi | reverse complement strand
TTGACGAAGAGTAGAATAATGTAGCTTTTAAATCATAATGGCTACTTTTTAGTTTTGTTTTATGTAATGTGAACGTGTGTAGATGCTTTATACTACTTTTCTAATACCGAACGCGTAAACGAATTCTTTTGAGATACTTTGTCCTAAATTTAGAATCTTTCACCGTACAAGCTATAAGGAACGAAATGATAGGCACGTTGGTTCCAAATTGAATTAAATCCTATGTTCTAAGGCTATGTTTGGCAAAAGTAGCTGTGAGCAGTAGCATTGAGCAGTAGCAGTGAGCAGTAGCTGTGAGCTGTGAGCAGTTGCCAAAAAAGCTCACAGCTTCATAAAGAAGCATTGGGAAAATGAGCTTTCCTAAAAAATAGCAAAGCCCACAACTTTCATGCCAAACAAACATCAAAAATAAAAAAGCTCATTCTCACCGCTCATTACCCCAAAAAGCTCCAAAAAAGCTTCGCGCCAAACATAGCCTAAATAAACTATCAATTATACGAAGTGATTTTATATTATTATTAGGCAAAATGATAAAAAATACATTTAACTTGACACTTTTTACCATTATATGTTGTCAACTATTTTTTTTTCTTCATTATAACACAAAACTTGACATTTTTTGCTATTGTATGTACTAAGCGTCGCATCGTTAGTCCTTTACACTAACGGCCGTTAGTAAATAACTTGAAATTCCGTTTTCTTCCGATTTTACACATTTTCATCCGTTTTCTTACGTTTTTGCCCGATTTTACACGTTTTCTTCCGTTTTTTTTCGTTTTCGTCCGTTTTTTTTACGTTTACGCCCGTTTTTTTTACGTTTTCACCCGGTTTTTTACGTTTTCTTCCTTTTTTTTTTTCGTTTCCCCCCATTTTTTTAAGTTTTCGTCCATTTTTTTACGTTTTCGTCCATTTTTTTTACGTTTACGCCCGTTTTTTTTACGTTTTCACCCGGTTTTTTTACGTTTTCGCCTTTTTTTTTATGTTTTTGCCGGTTTTTTTTATGTTTTCGTCCGTTTTTTTTTTACCTTTACGCCCGTTTTTTTTACGTTTTCACCCGGTTTTTTACGTTTTCACCCGGTTTTTTTACGTTTTATTCCGTTTTTTTTTATTTTTCGTCCGTTATTTTTACGTTTACACCTGTTTTTTTACGTTTTCACCCGGGTTTTTACATTTTCTTCCGTTTTTTAACCTTTTTGTCCGTTTTTTACGTTTACGCCCGTTTTTTTTACGTTTTCACCCGTTTTTTTTGTTTTCTTCCGTTTTTTTACGTTTTCTTCCATGTTTTAAACTTTTTGTTCGTTTTTTACGTTTACGCCCATTTTTTTACGTTTTCACCCGGTTTTTTTCGTTTTCTTCCGTTTTTTTACGTTTTCGTCCGTTTTTTAAAGTTTACGCCCGTTTTTTTACGTTTTCACCTGTTTTTTTCGTTTTCACCCGGTTTTTTTTTGTTTTGTCCGTTTTTTTACGTTTACGCCCATTTTTTAACGTTTTCACCCGGTTTTTTTGTTTTCTTCCGTTTTTTTACGTTTTTGTCCTTATTTTTATGTTTACGCCCGTTTTTTTACGTTTTTACCTGGTTTTTTTTTGTTTTCTTTCGGTTTTTTACGTTTTCGTCCGAAAAGGTTGAAAAACGGAAGAAAACGTAAAAAACCTGGCGAAAACATAAAAAACGGAAGAAAACGTAAAAAACCAGGTGAAAACGTAAAAAAAAATGCGTAAACGTAAAAAAACGTGCATAAACGTAAAAAAAGGAAGAAAACGTAAAAAACGAGCGAAAACGTAAAAAAAACACGCGAAAACGTAAAAAACGGAATTAAATGTAAAAGACTAGGTGAAAACGCAAGAAAGCAGGCGTAAACGTAAAAAAAAAAACGGACAAAAACGTAAAAAATGGGCGAAAATGAAAAAAAACGGGTGAAAACATAAAAAACCGGGTGAAAACGTAAAAAACGGGCGTAAACATAAAAAAAGGGACAAAAACGTAAAAAAATGAATGAAAACGTAAAAAAAATGGGCGAAAACGTCAAAAAACATGCATAAACGTAATAAACAGAGTGAAAACGTAAAAAAACGGGCGTAAACGTAAAAAAATGACGAAAACGAAAAGAACGGAAGAAAACGTGTTAAATCGGATAAAAACGTAAGAAAACGGATGAAAACATGTAAAATCGGAAGAAAACATAATTTTAAGTTATTTACTAACGACCGTTAGTGTAAAGGACTAACGATGCGACACTTAGTACATACAATAACAAAAAATGTCAAATTTTGTGTTACAATGAAAAAAAATAGTTGGCAACATACAATGATAAAAAGTGTCAAGTTCAATGTATTTTTTATCATTTTCCCTAACATAAACTATTCGAATTCATAACTTTTATAATCAATGATCAATTATTCATTCTTTACTCAAACTCGTTGTTAATGTTGAGTGTTAAAATCACATAACACTAAAACATCACATTATTAAAAAAAAAAAAAAAAAAAAAAAAAAATCCGTGTTGAAAAGGTTATAGATGAGTATAAATATGAAAGTATGATATTGACATTTGTGAAGTTCGTAGCTAACAATAACAAAATGAAATAAGAAAATGAGGTATCCACGCGAAAAAGAAAAAAAGAACTACAAGACCGTGGATCAGTTCCTTGCACAATCAAAATTTTAGCTCATTTAGCTAAAAGCCTAATAATCTAATATAGCTAGTTGGATGAATTTCCCTTATTACATTTGGATTTAAGTTGTGTCCAAAGATCCATAATATTTTACTATAAGAGCATGGACGGATCTTAGTGAATAGTGAAGATCGGGGAGGTCCACGACCCTCTAAAAACTTTGAGTTTTGACTTATATTTGCTATGAAGAAATACAACTTTGTCCCTTCCAAATTAATAGATATTGCATTTGATCCTCCCAATAAATTAACTCAAGTTCCGTGAGATAAAAGGAACTTCTTTGACCCATAGTTCTAAAGGTAATGGGTTTTAAGCCTTCTACGCAATAGATTTCTAAATTCTAAATATGATAACAAATTTTTGGGATATAAATTTACTATATATTCGACATTTACTCGAAATTTGTTTTACGTTAAGGTGAGTTGAGTTAAGTATTCAAAATCCTTTATCGATTTTGTGCATCTTAGCCTGAAAACAAAAGTATCAAAACAGTCGTAATTACTATTCTTTAATACTCCAATGATTGACTCAAATCAAACTTGAATGTAAGCTCAATAGGAATTAATCTTTATCGATATCTTACGACCAACAATTCAGCTACTTTATTACTATATATATTATTTGAGAACCTAAACGGCGTCGCTCCATCTACATTATTCCAAGCCCATTTTCCGCAGCCCAATGTACTCCTCTTTTTTTTCCTTAGCCTGCTACGCTGAGGCCCATGTCTATTCTTCTCCGCCTTTTTTTTTTTTTTTTTTTTTTTTTTTTTTTTGTTAGAATATATCTCCATTTACGCACATCTTCCTCACACTTCTGGATATCTCCTTTCGACTAAAAGAGAAAAATCAGGTAGCGACATCCAGAATCTTCACCAAATACCATCAACACAGACATGCGTAAAGAGACGATGAAGAAGATTGGGGAAGAATCAGGTACCAAGATGAGGAAGATTCAAGGTTTTTTTCTAAAAGATTTTAGAGATATAAGAATCAACATCGATTACAGCCGACTATGGTGTAAGAGTTATGGAGGAGTTAGGGTTTTGGTTTTTTTTGGGTTTTTCCGGTACAAAATGCTTCATGTTCGATTAAAGGTATGTATATGCTTTTGGTTATATTTGCTGTTAGGTTTATGTTTTTTGGCTATAGGTAACATAATTATTTGTGGAAAAATTAATTTGTAGGTGTCGATTTGTGTTCAGATTTTTCTTTGATTTCGGGTGAGCTTCTCTTTTGATATGGGTGAGATGAATATGAGCATTTTGATTGGTAGGATTGTGCCATAATTTGGGGGTTTTGCTAATTTAGGGATTTTTAATAAAATGAGTTAGAATGCATCTAAGATGTTACTGTTTCTTGGGTTTTTTCCATGGTAAATTATGGCTGTGGGTTGAGTTGTTAGTTATTCAGGTATATAAAACTTGCTACTTTCTTTTAGTGACATTATATATATGAGATTACGGGTACGTATGGTGTTGACTTCCGAATATTGACTTTCATATTGATTTTGGTTGATTTGCATATATAAAAAGTGGCGAAATTCAGTGGTTAATCTAAGGGATAAATTAGCATGGATTGATTCATTGCAATGGTGATAAAGACGTACCAGTCATCTTACAAAGGTAAAAAAATAGGCAATTTTTAGTTTTGATGTTTAGTCTTAGGCAATATAAATAAGGACAATGTCTTTGCGTCTATGGATAATGCTCATAATTTCGACCTTTGACTATTGATTTGTAACGTATTATAAGTAATATGTAGCAATTACATTTATTCACTATCATGTCCTTTTAAATTGTATTACTACATTTGAATTCCTTATAGTAATTCACTGATAGCTACTCTCATTGTAGGTGCACATAGACAACACATGCCAACTTATCCAAGCCCACATCAGAATACTCGCCACACGTATTCAGTCACACAAGGTTATGCAACTAATGCTTCATAACATCTTATGGATAATATTCGAAAAAAAAAAAAAAAAAAAAAAAAGAGCGTAAATCTTTGTCTATTTATTAGTCAGACACGAAAACATGTTTCTTATAATAGTCAAATAACACATATCAAATACTAGAAACAGACCATGTTACACTCCACAGCTATTTTTTTTTTCTTTTTCAATGTCCTCTGAAATTGTGCTCTCACTTTGGAACGACCTATACTAACTCAATGACAATTGCTACCATTGTAGGTATGAGTACACGATAAATGGCAGATTGATAGAGCTACCATCATGTAGAACCGTAGAGGGGGGGGGGGGGGGCGAATACGGTCTTTTCGGCTTATTTCAAGTTCATTAACTTTAAGCCTCAAACATCACCAAGTGGTCACAAAAAAAGTATATAAAGCATGTAAAGAGACACCACGATATATACTGGTTCGGGATGGGGGGTTTATACCATCCGTACGTCCAGTTGCGAATCCACGACATTACTCTAGTATAATCCTTTCGGTGGATTACAAACCGTTACAACTTCACTCTACCGATATGCACAAAAATCGGTGCTCACAAAGAAGAGCTACTCCCAACGGTATTCCGCCCTCGGAAACCACCCTAAAGAATCTCGTGATTCGACTTACACAAGGTCACAAAGACCACAACCAAAACTTCCACCCGGAAGTATAGAACCCCAACTAGATCCCCAATGATCTAGGCTTGGTCACCAAGACACAAGACTTCCCTTACAAACAAATGAATGAATAAATATATGTTTCTTCAACCAAGCCCTAACCTAACCTAGAGACTCGATTGTAATAGAAAGGGTATAGAGAAGAAGACCCTCGACACAATCACAAGAGTGGATTATGTTCTTGTGATTCTTCCCTTGCAAATAGATGTGTAGGACCCTTGGATACAATATCTAACACAAGTTTATTAGAGATTAAAGAAGAGAAATGTAGAGAGAGAGAGAGAGAGAGAGAGAGAGAGAGAGAGAGAGAGAGAGAGAGAGAGAGAGAGAGAGAGATGGTAACTTCTAAAGAGAGAAAGAAAGATTTATTAGATTAGAGAGAGAAGGAAGGAAATACACATAGAAGAAACCCTAGAAGCAACACCTCCAAATGAGAGCATTTGGAGGTATTTATAGGTGAGATAAGAAGATGGGCCGGACTTGGGCTTTTGTAATGAACTAGACCTAACCTAATACAATATTAGATTAAACCAAGCCCGTTTACCCTTAACTAAACTACAAGACTATTACAATATTATTACAAGACTAAATGACTTAATAAATGATTGTCACTTCTATTTCTAATAATCTCCCCCTAAGGGGCGATCATTGAGATCTCTCTTTGATTCCATTGATGATCAACACTTCTATTGCTAACAATCTCCCCCTAAGGGGTGATCATTGAGATCTCTCTTTGTGATCTTCATCTTTGAACTTTGAAGCTTGTTGTCTTGAACTTAGAGTCTTTGTAGAATAGTTTTTAGTCTTTGTTCCTTCATGCTTTGTGATCTTTGATACTTGACTTATCATCGTTCTTTGTTCTTTTGTTGTTGTGGTGAAGTTATCTTTCTTTCGTCACTTCTGTGTCTGTGGTGGTTGTCCGCCATTCCAACATGCTCATACGTCTTTAGTCTTTGTGATACATGCATTTGTTGTTTTCGTTCTTTCACTTTGATCTTTGTCACTTTACTTTGTAGATTCTTCTTTATGGCGTAGAATCTTTCTTTGACTGTTGCTATCCTTTGATCTTTGTGAACATTCCTTTGACTTTGTGATGCATGTATGAGCATGTGGAATCTTTCGCCATGGAGATGATGTATAGCTGCAGGTAAACAGTTAGCAATAAACAACCGGTACTTACAGATAAGGAATTAGAGATCGTCAACAGCATAGTGTGAAGACTCCTTCTAACCCTTACCAAGGCCGTTCCCATGTCAGATACTCCCGAAAGAGCTTACGAGACCTACTAAGTAGCTCAATGACTGGGTGAGTCGCTGGGGATCACTCCACGATTGTAGACCGTATGGAACCACCGCGAACACTAAGCGTATGTAGCACCCCCAAAATACTGCAGCGGAAGACTGTGTCATAGGGGTGCTACTTCATAATACAAAGTACAAGTTATAGAAAACGAACTCTAAATGAGACGTTTTGAAAAGTTACCATTCGATTAATGAATTCAAAGTTACAAACATGAGATTCCAAAGTATGATACATAAATGTATACAAAGTTTTGAATGGTAAATAATAAAAAGCGTAAGTCTTCAGAATATGCAGCTTGACTCTAAGTTCCACGCACTAGCTATCGCCTTACTAACCTGAGATAAACATGCTAAAGTGTCAACACAATGGTTGGTGAGTTCATAAAGTTTGTCTTAAAACAGTTGAAAAGCCTTAAAGAATGTTCACACAGCAAAGGCATTGAGAATCCACTCAGTTGCAAGTCCCGCCATAAGAGACTTATAACCTGTGTGTTCACAACCCACTGCTAATATATAGTTTCTCAGGATTATATTCACCCATGGTCACGTCATTTTGGACCCATAGGCGGGGAACCACCATCCCAAATAGTACATGTCACCCAACGTCTCGAATCTTGGACTTAGGTGGGGGGTGTAGGCCCATACTAGTACTATTAATACCTCTCCTTTGACAGCATAGAGTATTGTGTATGCACGTAAATACAAATCTTGTATTTAAATTAAGCAAGTATAGTGTAACAAGTATGTATAACGCAATCAAGTATAATTATCATGTATAACACATTCAAGTATAATGCCAATCAAGTATAACACAATCAAGTATAAATGTTTTGAGTATTTGTACAAGTAAGCAAGTAGTTGTGCATGTATCCCCCCCAAAGAGTTAAAACAAGTATGAAAAGAGTAGGGGCTATGACTCACCTTAAGCTTATGTAATGAGAAATGAAAGTGGTAGTCGAATCGCGAAAGTCTCTAAGAGCAGCCTATAATAGAACGTTGCGACTTAGGTTTGGAGTAACGTCTAAGAATACGAAGAATTGCCTATATATGTCTTGCATATAGTTCATGATGTAGTACTTAGTATATAGTGTAAGTCTTTGAATATAAGTGGTTTATGAAACATGTATAGGTTGTATATCTCTTACTACCGTTCGGGCCGACATAATTCAGAAGTCATGGAGTAAACGTTCGAGGAGCCAGGACACTTTAATTCGTAAATCCACAACTCATCTCGACGGCTTACTTAATGAACTCCTCACATGAGGCTCCCTACTATTGTAGTATTTGATAACATATATATATATATATATATATATATATATATATATATATATATATATATATATATATATATATATATATATATATATATATATATATAAGCTTTTTGATCTTTAAAAGTTATATGGTCTTTAGCCGTGGCTTTGCCGTGACCTTGGTCATTGTTACCATGGTCTTGAGACTCAACCTTGGCTTTAGCCATGGTTGTGGTCTCGGCTTTAGGTCATTAGACCTCTTGGTCTCATCTAAATATAATCATTATATAGTAACTTTGGTCTAAAAATGGGCTGTTAAGAATTTGAAGAAAATTATCACTCAGAAAGCATTTTCAGGGCTCGAGCTTCTTTGTTCCTGAACGAAAACGGCGTTCCGGACAACTTTCGTGTTTTAACTTTTTGATGAATCGGAGCAGAAGGGTGACTTTCAAATTGGCAGAATGCAAAACAGTAGGTTATGGGCAGTTTCGGCGTTTTGGTGTCGCTAACTTCTTATGGCCATAACTTTTGACTCGTGTACTCATTTTGGGTGATTCAAATTGCTATGTTTTCCTTTTGAAGTACTTTATAACAGTAAGTAAGTGTCAAATATCATAGTTATACTATTTTGGTCGTGGTTCTCCATAAAAATCACTAGTTTGCTTGTTTACTTGTCATAAGTTAACATATATATACCAATACTTGTTTTATCCATTTTTAAACATCATGAACACAATAACAAGAACATATATAGCATGAAAGGAACACAAAGAGCATGAAAATGATAATGAGCAAGAAAGTGTAATAGGGTTTGCTTACAACTTTTGGCTTTCTAAAGAAAGGAAGTCAAGTATAGAACTAGGACACTAAACCTAAGCTTGTAAACCCTTCACCATAACTCTTGTAACCCTTGCTAGCCTTGATATAACCCTTGTGAAAATCATTTAACTTCAGCCCTAGTAACCTTGTGTAGCTCCTAAATCAACCATGGAATCACCAAACAAACTTAAGAACTAGGTAGAGAATACTAAGACATTGAACTTTGTAGTGTAACTTGTATATTGAAGATCAAAGGATCATGGTGCTAGGTACTTATGTTGTGGCATTTTTATTGATGAGAAAGGAAGCAAATGAGCTTGTATTTATACTATGAAGAGGAGGTTAGGAAGCTTACTAGGAAATTACATAAACTTGGTGACAAAGTTGTAATTAAGTAATGATCTAAAGAATCAATGGTCAAGATCAAGCCACAAGTGTGAATCCCCCCCCCTAGTGGCGGTTCCAATAAGATAAGGGTGACTAGATGAGTAGTCATGGTCTTTGGATGATAATATCCTAAGTATGTAGCTAGTTTTGACTCCGTAAGTTGCTAACCGTAAGTTATTAAGCCACAAAACGTAAAACCGGGTATCCTAAAAATATGAAACTTATAAATATGCTAGAACTTATCAATATACTACATAATAAAATATAAAATGAGTGGTAGGTTCTATTGGGTGCTAAAACCCTGCTAAAAACTGGAAACACGGGTCTAAAACACGTAATTCGCGTAAAACGCTGAACTGAAAAACGTAAAATTCCAAAACTTTTGGAATTGTCCTAAAATGAGAGAAAATCATATTTCTATTGTTTATAATGTTTTATGGACATATCGGGATGCTAGAATGACGTTTAAACCTAAAAGTAAATCTCGGACACGGCTTCGTGATTTTTGCAGAAATGATCCGACGAGTGTCAAACTCTCGGATTATCGTTAAAATAGTTTAACTTACGAGAATATGAAATAAAAATTTCTGAGATGAATAGTGAAAAGTGAATAGTAAAAAGTGAATAGTGAAATTTTCGGGAATAAAAGTTAACCTGAAATTGCGAATTGTTACAGCGTAACCCATAAAGAATTACCGAAGTGACCTGCTGTCAGGGCTGCTTGATGTTGACCCTGACAGGAATTTCCATTCAATCATTGAGAATCACAAAAATGAATCCTCTCATAAATGTTCTGGCAGATTGCTAAGATCTACGAAGAACTCTATAATTTACAGCTGATGTCCATTGTTGTAGAACACCAGTTATAGAAATACTAAGTGTTCCTAAGAGATCTTTAATGAATCTCGGGGCTCTAGACTCGATAAGTGCACATTTGGTTTCCTATGCGGAGATTAGGGAGAGGTCTCCTGCTTCAATATCAACCATCTCTAAGAGACAGGTCGATAGATTACGTCGGTTCCCCGTGAGAATGAAACAAGCTCTTTTAAGAGAACTTGAGTAGCTAGAAGGTTAAGCGCAATGCGTCACTGGGTCCATGACGTCTTTATCTTCAATACCGGTGTCACCTTAGTAACAACCAGTAGCATACGAATTGAACCCGGTGTCTGTCCTAAGGTTGAACATATGGAGGGCTATTTCTTTTCACCCTTTATCATAACTTTTCTTTTTAATTCTTCAACCCCTTCTTTCTCCTTTCTCATTTTCTCCTTTTTCCAATCATACCTAAGGACTTCTAATTCTACTCTATTGGAATTGTCCTTGGGTAGATCCCTCCGGCTCTGGCGGATCATAGGACGGTTTTTCCTAACCTTAGTCACCTTATAACTCCATGACTATCCTATAATTGCCATGAAATCATTTATGAAAATCTCTCAAAGTGTTTATGAATATAAACACATTTTTGTTGACACTTTGAGAGTTTTTGTTCCTTTTGAAGGACTCCCCCTTCACATGTGCACATGGATTTTTAAGAAATTTGCACATGCGTGAGGAGTTTGCACTTTTTGAATTGATCCACTTTCAGTGAACATGACCGATTCGAGACACGCTTACATCACCAGTTAGACTAGCTTGAAGTTATTACCCGTCCTGGTCAAGTCCAAAGAAAGTCTCTCGATACGGTACATTCTACTCAGACAAGTCCTATTCAAGACACGCTTACATCACTAGTTAGACTAGCTTGAAATTATTACCCGTCCAGGACAAGTCTTTTCGATTACTGACATTTTAAGCTTCGTCAATTCATTGGTACTTTCTGAGTCGAGCTCTTTTGAGATTCAGTCACAATCTTTAAACATCTTTGATCACATTTTAATCATGTCTTCTCCCCCTCAAAAATAGCATATCGTGATATTTTTTGATATCAACTGATTAAGAAAAAGCTTTTTGGAGAGATAGACAGATTTCATTATGCATGAATTGGGAACAATTTTTGTTTTAGAAATACCCCCCTTCAAAACTCGCATATGTTTTTGATAAATGTTAAACTTTTTAAAGTTTAGAGGGAAGGAGTCTTCTTAAAGCAAAATTCTGAAAGAGAAAGAAGTTTCAGATTTGTTGAATTTTGCATCAAGGTTTTTTGGAAAAACAAAGACTTCTCTTTGTTTGAATAGGAATGTCGCACTGAGGCGTACAACAATGTCCATTTTTAGGATAAGTGCACTTTGTTGATGAAAATCATTTTTTCTTAGCACTTTCCTTTCTTTGAAAACTTGAGTTGTGCACTGTAAGGTGTACACAAATCATTTTGATGATGAGCACCGATTTTGATAGATTTAGAAAATCTTTATGAAAAATCTTGAAAAAGTGGTGTTCAGAATATAAGAGTATTTTGAAAATCTAATTTATCATTAGATCAACAATCATGGTCTTGAGCTTAAAGATTTTGAAAGTTTTGCTAAAGAAAAACTCAAGCCAGATAAGTGTTAGGTTCTTGTTTTAGGATAAGTGCTCAAAAAATATTTGAAATCTTTGTTTGATTAAGCACTTTCTTTTCTTTGAAGCACGGTTCCTGAACTGATGTGTCCAGAAGCCATCTGATTAAGTCCTTATTTGAAATATTTTCGAGTTGTTATACCCGGACATAAGTTTTGAAAAGATTTCACTTTGAAGCACGGGTTGTAAGCTGAAGTACTTACAAGCCATTGTGAAGAAGCTTTTTGAGAAACAACATGTTTTAGAAAAACATTTTAAAGAACTCTCGCTCAAGCATCTGTACATATCCGTATCATTGTTGAATGACATTTCTAGAAACGTACAGAATATCGATTATACAAGAGACATGTCGTGAGAAGAATATTTTTGGATTTTTTGATTTTATATTGTTTTTGAATTTTTGAAAATTTTCTATTTTTGTATTTTGTTTTTGTTGGTTTTTCAAATTTTGTATTTTGTTTTTGTTTTTATAAAAGAAAAGGAAATTCAAAAATAGAAGATTGAAAGAATGATTTTATAGAATTTACAGAATTTGAACCCTCTAAAGAACTGGGTTCTGAGATAGTTGAAGCACCTGCAACCGAAGATGAAGAGGTTTCACAAATAACAGTGTTAGAAGTACATGAATAATCACTCTGCGGTTGTTGACTATCAACGGTTGTAATGGTTTCTACTTCCTTATCCTGAGGATTATCACTATTATTTGTCTTGGTGCAACTATCAAAAATCTTTCCAGTGGGAATCCATCTAAGACCAACTGTTTTAAATTTTTTTCCCGTGGGAATCCACGTAAGGTAAGATCTAGACGTAGTTTTCTTATCAGATGCAGCGGAAGTCTCAGTCTTAGACAAACTACATCCTTTTGATATCCACCTATTAGGTTTCTTAACCTCTTGCTGCTTATCAACGGGTTTGTTTTGATTAGGTGTCTTAGTAGATTGTGTCCTGACACTTGACTTTCCTTTCTTGAGAAATTGTGCAATACATGCATCGTGATTAGCTGAAAAAACACATTTTTGACATGTATGACAGACAAATTCAACATTCTTGTTTAACACAGCAATTTTAATTTTGTCACTACAGTCGTTTGGAAATTGTTTGTTGTTTGATGAGACTTTGGAATTCTTTGTGTTGCATTCTACGTTCTTAGCATTATCTTTTGTGCCACTACTCTTAGATGCAAGCCAATCCCTAGTAGTTTGAAGATAGTTCCTAGGTAATGGTTTACTACTACTAGCAGTGCTTTGGAATCTTGTAGAATTCATCACACTAGGTTTTGCACCTAAAATTCCGTTTTTACGACGTTGTGCCTTTTTCCTAGCTTCTTCTAGATGGTGATTAAGGGCCATGTCATTAGAACCAACAGATTCCTTAACAGATTTTGTAGTCACATTCGGTGTTCTATACCTTAAAGGGCCAGGTGTAATCACATTTGTGTTACTTTCAAAAACCAGGTTTTGTTTTTCAACAATCTTTTCAATTTCTTTTTTCTTTGGCAAGGGTTGTGGAGTGACTGGTTTTGACAAATCCTTTTTCTCATCGACTTTTGGAGCAAATCGTGAAATTGACATTTTTGGTTTTTGAACCGTGTTTGAAACATTTGGTTTCTCCGAAGTCGATGGTTTTGCAAACTTAGTATCCACACCCTTCCCTTTTATATTTTCAAGCTGAGCTCTCAAAAGATCATTTTCCTTTTTCATGTCCTTGTAGGCATGCTCATACGACAATTTGTCATACTTGCATTCCTCTGATTTTCGATCAAGTTGTTTAAAATATGACGCGTTTTCTTTTTCAAGCTTTATAAGAGCATTTTCATATTTTGAAACAATTGCGGAGGTCTCAGCTCTTAGTCGTTCATCGTCTTGAACAGAATATGTTTGTAAAATGATGGACATAATGTCAGTGGTCATAACAACTTCGAAGAGAGAATCATTTAGGTTTTCCAAAACATCAATTTGCTCAAAAGATTCATTAGCCTTCTTCATCAGGGATTTGTGATCCGTGACGAAGTCAGCTGTTTCTTTCAAAAATGCTTGTTCAACATGAATTACACGAGCATGAATGTTGTTAATTTGATGAGCAAATTCATTTTCAAGAATCTTTTTAAGCTGTAAATGAACGGTGGAATTCCAGTTAATCTCATTAAGTCTCGTTTTAGATTCTAAAGTCGTTTTAAGTTGCCCAACTCTTGTTTTAAGATCATCAAGATATCCTCTGGCAGCACTTGTGTTAAAAGTGTTGTTTGAAGACATCTGTTCCATGTTTGAAAGCGATTTGGAAGCAACTACTTTCTTAGAAAACATTTTCAAGAATGGTCGTTTTATGGAAAACACAGATGGTTCTTTTTGTGGAACAAAAGTAATACCCGAAAGTTTGTTCAATTTGTTGTAATCAATGGGTTTCAAATCCTTTTGTTTCATTTTAAGAATGCTCTCTTCGACATGTTCTATCGTTTGCACAGAATCCCGAATGACGGGAGGATCATGTTTGGTGTAAAAAACACTACCTTTATACAAAACATTCTGTTCTTCCTGAGCTTTCTTGAGATTACAAGGATTGTTGTTACCAAGAGCCATTTTATGTTTAGTATGGTAAATCGGATTAGTTTGGTTTGAAATCATTTTCATTGTTTGACTTGACTGACCCGACTTAACCACTAATTCTTCTAGATGTGCAATCTTGTGTTCTGACTCTATGATTTCTTCCAAAAGTTTATCTTCTTTCTTTGCAAAGTCCTTTTTCAACTCATCTCATTCTTTTTCAAGATTGGTATAAGCTGTTTTTTGTTTTGAAAGTTGGTTTGTTAATTCAGAAATTTCTTGTTTTAAAGAGTTAATGGTTTTTGTTGAACTTATTTCGAGATTAGCAAACTTGCTTTTCCATTCCCTATCTTTAACAAGTAACTTCTTATAACCACTTTCAAATTCTGACTCGCGTTCTTTGTGAATTTGAAAACTTTTTGCATTTTCCTTGTATCTCTCAAGCTCAGTGGTCAATTTTTCATTCGCGGCCTTAACATCGCGATTGACCTTTTTCACTTTCTCGATTTCAATACCACAATTATTTAATAATGATTCAAATAAAGCACGGGTTTCCTCATCATTAGCACCATTTTGTGCAACTTGAACTCCATTAGGATCTATATCTGGAGTTTCATAGTTAACATTGCTATTAACTTGTACCCCCACATATGTATCATAATTAGGTTCAGGTGGCACATAATGTGGCTTCTCATGAGCAAACGGATTAGCATCATTACCATTATTTGGTACCTCATGGAATGGACCTGAATCATAAGTAGGAGAAATATCATAACCACTGCATGATGTTGTAGCCTGGATTTGCCATAAAAATGAAGTTTCCATTGATGGAAAGAATTTTTTGAGAGGTTCCACGAACGTTTTCGATTGAGATTTACGTTTCCCTCCAAAATTTAATCTGAAAAATTTTCAGTTCCAAAATTTTGAAAATCACTATAAAATGCAATCCTAAGGTTCCAAGAAAAAGTTGAGTTTCAAAAATTTTGACGCCAAATTTCACCGAAAAAATTTGAATATTGGCCTAAAAATTTGAATTTCGGGCCAAAATTTTCACCGTTATATCAAAATTTGAATTTCGCGTAAAAATTGAACGTTTAATCTCCTATAAAAAATAAATTTTACTCAACTTTTCCCGCCAAAAAACTTTTTTTTTTTTTTTTTAAACTTGTGTAGATGTATGGATCTTAAAAAGATAATAAATGTTGTTTGAAAAGATTAGATGTTTTGGTGAAGTTGAAAAATTCGTTCTTGGAATAAGCTTACTCGATAACCTAAAGAAATTTCGGCAGAGTTTCGTTTAGGAAAGCCCAAGTGAAATCCTTACTCGATAAACGATAAGGTATAAAGGCTAACTCGGCAAATTGTAACACGAAAATTTTTTAATCTCGAGAAATTTTTCAAACTCGAAAAAATTTCTCAAACTCGACAAAATTTCTCAAACTCGGTAAAATTTTCAAACTCGAAAAATTTTTTCTTTCCAAACTCGGTAAAAACAATTTCAAACTTGAAAAAAATTTTCAAACTCGAAAAAATTTCTCAAACTCGGTAAAATTTTCAAACTCGAAAAATTTTTTCTTTCCAAACTCGGTAAAAACAATTTCAAACTCGAAAAGTTTTTTCTCAAACTCGAAAAAATATTCCAAACTCGGTAAAATGTTACCTAACTCGGTAAACAATATTTCAAACTCTAAAAAACTTTTTCAAACTCGAAAATTTTATTCAAACTCGGTAAACAATATTTCAAGCTCGGTATAATTTTATTCAAACTCGAGAGAAAAAAAATTTCCAAACTCGAAAAGTATTTTTCAAACTCGATAGAAATTTTTTCCAAACTCGAAAAAATCTTTTCAAACTCAAAAATTAATTTTAAACTCGATAAAGCTTTCTAAACTCGATTAAAACGCGATGAACAGTAACTTTATACTTAAAAACTCTGATTTTCACCCAAAAAATGATCTAAAACAACCTAAAATTATCCCTAGGCTCTTGATACCAATTGTAGGACCCTTGGATACAATATCTAACACAAGTTTATTAGAGATTAGAGAGAGAGAGAGAGAGAGATGGTAACTTCTAGAGAGAGAAAGAAAGATTTATTAGATTAGAGAGAGAAGGAAGGAAATACACATAGAAGAAACCCTAGAAGCAACACCTCCAAATGAGAGCATTTGGAGGTATTTATAGGTGAGATAAGAAAATGGGCCGGGCTTGGGCTTTTGTAATGAACTAGACATAACCTAATACAATATTAGATTAAACCAAGCCCGTTTACCCTTAACTAAACTACAAGACTATTACAATATTATTACAAGACTAAATGACTTAATAAATGATCGTCACTTCTATTTCTAACAAGATGTGTTCTTTCAAAGATGTTAGTGTGAAAACCAAGAACACAAGATTAGAGATTGAGATAGAGATAGAAATTTGAGAGTGTTTAGAAAGAAAGAATCTAGAGAGAAAGAATAATGGCAAGGGGTGAGGAATACAAGAGGCAAGGGTGGTATTTATAGGCCAAGAACCTAAACTTGGGAAATTTTACCGAGGCCGGCGCGTCACCCGCGCGGGCAGCGCGCCAGGCGTCTGTAAGATTTTCCCAAGTATTGGGTGTTTGGATCTTACAAATACCTATCCTTGCTAAACACCCAATTGAACTTCACACAAAACCTTAACATTAATCAATCTAAGGTTTACCAACTCAAATAGCCAATTTGGAAAATGTTTTGTGAAGTGTTTAAAGAGAAACCAAATTACCAAGGGTATAAAGTGTAGATAGGGTAATTTGGAAGGGGTAGAAGTGTATCTCCTCACATGGCATAGAAAAGAGAGCAAGAATATGCCAAGGAATATTCCAATGCTTGGGGGAAGAATGAGATGGAGGGTTGATATGAAATGGTTTGAATTGGATGGTGGAGATCAAATGGAGCCTCCCTTGGTTTTCAAACAATTTGGCATGTGTGGAATGTGAATGGTTGAGATGAATTCATTTGAAATGGATGGCTAGGATCAAAGATGCCTAGGTTAGGGTTGAGAAGGATATTCCAAGGAATATGGTTTGCTTGGGGGGAAAGGAGAAATCTATGGTTGAGATGGTTTTGGTTTGAATTCAATGGTTGAGATCAAGCACATGTGGTGGCATAGATAGGAGAGATTAAATGGATGGTTGAGATGAGTTTAGTTTGAATTCAATGGTTGAGATCAAGCCCATGTGATGATATAGAGATGAGAGGTTGGATGGATGGTTGTGATGTGTTGTAATTTGAAATCAATGGCTTGGATGAGAGGAGCCTCATTAGGGTTTCAAATAATTCTCCATGTGTTAAAAATGAAGGGATGAGATGTGTTGTAAGGGAATGGATGGTTTAGATGTAGTGTATAAGGGAATATGTAAGGGTGTAAGAGATTGTGTAAGAGAATATTTGATTTGGATATGATTGGTTTTGTCTTATGTATAAATGGGACTAAGAGAGGATTAAGACATAATCTAATTGTCATTAAGAAGAAAAGGTTTAGACAATTAAGATTATAAATAGAGAAAATCATAGGTTACTTATAAGTTCAAGTAACACAACGTCGAGAATCCATAGTTTCATATCTCGTGACTTTCCACGACTCGACGTTCTCAACTAATACCTTGGTTCAAACAAGTTAAGTGCTTTGCCTTGATGTAAAGCATAACCCAAGTGGGAAAGGATGCGTTTACGCAAAGTGACCTTTGACTTAGTTTGACCAATAAGGGAGTAAACCCGTTACGTAATTAGAGAAGACGTAAGCACGAGATATGAGCATATGGATGTTTCAACACGATGTTACGTGAAATATACAAGCTCCCTAAGTTTAGAAAAGCCTTGGCTAGAGGCGATAGTTAGAAAACATGAGTTGGCGTTTTCCCATAAATGGGTGTTTTAAAAATGGGATCTCTCAAGTCTCAAAACTTGTTTCGAGTGTTCTCAATTAAGCACATAACATATCCATACCTGTATTGAAAGATCCATATTTGTCGGTGATTCGTGTGAAAACCAATTATATATAATTTAGTATAGTATCGAAGTGATCCGCGTAAAATACGGATCACCCGAGTCGTTTTCCCAACGAAGGCGAATGGAATCGAGAATATCGATTCGTGAAATCGGGAATTGAAAAGTGAGAAAGTGAAAAGAGCAATCAAATAGTTCATGTAATCACAAACAAGTATGAAATATGCAGAAAGTACAAGCTAATTATACACCGAAATGAAAAACGTAAAAACGGAAACGCTACCGCAAAATTTAAAATGTAACGTATATCAAAAAATGATCCTACGAACTTGAAAATATTTTCTAAAAATCTTAAACTATTAAAATGAATTTCCAGAAAAAGAAAATTATTTTTTAGACTTTTCTTTTATTTTCTATGAATTAAAATTGAATTTTTGAATTAAAAATGAATTAAAAATGGAGAAAAATAAACAATAAGGTGGAAAAATAAAAATTCAAATATGAAAATTCTAAAATATTATAAAAGAATTTCTAAAAATCTTTTTGTATTTTTCAGACCTTTTTATGACTTTTTATGAATTTTTGGTAATTAAAATACTAATTAAAAATTGAATAAAACCAAAAGAAATTAAGAAAAATAGTAAAAAGCCTTAGAAAAATCTGGAAAAATTCCAGAAAATCAAAAATAATAAAAGAAACTTGGATAAAAAATTTGAAATGAAAATCAGCTTATTTAGTGCTTTTTCTGACTGAACTGCTTATCACAAGTGCTTATTATTAAACACTTGTGATCCAATCTTGATGAAACTTGTCACACAGACTAAAAATGATGTACTATACTTAGATATGACAAAATATGACCAAGTTTAAGCTCAAAAATATCCACAGAAACTCAAATGTAAACAATAAGCTCAAAAATAAGCTCTAAGTGTAAGCAAAATAAGCACAAGTATAAGCAGAAGCAAAATGATCAAACACAATCTTAGAACTACTCAAATGAAACTCAAATCACTACACTAAACACAAATACAAGCCCAAACACTAACTTGCAGGCCTCTATTTACAAACAGACCTCAGTCAAAGCCTTGTAACTACAAGGGCTCAATAAGCTACTGAGATAAGCTCCAATTGAGAAGCTAATGGGGGCAAATGCTTCCCTGCTATTATGAAACTACAATTCAGCAAAGAACAATGATCTCTAAGTTAAAATACTTATCTAAATGATGTCCAAAAGGTAGGCAATAACCTGTGGTGCAGGGGAATTGGGTGTCCAAACAGGGAACTTCCAAGCTAAATTCCAATAAGCTAAAAAGCTTCAAAAACAAATTTTCCTTTTTATTCTTATTCTCTTACTACCAGACTTTTAAAATCAGCTTTCCATTTATATTTCCAATGAACAATGAAGTCTACTAGTTATCACAAAGTTGTGACCAAAAATGAATACCAACACTTTTTGACTTTTTGAAATTACTACCTAGATTGACTTTTATGAAATAAGCTATGATCTAAATGATTACTGAAGTAGTTTTAAGCTAAAATTTATCTGAATTATGCTAACTAGACTACTTAAGCAACTATAGTGATGATTATTTTATCTAAATGCTAATTTATGTGACAGTAAAAGAGTGATTTTGCTAATTTTGACTTTTATTAAAACTACTTACCAATTTTATGCATTACTAAGACTATAACTATCCTAAATGAGCCGATTATATTGCTAAACCTAACCTACTAACTCTAAAACTTATCAAAACAGTTATAACCAAACACCCCTAAATGTGTGGCTTTTAGCTACAACTCTATGGCACACGCATCAATTCTCTATCAACTGATCTTAAAAGCTTAAAAAACACAATCAGAAGCTATATCAACAATCAGTCTCAACTTGATACCACAGAAACTCAACACACAGAATCACAACATATGACAGTTACTCAGATCTAAGGCTATCCAATTCACAGTATTCAATTTATCAATTACTCAACAACAGTATTCTCCTCAAATCAACACTATGCTCAGATTTATACTAACTCAGATACATCAGACATAAGAAATGAAAATATCAAACAAATTCTACTACTAATTAAACAGCTACTGTATCAACTATTAAAATCAATGAAACAGTACAAATATGAATCAAAAACTAACTAACAACTACTATTCTATCAAATTATTGAATCAGAAGTTACCACAACCTCTCCCTCAGCTAAACAGAGGGAGTTCACTGATGCCTATCTTTAAGATAGGCTGATGTCACTTCTTTCTGTATCAGCATATCCACCACCTCAGCAACCAAATGAAACATTTGAACTCCTCTTTTGGAATGAAACAGAACTAAATTAACCACAAGTTTTCTAAGCTTGAATAGACTATGTATAAGCTGAATGTAGCTTAATTGAGATCTAAAACACTGATTTGAAACTATTTTTTATTTTTTTATATTTATCTGAATTTTTTAATGATTTTCTTTACTTGAAAAATTAATGACTAAATTTGAAAAGAGAAATTGATTAAACTATTTTGAATTCTATTTGAAGTGTTTAATAGAAAATAAGCTGAAATTTAGTGATAATAAGCTAGTATTAAGCTAACTTGAAAACAATATAAGCAGTAATAAGATGAAAATTAAGCTGAGATTTAAAGGAAATAAGAACTTTTATTAAGACTCAAAACAATATTACATTCACTAAGCTAGATTACATTGGCTGAATAAAATTTGTCAGAGTAACATTATCTAAAAACTACACACCATCTAAACTAATGAGCACCTCTATTTATAGGATGTGAGGAGGGATGAGCTCATGGATTGCCATGTTGGCAATCCGTGTGAGGTTGTGTTTGTTGATAGCCAATCTGAGCCTCTTGATCAACTTCAATCATTTCCCGATTGATATTAGCCCTTGGATTGCGAATTATGACGCGTCTCCTCCAATTGTAGCCTGCCATGTGTCCCGTTTGTGCTTTCTATCACTCTGACACGCTCTGCCACACTCTGACACGCTTCTAAAATACCCTTGATTGTACAAATATACCCTTAATTGTGGTAAAT
Organism: Artemisia argyi; assembly: GCA_030686995.1. Lineage (NCBI taxonomy): Eukaryota > Viridiplantae > Streptophyta > Magnoliopsida > Asterales > Asteraceae > Artemisia > Artemisia argyi. Next base: position 56,489,730 of record CM060679.1, on the reverse strand, counting down.
CATGGGATTGGGTGACAGTGAATAGTATTTAGGGTTCTTTATTTCTGGGTGAATTGGGTAAAAGGGGAAAAGGGTGGAGGGAAATGGTACGGGTAAATTCTTTTTATTAATTTGGTTGTTTTCACTTTATTGACCGAATGGATGACTGGGCTCGGGTTTATTTTTTTAGTGAATGGGCTTTGGGTTTATGAGTTGGGCTTGGATTGTTATTTTGTGGATTGGATTAATCATGGACCAGGTTTTCACTTTAGTTTTGGTATCAAAAGAAATTTCAAGGACCATTAGTGTAAACTTCCAAACTCCAAGGGTTGAATGTGTAATTTCTTCAAAATATATTTCAGGGACTAATCTTGCCAAGTCTGAATAGATGAAGGACTAAAATTGACTCTTGGATCCCCGGCTTTGACATTTTGACAAACTTCTACTCTCGTGCCCGTTTTTCCGGTATTCATGTGAATTTTTTGTCTTTTTATGATAAATCCGTTCCTGCACATTCACAACATAAAAACACGTGTTTTCTTGGCATTTGTTAGCTCAAATAGTTGTTTTGGTCGATAATTAGCCATAAAATAGTGAGTGAATAAGCACTCACCAAAATCCCCCCGACTAAGGTATTGCCATGTCCTCACGCAATGTGATCAATTCACGCTTTTGAGATAAATAATTTCAAAACTCTTCCTACTGACTTTGTAAAGTAGCAAGGAGGTTCGAAAGAAGTAATAAAATCATTTATTCCCGAAAACGCTCCGTTTTCCAAAATTTTTCCTTTATTCCTTTATCACTTCTATTTTTGTACTTTTCTCACTTCATACTTGTGACGGTTTGTTGAACTTTCATTATTTTACAAATAATTATTAGGGTCAACGAGTAGAAACACTTCTATTTAAGAAGCGACCATACGGATAAAAATCGTCATCCTTGATTTTTCACAAGCTCCCAAACTAAGCGTACAAACGAGATCACAGCTTATCTACAAATTAGATGCTAACACTACTCATAACAGTTACTTGTGAAAACTTCTTACTCCCATTTCCTAGGTTATTGTATCTCAATATTTTATTTTTGTTGAGAAATGAATCGCTTCATATTTTCTCGTTTCAATATTTTTAAGTCCGATAGTGATACCTAAGTTAGAACGATAAGTAGTTATTCATTTTCTCTTAAGAACCACTGCAATAGAAATTCGGTCCACATCAAGGAATTTGGGGTACATACAATATCAAAGATATAAGTTGCGGAGTACAATCACGTGCACCTCATGTGACTGATTACTAATCACTTATCACATGCACCTCACGCGCCAACAACTTATTAATACATAAGCTCTTATTCGATACAACTTTCAACTTTCACTTTTCTTCATTTTTCACTTTTTTCACTTTTTTCATACTTTTCACTTTTTTCTTTCTTGACTTTTTTTTAACATCAATAGAAACTTATCGGGTAGCTCCAAAACCACATAGATAATCAACATTTGACTTTTGATTTTTTCACTTTTTGCTCTTATTTTTGATGTTCCTTGATATGTACCCAACTTCTAAAGCAAAAATTCTCTTAAGAAAACAAAGAACTAAATATTATTCAAACCGAAATACCACTAATTAACCTAGAACATCTATTATATATGGGTGATGTTTCTGATGGGAGTAAAAAGCCACAAGTACCTCTCATGAGCTCTAAAGAGAACCACTACTCCACGTTTAGCATCTACATTCTAAATAAACTCTATCATTTCTTGCTCTTCGCAATTTAAGATTCCAAGTAATGAAACCAGCGAATACTTAGCCGATAATCAGCCACGCATATAAAAAGTCAGTTACGGAAACTTGCAAATTCTAAAAGAAGAATTCGCTTGTTTCTAGCTCCTAATGTAAAAGACTAGCGAAAGCTTTTAAGCTACGCATGTATAAAGTCAAGTACGGGAACTTGCAGATTCTTAAGAAAGAATTCGCATTTTATAGCTCCTGGTGTACAAGACTAGCACAAGCTTATGTGATTATCATTGGTTAAGGGAACAAGCTAGGGCTCAACACGCCCGGTCAAGTCAAAATATTTATTCCTACTCTCGCCAGCAAGAAAGTCAATAAGGTGTCAAAACACTTATTCAAACTTATTATATTTTTGCACGACTTTTCACTTTTTCTCATTTTTTGTACTTTTTTATGACTTTTTCATCGATTTTTCTCAAAATTTTTTAAATTTTTAAAATTTTCAATTTTTTTATTTTTAGTGGAAAAACGGAGTTGCAAGAGTGCACGACTATTGTGAAAAATGCAAGGTCAAAATCGGATCGAAGATTCACCCTCCCCCCGACTAGAACGAAACATTGTCCTCAATATTTTACGAGTTAAGGTAATCCTAACAAAATTCTAGGCCGTTTATTAATTATGCCAAAGAAAACGTTAGTCGATAAGATTAACGGATATAGGATTTCCAAGTAGCACCGATGAATGAGACTTGAGTTGAGACAAACCAACGAGCACGAGAGTCATCATAAATCACGGACAATCCTGAACAAACATCACAAACAACCACGGAACACAAGAGTAGAAGAGGCACCCCCTCCTCACGTTATTTGTTAGAAAATAGTAAAATAAGAAGATGAAATTGGATAAGCATGGGTTGCCACCCACATAGCGCTTTGTTTTTGATTTCCGAGTCACGTAGCTTGACTCGATCCCCGAATTAATTCGTCCTTGGGGAAAAATTCGTGGAAAAATAATCTCACTCGGGCTTTCGTTCAAAATATTTTGAAAAACATATGATTTAATTGAAAGTTCCATCCCGAAGAGATAACCGATAGTATTTTACTTATGAAAACTTTGAAAAACGATACCAGGGTCAAAAACAACATCCTCACTCCCCACGGAGTGAAGGATAAGAGAAATCACACCAAATGTGACAAATGGCAAGAAAGTCATGATAACAATCTTGTAAGACTCATCTTTATCAAAAGAAAACTTTATAATTGTGAAATTATGACTTTTATCATTAAAGCTCCTTTTATCTTTTCCGGGTGGGAGGGATGGGAAAAACTTTTCATTCAAACTCTCATTTTTAAACACATCACCCGGATTATGATCAACTTCAAGATCAAAACTGAAACTTTCATATTCAGATTTAGAAAACTTTTCCATTTCACATTCAGATTCATCAAAACGAAATGACTCAAACTCCGAAAGAGAGATAAAAGCATGAGAAGTGGTACTGCCACGACTCGTCTCTTCCGAGTGATCGAAATGAAAAGCTTCATAAGTCGAATCAGAAAAATCAGGATGATAAGTGGGATTGCCACTTATTTCCTCAGTCGTATCGAAAGTAAAACTCTCAAAGTCTGGTAAAAATTCCTCGAGCTCGGGCTCCAGAGGATCGTCAATTGTAAGCTCAATCTTCGTCTTAACTTTATCCGGAGGGATCAACGGTTCATCGTTCAACAAATTGTTAAGAAAAATAATATCCCCCTCCGAATCAAAGTAAGATTCGTCAGTCTCAGAAAACGGAATCGTTTAAATTGCAAGAAATTCATCGACCTCTTCCCAAAAAGAATCATATTCCTTAGTCGGAGGAAATGATGGGGAAGAGTCGGAGACGAAAGTTTTAACAAAATCATCAAAGGTATAATCACAAACATCGATGCTTTTGACAGAGTACTTCTTCGATTTTGAATCATCGGCTTTAAAAATCATAATATCGTCATCATGTCGTAAGGTTAGAGTATCCTCAAAATGGTCTACTAGGGCTTTAGCGGTTTGTAAAAACGGTCGCCCTAGAATTAGAGGAACTCTCGGATCAGCTTCAAAATTGACAACAACAAAATCTGCCGGAAAAGTACACGAATTCACACGAACAAAAACGTCCTCAGCAATTCCAACTGGATGAGTGATCGATCGATTAGCAAGCTCCAAAGTCATTTTTGTTGGTTTAAGAGCCCCCATTCCAAGTTGTTCGTAGATCGATAATGGTATGAGGTTTATACTCGCACCCGAATCGGCCAGGGCGCTACAAACGTCTTGATCTTTCAATGAACAAGGAATGAGAAACTTTCCCGAGTCACCAAGCTTTTCGGGAAGCTTCTTGAGAAGAATCGCAGAACATTGAGCATTTATTGGCGTTTCAGCTAATTCAAGCAATTTCTCTTTATTACTTATGAGGTTTTTGAATGTTGAAACAAATTTCGGCATGTACACGAGAGCATCCATAAAACTTATATCAAAGTGCAATTTTTGAAAAATATCCAGAAATTTTTCCATTTGTTTTTTAGAATTAGCACGGAGCTCTTCATCGTAAAATCGCGACGGATATGGCAATTTAGACTTGTATTTCACATTATTCTCAAAAACGACTTTTTCTTTATCCTTTGACTTTTGGACAACCGGAGGTTGGACATTTTCAGCTTCTCCATTATTAATAGGAGGAACCGGGTCCTTTGTCTCCTCGGTCTCACAGTCCACTACCTTAGGCGGAGACGAAGAAGAAGAGGTAGTAGGAGCTGCGGGTCCATCATATTGAGCACCACTACGAGTTATGACCGCCTTAACTTCGCCCCTCGGGTTTGCGATCGTGTTGCTTGGCAAAGAAGTAATACCCAAACCCGAGGGTCGATCATTTAAACGCTTATTGAGATCATTGATTTGAGTTGCAAACATTTTCGTTGTTTCATCTTGTTTAGCAATTAAAGCTTGTTGACCTTGAATCAATTGTTTAATCAACTCTTCCGTGGGCGACGGATTTGTAATAGCAGCTTGATTTTGATTATTAAAATTTTGCCCACGGTTTTGAAAATTGCCATTATTCTGATTTCCATGATTACTCTGAAAATTCCCATTATTTTGAAAATTGTTCCCTTGAGACGGGCCTTGTTGATAACTTCCCCGGTTTTGATTTTGTTGAGAATTCTGATTTTGTCCTTGAAAACCATTATTTCCACGGTTGTGATTTTGATTGTTATTGAATTGATGATTACGGTTTTGGACATTGTTATTCTGATTCACTTGATTTGGTTGATCAAACCCGGGTGGTCCAAGGTAATTGCTAGAACGGTAGCTGAGGAGATTAAGGTCTCCTTGAGGTTGTGGGTAACCGTTGCCACCCATATTCGCAGCATACACGTTCGCTTGAGCAAAGCCACCGGAGGCTGGGCATTCAAGGTATGAATGTGGACCACCACAAGTTTCACAAACGATATTGACCATATTAACTTGTGTATTCTTGACTTGATTCGGCATCATTTGGTACATTCTTAGCATAGCCGTCGACAAATCGTCAAGTTTTTTATTCAAGACGGCTAGCTCGGGGTTAGAAGAAGAAGAGTTTAGAGTCACAGTCGATCTTATTGGCTCATTCCTCTCAGCTGAGGAATCCCAATAATTGTAATGGGCCGTCATATTCTCGATTAGCTCGTAACAATCCTCGGGACGACGTTTCATGAAAGTACCACCAGCTGCAGCATTGATCGTGTCCCTATGTCGTAAAGTCAATCCATTATAAAACGTATCAATTATTGTGACGAGAAGCATATTATGATTCGGACAATGATCAATGGCAAGCTTGTAACACTCCCAAGCCTCAAACAAAGACTCATCGGGGAGTTGTCGAAAATTACTAATATCATTCCTCAATTTCGTCACCATCGATGGTGGAAAATACTTCGCCAGGAACTTGGAAACCATTTCATTGAAAGTATGAATCGAGTTCCTATGAAGGCGATCAAACCAAGCGGTGGCATGATGCGTAAGAGAATAGGAGAAGAGAGAGAGACGGAGGGCGTCATCGGAGACTCCGTTTTGCTTCATATTTTGGGTGACGGTTAGAAACTTATCGAGATGCTTATTTGCATCGTCACCCGGTAATCCGTGAAATTGGAACGAATTTTGGACTTGTTGTATCATGTGGTGCTTAAGTCCAAAATCCGTGGCCTCAATATTTAAAGGGGCAATCGGGCCACCTCTACCATGCATCGTGGGTTGGCACAGCTCCTTCATCGTTCGGAGATCAGGAGCCGGCATGTGTTGGTTTACATCACCACCCACCGGAGGGTGTTGATCATTCATATCCATTTCCTCAACGTTAAGGAAATGGACACGGTGTGTGTGTCGTATTACCCTTTCGGGATTTGACAAAGGTGATATAAGACTCTCAAAAGAAGAGCGGGTGTGCATACACCAAAAGCAAAATTTAAAAAGAAAATAAAAAGAAAAAGGAAAATCTTTTTGTTTTTTTTTTTTTTATATTTTTCACAAAACTTTTTATTTCTTTTCTTAAAACGTAATGTTAATCGAAAACTGTTTCTTTCAAAACCGCGCGCGACGGGACGGGAGAGAAGAATGGATCTCTCTTCAGCTAGCAATTTAATGTCTTAGTTTCCGTATTTCCCGCTTAATCGGTTGTAGTAATTGAAATAGTCCGATAAACACCTAAATTACGTTTTCGTTATATTGTGAGACTTTTTTGGTTTACAACGCCCTTTCTTTCGATCGAGTCGAGGCTGAAACTTTTATTATTTTTTTGGTATTTTTAAAAACACTTTAGGAAAAGTGTTTTTGATTTTTTAATTTTTATAGAGATATATATACAAAGTAGAGGAAGGCTTAACAAAACATGATTTTTCAAAAAGATATTCAAAAATTCACTTCGGCCTTCCCCGGCAGCGGCGCCAAAAATTGATTCGTGTGAAAACCAATTATATATAATTTAGTATAGTATCGAAGTGATCCGCGTAAAATACGGATCACCCGAGTCGTTTTCCCAACGATGGCGAATAGAATCGAGAATATCGATTCGTGAAATCGTGAATTGAAAAGTGAGAAAGTGAAAATAGTAATCAAATAGTTCACGTAATCACAAACAAGTATGAAATATGCAGAAAATACAAGCTAATTATACACCGAAATGAAAAACGTAAAAACGGAAACGCTACCGCAAAATTTAAAATGTAACGTATATCAAAAAATGATCCTACGAACTTGAAAATATTTTCTAAAAATCTTAAACTATTAAAATGAATTTCCAGAAAAAGAAAACTATTTTTTAGACTTTTCTTTTATTTTCTATGAATTAAAATTGAATTTTTGAATTAAAAATGGAGAAAAATAGAAAAATAAGGTGGAAAAATAAAAATTCAAATCTAAAAATTCTAAAATATTATAAAAGAATTTCTAAAAATCTTTTTGTATTTTTCAGACCTTTTTATAACTTTTTATGAATTTTTGGTAATTAAAATACAAATTAAAAATTGAGTAAAACCAAAAGAAATTAAGAAAAATAATAAAAAGCCTTAGAAAAATCTGGAAAAATTCCAAAAAATCAAAAAATAATAAAAGAAACTTGGATAAAAATTTTGAAATGAAAATCAGCTTATTTAGTGCTTTTTCTGACTGAACTGCTTATCACAAGTGCTTATTATTAAGCACTTGTGATCCAATCTTGATGAAACTTGTCACACAGACTAAAAATGATGTACTATACTTAGATATGACAAAATATGACCAAGTTTAAGCTCAAAAATATCCACAGAAACTCAAATGTAAACAATAAGCTCAAAAATAAGCTCTAAGTGTAAGCAGAATAAGCACAAGTATAAGCAGAAGCAAAATGATCAAACACAATCTTAGAACTACTCAAATGAAACTCAAATCACTACACTAAACACAAATAGAAGCCCAAAAACTAACTTGCAAGCCTCTATTTACAAACAGACCTCAGTCAAAGCCTTGTAACTACAAGGGCTCAATAAGCTACTGAGATAAGCTCTAATTGAGAAGCTAATGGGGGCAAATGCTTCCCTGCTATTATGAAACTACAATTCAGCAAAGAACAATGATCTCTAAGTTAAAATACTTATCTAAATGATGTCCAAAAGGTAGGCAATAACCTGTGGTGCAGGGGAATTGGGTGTCCAAACAGGGAACTTCCAAGCTAAATTCCAATAAGCTAAAAAGCTTCAAAACCAAATTTTCCTTTCTATTATTATTTTCTTACTACCAGACTTTTAAAATCAGCTTTCCATTTATGTTTCCAATGAACAATGAAGTCTACTAGTTATCACAAAGTTGTGACCAAAAATGAATACCAACACTTTTTGACTTTTTGAAATTACTACCTAGATTGACTTTTATGAAATAAGCTATGATCTAAATGATTACTGAAGTAGTTTTAAGCTAAAATTTATCTGAATTATGCTAACTAGACTACTTAAGCAACTATAGTGATGATTATTTTATCTAAATGCTGATTTATGTGACAGTAAAAGAGTGATTTTGCTAATTTTGACTTTTATTAAAACTACTTACCAATTTTATGCATTACTAAGACTATAACTATCCTAAATGAGCTGATTATATTGCTAAACCTAACCTACTAACTCTAAAACTTATCAAAACAGTTATAACCAAACACCCCTAAATGTGTGGCTATTAGCTACAACTCTATGGCACACGCATCAATTCTCTATCAACTGATCTTAAAAGCTTAAAAAACACAATCAGAAGCTATATCAACAATCAGTCTCAACTTGATACCACAAAAACTCAACACACAGAATCACAACATATGACAGTTACTCAGATCTAAGGCTATCCAATTCACAGTATTCAATTTATCAATTACTCAACAACAGTATTCTCCTCAACTCAACACTATGCTCAGATTTATACTAACTCAGATACATCAGACATAAGAAATCAAAACATCAAACAAATTCTACTACTAATTAAACAGCTACTGTATCAACTATTAAAATCAATGAAACAGTACAAATATGAATCAAAAACTAACTAACAACTACTATTCTATCAAATTATTGAATCAGAAGTTACCACAACCTCTCCCTCAGCTAAACAGAGGGAGTTCACTGGTGCCGATCTTTAAGATAGGCTGATGTCACTTCTTTCTGTATCAGCATATCCACCACCTCAGCAACCAAATGAAACATTTGAACTCCTCTTTTGGAATGAAACAGAACTAAATTAACCACAAGTTTTCTAAGCTTGAATAGACTATGTATAAGCTGAATGTAGCTTAATTGAGATCTAAAACACTGATTTGAAACTATTTTTTATTTTTTTATATTTATCTGAATTTTTTTATGATTTACTTTACTTGAAAAATTAATGACTGAATTTGAAAAGAGAAATTGATTAAACTATTTTGAATTCTATTTGAAGTGTTTATTAGAAAATAAGCTGAAATTTAGTGATAATAAGCTAGTATTAAGCTAACTTGAAAACAATATAAGCAATAATAAGATGAAAATTAAGCTGAGATTTAAAGGAAATAAGAACTTTTATTAAGACTCAAAACAATATTACATTTACTAAGCTAGATTACATTGGCTGAATAAAATTTGACAGAGTAACATTATCTAAAAACTACACACCATCTAAACTAATGAGCACCTCTATTTATAGGATGTGAGGAGGGATGAGCTCACGGATTGCCATGTTGGCAATCCGTGTGAGGTTGTGTTTGTTGATAGCCAATCTGAGCCTCTTGATCAACTTCAATCATTTCCCAATTGATATTAGCCCTTGGATTGCGAATTATGACGCGTCTCCTCCAATTGTAGCCTGCCATGTGTCCCGTTTGTGCTTTCTATCACTCTGACACGCTCTGCCACACTCTGACACGCTTCTAAAATACCCTTGATTGTACAAATATACCCTTAATTGTGGTAAATCGTGGGATTGGGTGACAGTGAATAGTATTTAGGGTTCTTTATTTCTGGGTGAATTGGGTAAAAGGGGAAAAGGGTGGAGGGAAATGGTACGGGTAAATTCTTTTTATTAATTTGGTTGTTTTCACTTTATTGACCGAATGGATGACTGGGCTCGGGTTTATTTTTTTAGTGAATGGGCTTTGGGTTTATGAGTTGGGCTTGGATTGTTATTTTGTGGATTGGATTAATCATGGACCAGGTTTTCACTTTAGTTTTGGTATCAAAAGAAATTTCAAGGACCATTAGTGTAAACTTCCAAACTCCAAGGGTTGAATGTGTAATTTCTTCAAAATATATTTCAGGGACTAATCTTGCCAAGTCTGAATAGATGAAGGACTGAAATTGACTCTTGGATCCCCGGCTTTGACTTTTTGACCAACTTCTACTCTCGTGCCCGTTTTTCCGGTATTCATGTGAATTTTTCGTCTTTTTATGATAAATCCGTTCCTGCACATTCACAACATAAAAACACGTGTTTTCTTGGCATTTGTTAGCTCAAATAGTTGTTTTGGGTCGATAATTAGCCATAAAATAGTGAGTGAATAAGCACTCACCAAAATCCCCCCGACTAAGGTATTGCCGTGTCCTCACGCAATGTGATCAATTCACGCTTTTGAGATAAATAATTTCAAAACTCTTTCTACTGACTTTGTAAAGTAGCAAGGAGGTTCGAAAGAAGTAATAAAATCATTTATTCCCGAAAACGCTCCATTTTCCAAAATTTTTCCTTTATTCCTTTATCACTTCTATTTTTGTACTTTTCTCACTTCATACTTGTGACGGTTTGTTGAACTTTCATTATTTTACAAATAATTATTAGGGTCAACGAGTAGAAACACTTCTATTTAAGAAGCGACCATACGGATAAAAATCGTCATCCTTGATTTTTCACAAGCTCCCAAACTAAGCGTACAAACGAGATCACAGCTTATCTACAAATTAGATGCTAACACTACTCATACCAGTTACTTGTGGAAACTTCTTACTCCCATTTCCTAGGTTATTGTATCTCAATATTTTATTTTTGTTGAGAAATGAATCGCTTCATATTTTCTCGTTTCAATATTTTTAAGTCCGATAGTGATACCTAAGTTAGAACGATAAGTAGTTATTCATTTTCTCTTAAGAACCACTGCAATAGAAATTCGGTCCACATCAAGGAATTTGGGGTACATACAATATCAAAGATATTAGTTGCGGAGTACAATCACGTGCACCTCATGTGATTGATTACTAATCACTTATCACATGCACCTCACGCGCCAACAACTTATTAATACATAAGCTCTTATTCGATACAACTTTCAACTTTCACTTTTCTTCATTTTTCACTTTTTTCACTTTTTTCATACTTTTCACTTTTTTCTTTCTTGACTTTTTTTTTAACATCAATGGAAACTTATCGGGTAGCTCCAAAACCACATAGATAATCAACTTTTGACTTTTGATTTTTTCACTTTTTGCTCTTATTTTTGATGTTCCTTGATATGTACCCAACTTCTAAAGCAAAAATTCTCTTAAGAAAACAAAGAACTAAATATTATTCAAACCGAAATACCACTAATTAACCTAGAACATCTATTATATATGGGTGATGTTTCTGATGGGAGTAAAAAGCCACAAGTACCTATCATGAGCTCTAAAGAGAACCACTACTCCACGTTTAGCATCTAACTTCTAAATAAACTCTATCATTTCTCGCTCTTCGCAATTTAAGATTCCATGTAATGAAACCAGCGAATACTTAGCCGATAATCAGCCACGCATATAAAAAGTAAGTTACGGAAACTTGCAAAATCTAAAAGAAGAATTCACGTTTTCTAGCTCCTGATGTAAAAGACTAGCGAAAGCTTTTAAGCTGCGCATGTATAAAGTCAAGTACGGGAACTTGCAGATTCTTAAGAAAGAATTCGCATTTTATAGCTCCTGGTGTACAAGACTAGCACAAGCTTATGTGATTATCATTGGTTAAGGGAACAAGCTAGGGCTCAACACGCCCGGTCAAGTCAAAATATTTATTCCTACTCTCGCCAGCAAGAAAGTCAACAAGGTGTCAAAACACTTATTCAAACTTATTATATTTTTGCACGACTTTTCACTTTTTCTCATTTTTGTACTTTCTCATGACTTTTTCATCGATTTTTCTCAAAATTTTTTAAAATTTTCAATTTTTCAATTTTTTTATTTTTGGTGGAAAAACGGAGTTGCAAAAGTGCACGACTATTGTGAAAAATGCAAGGTCTCCTCCAATTGTAGCCTGCCATGTGTCCCGTTTGTGCTTTCTATCACTCTGACACGCTCTGCCACACTCTGATACGCTTCTAAAATACCCTTGATTGTACAAATATACCCTTAATTGTGGTAAATCGTGGGATTGGGTGACAGTGAATAGTATTTAGGGTTCTTTATTTCTGGGTGAATTGGGTAAAAGGGGAAAAGGGTGGAGGGAAATGGTACGGGTAAATTCTTTTTATTAATTTGGTTGTTTTGACTTTATTGACCGAATGGATGACTGGGCTCGGGTTTATTTTTTTAGTGAATGGGCTTTGGGTTTATGAGTTGGGCTTGGATTGTTATTTTGTGGATTGGATTAATCATGGACCAGGTTTTCACTTTAGTTTTGGTATCAAAAGAAATTTCAAGGACCATTAGTGTAAACTTCCAAACTCCAGGGTTGAATGTGTAATTTCTTCAAAATATATTTCAGGGACTAATCTTGCCAAGTCTGAATAGATGAAGGACTAAAATTGACTCTTGGATCCCCTGCTTTGACTTTTTGACCAACTTCTACTCTCGTGCCCGTTTTTCCGGTATTCATGTGAATTTTTCGTCTTTTTATGATAAGTCTGTTCCTGCACATTCACAACATAAAAACACGTGTTTTCTTGGCAATTGTTAGCTCAAATAGTCGTTTTGGGTCGATAATTAGCCATAAAATAGTGAGTGAATAAGCACTCACAAGTCGGGTAAGGGGAAAACCAACTTTCAAAATTCGCCCGGAACCATACAGTGTCCTGGCACGTCACCGCACGTTGACGCTCGGGCAGCGCGCCAGGAGCAGACATTGGCTCCGGCGATTTTGAGCTAACGTTTGTTATTTTATGTGTTCCGATGGTTTATTTGTCATCATTAAAACAATAAGAGATCTTGATCATGTTGCCTCAACAATCTCCTCCTTTTTGATGATGACAAATAAAAACCGAAAGCAAATAAAATTACAAAACTTAGCGAAGACAAAGCGCGCCTTTGGTGTAGCTTGCATCTTGACCTTTGCCTTGTAATTTGGTGAAGCCTTATCATTTCTTGAATGGTCTTCACGCACTTGCTTTCTTTCTCCCCCTTTTGTCGAATCAAAAAGGCGGGACTACCAATCAAGCCAGGTTTCGAACTTGGGCCTGTGGGATAAATGAGCTAGCTTGTATGTGCACCCGAAAGTGCTCCCCTTGAACATAGGTCCCCCTAGATCGTTGTTCCCCCTTGTTTCAAGGCGGGGATCCATGGGTCAAGAGCCTCACCTTCGCGGTGGCCTAGCTACACATAGAAATCACAACATGCAACAAACAAGAAATCGTCACATGTGAAAGTTCCAAAAATGGGTTAGGTTACCATTTGGAAACTTGCAACATGGGTTAGTTTAAGCATAACATCACATTTATTTGTGCACAATACATCATAACCTATGCATATAATACATATTCAAATCATTATATTCCAAATGTTGATACACACGTGCATAACATTACCGCATAGTTCTTCATATAATGGATATATCAATCAAGCATAAACATATCACATACACAAGTGAGCATAACACATATTCAAATTAGGACACATAGCTTCACATATAAACACTTTAAGAGTGTAAAACAAGACTGAAATCTTCAAGGTGAGATGTGATAGATATCCAATTACCTTTAAGTGCGTGTGTGACTAGACTTAATTTGTGGCATCTAAACAAGTTGCTACCTAGTAACAAGTCATGGCATAAGGAAAATCCTAAGTGAATGAATAACACCGTGTATTACCCTCTCCCTAGATTAATTCAATCATGCAAAGAGAATACCCATATGATGAAAAAGTGACCTCAAAGACTACAACATTTCCTACTTCTAAGGGTTTCATAGGACATTTAGGTGAAGTATTTTCCTAGAGTAACGTGTAACACATGGTTTCTAAGGCATGACACCAACACTTTTGCGAAATGGATTGCTCGGCTAAATACACGACACATCTCTTGTAACTTTTTGTCCTTCCTTTGGACGACCTCATTGGTTTGAGGAGGACTAACGTCTGAGAAGTTAAGTGAGATTCCATGTTGTTCGCAAAATTATCCAAATTGCACCCTATGTTCAAATCTATTACCATGATTAGCTTGAATCAAAGCACAAGTAGGTTTTTCTAAACTTCTTCCTAAGATCCTAAACTTATCTAGGGTATCTTCCTTAGCACCTAGAAATAGAGTCCATATATAATGTGAATAGTCATCAATTGTCATTAAAGTATGGAAGTTGCCTTTGTAACTTCAAATATGTGATGAACCAAACAAATCGATATGAAGTAATTCTGAAACTCTATTAGTCAAAATTGCTTTACTAATCCTATTGCTTGCAAGACCTTGTTTGTCTTAGTATTACATAAATGTGCATTTAGTGTCTAATTAAATATGATACTTGAAAGTTGTGAGGACATGATCTACTATCTTTAATAGTTGCAAGCAATTAACATGTTAGCAATATGCACTAAATCATCTAGCATCATGACAAGTGGGCATATAAGCAAATAATATTAAAACATGTTTTTCATGCAAGTATACTTTTCATATCATCGCTTAATAACTTTAGAAAGTAAGCATGTAACCACATAGTATCTAAACTATCATTGGTATTTTTAGTTTGTAATGCAATACCATACCGAATTCAATCCACGGGAATTCTCTTCAACTATGTAAATAGTTTGTATGTTTGCATAGATGTTTAACTTTTCTTTTCTACCCTAAAAACACAAAGCATGCAATTGTCACATAAATTGAACAAGTAGAAGTAGATATAAAATCTTCAACACAAGTATGAATTGTGATCCAAAATTTTATCTAGTCTTGAACTCTTGATAATTCGACACAAATGACTTCAAAACCTAACAAGTGTAGTAGGATGTTTTATGTCAAACTTCTTGTTCATAGCACATAGTATGGACATGTAGACTCTAAGATATTAACATCCATCATTTGAATAATGCATTGATAGATATCTTTCCTCTTGGAAAACATTTATTTGTATTTCCTTCCATGCCTTCACATAAGTCCTAGTCACATAAGCACAAACGCTCTAAGATCACACAAAAGGACCTTTCAAATGACCAACTAGAAATCTCACTTCAGTTTGAAAGATTGTTTTCCTATTTCTAATTATTTCTTGACTTGTTTTATGTTTAGAAAGACTTAATAGGGTTCCAATGGAGTGTGTAAAACAAGTTTTAAGACTCATGAACTTGAAATGAAAGTTTTTCAAAAATTTTGCAAAACTTTACCGCGGCTAGCGTGTCACCCGCGGGTCAACGCGCCACCAACGCGCCATAAACAGACCCCAACTTACTCTCATCATGTAGATCTCCTTTTTCTCTTTCCGTGGCTTTTTGAATCAACTAAATTGGAGTTCGGATGAAGAAATAATGATCAAAATATTAAAGCAACTTTTAAAACTTAATTTTTTCTTTTGGGTTTAGTTGTTGATTTTTTTTAGATGTTCTTAAAGATCTAGGATTTAGATTATGATGTTTTCAAGTTATGCAAGTTTTAAGCACATAACTATATTTCCTAAACACATAGCATTTTTAACAACTAACATTTAAGGCACATAAAGATTCATAAGCATAAGGAAGAACTTAGCTCGACTTTAATGGATGCTTTTTGTTTCATGACCACGAGATAAAAATTCACCATTGATGTTTAGACTACCGACGGCCTTCCTCAAAGTTTACTTATGTACACCATCATGCTCCTTATGAAGTAAACAATCTTCTACAACGTCATGTGCTTGGAACAACCACTTTCAACGATCTAATAGATCGGTCCAAGCCTATACCTAACAAACATATAACTCAAAAACTTGGTCCCCAATGTTTGTTGGGTCCATTGTTGTTAGCATAAAGCACTCCCAAGTTGAACATCCTTGGGTCATGAAGCAAGATACTTAGTGTTTCAAGACCATAGTTTGAAAACATAGACCAAGGGTTGTTTAAAGAATTACTTTGGTTTTGAAATCTTGGTCCAAAGTTTTGATGATTGTGTGGTCTAAAAAATCTTTGGTTTGGGTAGGAGTTTTCTCTCCTTTGGTATGAGTTATATTCATGATGTGAAGATCTTTGATTTTTGTTAAAGTTTCTTCTTGACAATGTTTGATTCTTCTGATAGGAATGTCTTTGGCTATATGACGGTTTCATATTTGGTGTGGGCAAGATAGGTTTATGGTCGACTCGAGCTTGTGTGTATCCAAGTCCATTACGTGAAACCGGGTTGTAAAATTGTTTTGGGGTTTCTTTTCTTGTAAAGGGTGTTTGAGTACCTCGAGTATTTGCAAAAGGAGTTTGAGGAACAATTGGTTTAACAAGAACATTAGACAAAACATTTGGTTTTTCATTTTTTCCTTCTTTTACAAACATTATTGGTTTGCTTAAACTTACGGAAGTGGTTTTCTCGATTTTTGAAAATCCAAGACCTTCCTTATCTTGGGACAATTTTTGTTGATTTAACATGTCATCCAAATCATTGCTACTTTTCTTAAATTTAGAAAAACTTAATGACTCTTTTTGAAGTTTGGATACTTTGTCATTCAAAGAGTTAACCTCATGTACAAGTTTTTCACAACTTGTGCAAGGTTCAACCACCTTTTTGCGTTGAATAAGTCTCTTTACTTCTAGTTCAAGTTCAAACACCTTGTCATTAAGAGAGTGTTTCTCCTCAACAAGTTTTTCAATAGTTTTAAAAAGTTCCTCATTCTCTTTTTGCAAATTACGAATATTTAAATCTTTATTAGAAGTAGAAGAGTTCGGAGATACCTTTTGAGTTTCAAACGCCATGAGACACGTTGCATTCTTTTTCGAATAATCTCCGTCTTCACTATCACTCCAAGCTCCGCCGACGAATGCCCTATTTTCTTTAGGCTATGGACGTTCACTTATAAAGTGATTCTTGCCTCCACAATTGTAGCACTCGCGTTCGCGCCTTGAGCTTCCACCACCTTTATTATTATAGCCACGATCTCTTCCAACCTTTCTACCATTATTATCACCTTGGTTAACAAACCGATTACCATGCCTAGGGTTACCTTCTCGTCTAAAGAACTTCTTAAAGTTCCTTTCCATAAGGATGAGCTCTTCATCGTGTTCATCACTTCCTTTATCATTATCATCACTAGTTTGTTCCCTAGTGACTTTAGCTTTGAGGGCTAGTGACTTAACCTCTTTCTTCTTTTCTTTAGAAACAACCTTGTCGTTTTCTAAAATCATTTCATACACTTTGAGGTTGCCAATTAGCTCGTCAAGAGGAAGTTTCGCCAAGTTTTTGGCTTCTTCAATAGTCTTCACCTTTGGCCTCCACTTAACCGGAAGCGCTCGAAGAAACTTTCTCACATGGTTCTTGTTGTAAAAGCTAGGATCTAGAGCCTTGAGGCTTGTGATAATAGCATTGAACCGTCTGTAACCATTGTCAATGGTCTCTTCATCTAAGATCTCAAACTTCTCTTATTGTTGGATGAGTAAGTCGATCTTGCAATCTTTGACTTGTGAGTTACCTTGATGTGTGATGATGAGTGAATGCCAAATCTCCTTGGCGGTCTTGCATATATGAACTCTCTCGAACTCCCTTCGAGGTAGAGCATTGTAGATTAACATCTTGGCTTCATCATTCTTACCAAGCTTTCTCCTCTCATCATCTTTTAGATCCGAGTTGGGCTTTTCCACTAACAACTTTGTTTCGGGATCTTCCACCATGAACACAAAGTTGCCATTTAATTTCCCATAAATCAAGACCTTTCGACCTAACATAGGTCTCAAACCGGGTTTTCCAAAAACAAAACCCATTGGTCTCTAGCAAAGGTGGTCTTTGCATAGAGCACCCCTCAACATAGTTCTCTTGAGCCATGGATCTATACTCTACTTTGCCAAAAATCTTTGTTAGGATTTTAGATTTTTGGGAAAGAAGTTTTTGTCTTAAAACGACTTCTCGGGAATGTTTTAATGCTCAAAAACTTGAGTATACCGCTCTGATACCAATTGTAGAACCGTAGAGGGGGGGGGGGGGTGAATACGGTCTTTTCGGCTTCTTTCAAGTTTATTAACTTTAAGCCTTAAAGATCACCAAGTGGTTATATTATAATAATCACAACCACTAACACAAACAAAGTATATAAAGCATGTAAAGAGACACCACGATATATACTGGTTCGGGATGGGGGGTTTATACCATCCGTACGTCCAGTTGCGAATCCACGACACCGATACTATTACTCTAGTATAATCCTTTCGGTGGATTACAAACCGTTACAACTTCACTCCACCGATATACACAAAGATCGGTGCTCACAAAGAAGAGCTACTCCCAACGGTATTCCGCCCTCGGAAACCACCCTAAAGAATCTCGTGATTCGACTTACACAAGGTCACAAAGACCACAACCAAAACTTCCACCCGGAAGTATAGAACCCCAACTAGATCCCCAATGATCTAGGCTTGGTCACCAAGACACAAGACTTCCCTTACAAACAAATGAATGAATAAATATATGTTTCTTCAACCAAGCCCTAACCTAACCTAGAGACTCGATTGTAATAGAAAGGGTATAGAGAAGAAGACCCTCGACACAATCACAAGAGTGGATTAGGTTCTTGTGATTCTTCCCTTGCAAATAGATGTGTTCTTCCAAAGATGTTAGTGTGAAAATCAAGAACACAAGATTAGAGATTGAGATAGAGATAGAGATAGAGATTTGAGAGTGTTTAGAAAGAAAGAATCTAGAGAGAAAGAATAATGGCAAGGGGTGAGGAATACAAGAGGCAAGGGTGGTATTTATAGGCCAAGAACTCGCGCGGGCAGCGCGCCAGGCGTCTGTAAGATTTTCCCAAGTATTGGGTGTTTGGATCTTACAAATACCTATCCTTGCTAAACCCCCAATTGAACTTCACACAAAACCTTAACATTAATCAATCTAAGGTTTACCAACTCAAATAGCCAATTTGGAAAATGTTTTGTAAAGTGTTTAAAGAGAAACCAAATTACCAAGGGTATAAAGTGTAGATAGGGTAATTTGGAAGGGGTAGAAGTGTATCTCCTTACATGGCATAGAAAAGAGAGCAAGAATATGCCAAAGAATATTCCAATGCTTGGGGGAAGAATGAGATGAAGGGTTGATATGAAATGGTTTGAATTGGATGGTGGAGATCAAAGGGAGCCTCCCTTGGTTTTCAAACAATTTGGCATGTGTGGAATGTGAATGGTTGAGATGAATTCATTTGAAATGGATGGCTAGGATCAAAGATGCCTAGGTTAGGGTTGAGAAGGATATTCCAAGGAATATGCTTTGCTTGGGGGGAAAGGAGAAATCCATGGTTGAGATGGTTTTGGTTTGAATCCAATGGTTGAGATCAAGCACATGTGGTGGCATAGATAGGAGAGATTGGATGGATGGTTGAGATGAGTTTAGTTTGAATTTAATGGTTGAGATCAAGCCCATGTGATGATATAGAGATGAGAGGTTGGATGCATGGTTGTGATGTGTTGTAACTTGAAATCAATGGCTTGGATGAGAGGAGCCTCATTAGGGTTTCAAATAATTCCCCATGTGTTAAAAATGAAGGGATGAGATGTGTTGTAAGGGAATGGATGGTTTAGATGTAGTGTGTAAGGGAATATGTAAGGGTGTAAGAGATTGTGTAAGAGAATATTTGATTTGGATATGATTGGTTTTGTCTTATGTATAAATGGGATTAAGAGACGATTAAGATATAATCTAATTGTCATTAAGAAGAAAAGGTTTAGACAAATAAGATTATAAGTTGAGAAAATCATAGGTTACTTATAAGTTCAAGTAACACAACGTCGAGAATCCATAGTTTCATATCTCGTGACTTTCCACGACTCGACGTTCTCAACTAATACCTTGGTTCAAACAAGTTAAGTGCTTTGCCTTGATGTAAAGCATAACCCAAGTGGGAAAGGATGCGTTTACGCAAAGTGACATTTGACTTAGTTTGACCAATAAGCAATGTTGCATAAATCGTGAATCGGTCCCGAGGCGGTCGAGGGCAGTGTAGCGATTTTTGGCCGATTAATCGCCGATTCCAAGGTTCAAGGCCGATTAATCGGCCGATTACTTTGTAATTCGCTCCAAGGTCCAAGGCCGTTCAGCTTGTAATCGCCGATTAATCGGCCTTGTAGGCCGATTTTTGCAACACTGCCAATAAAGGAGTAAACCCGTTACGTAATTAGAGAAGACGTAAGCACGAGATATGAGCATATGGATGCTTCAAAACGATGTTACGTAAAATATACAAGCTACCTAAGTTTAGAAAAGCCTTGGCTAGAGGCGATAGTTAGAAAACATGAGTTGGCGTTTTCCCGTAAATGGGTGTTTTAAAAGTGGAATCTCTCAAGTCTCAAAACTCGTTTCGAGTGTTCTCAATTAAGCACATAACATATTCATACCTGTATTGAAAGATCCATATTTGTCGGGTAAGGGGAAAGCCGACTTTCAAAATTCGCCCGGAACGATACAGTGTCCTGGCGTGTCACCCGCGCGTTGACGCGCGGACAGCGCGCCAGGAGCAGACATTGGCTTTGGTGATTTTAAGCTAACATTTGTTATTTTATGTGTTTCGATGGTTTATTTGTCTTCATTAAAACAAGAAGAGATCTTGATCATGTTGCCTCAACACATCAGAATACTCGGCATGCATATTCTGTCATACAAGGTTATGCAGCCACCGCCTGCTAACATGTTATGGGTAATATTTGAGAAAAAAAAGTGGTCATGTTGATTCCAGATATTCAATATTTTTATAATGCTAATATGTTTCATTTTATTTCGTAGAAACACACGTCAAGGCGTAAATGGTTGTCCGTCAAACGTTCAAATTCATTTTGAGTTATGGGTCTGCTGCAAATTTGGCTCAGGTCTGCTGCAATCTATATATGTGTATTATAAATGACATGATCTATTGCAAATGAGTGAGAGTATCTACGCCAATTGGTTTAGTGAGAGTATCTACTGTAATTATTGTGACATCAATGATATGGTTCAACTATTTTGGCATTAAGTTTCACGTTGTTTGACTTCAAATGGTTTTGACAGTGATGCTTTTCGTGGGTTTTGACTTCAAATATTCAATTGCTTTTTTTTGACTTCAATAATGTTTCAAATGGTTCAAGTGTTGAAACATGACCTTAGTTTGTGGACCATATGTTTGGTTGTGCTGTTCGCTATTATTTTGTAAGTTTACACTTGATGTTGTTATATTTTCCTTGGGGCTCATCCTTTTTAACTGTTGGTTAGGAGGGGAACTACCTTTTATTTTGTATCGTGTCTTTATTTTGGTTCCTTATATATTTTACTTACAAACAGAAGGAAATCCAACTTTGACCTAACGCAAACTTTTTTACATCAATATTTCTGTGTTAAAATCCTACCTAAATTCTCTGGCACATACAACGGCCCACCGCAACGCGGCGGACCGGAGCCATACTCATTATGGATTATTTACTAAGTTATACAAGAATTAAAAAGAAAAAGATGAAGGTTAATCAAAGGCTCCACACATGTCTCAGCCTATACAATTAGTAAGAGCTCAACTCTCTTTATGAGCACGTATCTATACGGATTTGGGCCGGGGACTTTCCTGGGCTTTTTGACCCACCTAAATGAGTAAAAAGCTCATTCATGTCGTCCATTAACCTCACGGAAACTTAAAGAATTATCATGCACTTTTTATATAGTAGTTTTTGTATTTTTTGACCGATGTGGGAAGATTGCTTTGGGTAGCGGTTTTAAACTTTTAATAACATAAAAGAAGTGTTCATGTAGATTCAAAGCAATTTCATAGTTCAGGATTTTCTTTATAAAAGTTAAAAGCACACAAAAATGGTACTACTTGTAACTTGTGATTCTCCTTTGATTGTTGGATCTTCCTAGGGGTGGAAACGAGCCGAGCCGAGCCCGAGCTCGCCAGAGCTCGAGCTCGGCTCGTTTAAGTTTTAAAAGGCTCGAGCTCGAGCTCGGCTCGTTGTATATTATATAGGCTCGGGCTCGGCTCGTTTATACGGTTTGGCCATGAAAAGTTAAAGCTTGGCTCGAGCTCGAGCTCGGCTCATAATATATCTTTATTAAGCTCGTTAATAAGCTCGAGCTCGGCTCATATATATGTTTAATACCATGGGCTCGTTTAGGCTCGCGAGCCTAAACGAGCTTTCTATGTAAAGCTCGGGCTCGAGCTCGATTAATAAACGAGCTGCAACTTAGGCTCGAGCTCGGGCTCGAGCTCGTTTAGGCTCGGCTCGTTCGAGCTTTTTACCGATTCGATCTCGAGCTTTTCACGAGCAGCTCGGCTCATTTCCACCCCTAGATCTTCCTAGTTCCTAGGGTCAATGCGCGAGCCTCTTGTTTAAGAATCTAGTTTAGGGCTCTTTAGGCCAATCTAAAGGTTTGAGGTCGTTGTAATTTCTGACATTTCGATAATTATAACTTATCTATTTACAATTTTAAGATAACTAAAATTGGTAAAGCACTAAAAGAGTAGCTTTTCTTATGTTCAGTTGAACACTCGCAAGGTACGTCTAAGGAATTCATGTCTCAGGATAACTTCACTAATACACAAATTTAGTTGCAAAAATTCCACAAGTTATCAAGTACTTCAATTTTGTATCTTGCACACGTAATGTATTGATAATATACGAACTAAAATTTTCAAATATGTTTTGGTCACAAATCATTCACTCAGTGTAAAAGCACAAAAAAACAGTACTATGAAGCTTGAACCATAGATCGATCCTTCAGTAAAGCCTCAGCAGCCTTCCTACCCGAAACCAAGGCCCCATCAAACGTCGCACTCGTCCTATAGTCCCCACACACGTACAACCCAACTTCAACCCGCAGATCTTTTCTTAGATTCGTGGGAGGGCATTGGTTTGGTTGAGCAAATTTTACTCGATAAGTCCTTAAATACTTCCACGATCCTGCCACATCCTTCCCAAACCAACTACTAAGCTCATCAACCACTCTAATCCTCAACTCCTCATCCGACTCACCCTCATACAATCCAATAAGCGAAACCGACACAAGAACTTTGCCAGGTGGCCCATAACTTGGGGCGACATTAGTAGCAAAAAACATATTATTCACAATTCCACGACCTGACCCGTTTATAAACAGAACCGGGTCACGTACAGGAACTTTACTCCTGTCTGCCGAGAAGTACAAACAAACCGTGCTCCGAACGGGTTGTCTTATCTCGTCAGGAAATTCAAACTCAAATGACTTTCCCGCCAAAAGTTTAACTGCTTCGGGTTCTTCAACCGCAACTATCACTCCATATTCAGCTCTCAACACCTCACCGTTACTCAATCTCACATTGTACAACTCAACTTCAGACTCCGGTTTCTCTATAGATACTACTCGTGTATTTAAAACAATCGAACTCGAAGGCAAATTCGCAGCCAATTGTTCAGGAATTGCTGCAATCCCATTAGCAGGAAGAGTATTATCTCCTAAAGCTAAACACTTAAACACAAAATCAAACAACCTCGAAGTCGTTTCAAGCTCATTATCAAAAAAAATCCCGCCAAAAAAAGGTCTAAAAAACCTATCAACCATAGCATCCGAAAACCCGATCCCTTTAAGCAGCTCAATAGTACTCATCTCATCACCAGACAATATCTGATCATCAGATTGAGTCAAGACTCTAACCCTAGTCAATGCAATAAGCAACTTATCAAAAATGGTCCCTATGGGATTTGCTAACGACTGGATCGCATCAAAAAAGTGTCGTAAAGGGTCTGCAACATTGTAAAACTGGCCATTGTAGTAAACTTTGGCGCCAGAGTAGAATTTTTGGAGGTTAAGGGTGTCATAATTCAGTATTTTTGGGGCTTCGGGGCGTCCGAGGAGTCTATAAGGAGAAATGGGATGTTGTTGGAGTGGAGATGGGTGGCAGCTGCTAGGCCGGATAAGCCAGCGCCAATTATAATGGCGCCAGTTTTGGTGTGGGGTTTTTTGGGAAGTTGGGAGGTGATTTTGGGTGGTGGTTTGTGGTTGTGGTTACGGTGGTTGATGTGGTTGTGAAAGATGTGGTGGGGAGTGAAAGATGAGATGAAAGAGTGAGTGGTGGTGATTGTCATGGTGTGTTTGTGTCATTGTGATTGGGTGGTACATAAAATGTTGGTTTTGTTCTTGTATCTTATCCTGGTTTAAGTTATGCTTTTTCATTATCCATTCTTTCTTTTTACTCATTTATTTGGTTTTTTATGTTACAAACGTTACAAGGGTGCGTTTGCGTTTGGTATCTCATTGTGGGAATAAAACTATGAATATGAAAGTGATACATGATGTTTATTTAAGATGAGGGGCTAACTATTATGGGAAGAAATTAATCCAATTGGGAGAAAATTAATCCCCTTGTGGCCACGGAGGTTCACCTGCACCGACTCTGGGCTATCCATAAAGGTAGTCGTCGTGGGATTAGTCGGCTCGCAATATCGAGTCGGAAACCCATGTTACAAAAATAATAATAATAATAATAATAATAATAATAATAATAATAATAATAATAATAATAATAATAAACTATTATGGGAATGAATGATAGATTTATTCTATACTTCATATACCACAAAAGAGTAAGGAATTGATCTATCATAAGTGAAGCGTCCATCACTACTGTCAAACTCATACTCATTGTGATTCATGGCAGCATACCAAACACACCCTAAGTCTTGGGTTGGTCCGTTACAAGTCTTGGCTTTTGACTTGTATTTAATTTTCAGGAAGAACTAAAACGTCACACAAGTAATAGCTGAGTTTTTAGGCCGTATGTGTATGTATTGATTTAAGAAAAATGATTTGTATTCCTAAATTTAGACCTAAAGATGTGATTGGTGCATTTAAAAAATTAATTGGTGAGAAATGATGAAAGAGAAAAAGTGCATTACACTTGTAAAAAATGAATGGTGTAGGTCTCATTGATAGGTCTATATATCACAACTCTTGATTTAATATTTAGACAATTATTTTTATTATAAATAAGTAGGGGTGTAATCGAGCCGAGCTAAGTCCGAGCTCAACAAGGCTCGAGTTCGGCTCGATTGCTAGTCAAGCTTTAACCATCCAAACTTGTGCTCGGCTCGAGCCTCCTTCGAGCAAAGCTCGAGCTTAGTTTGAAAAGCTCATAATTATATATATGAAAAGCTCGAATTTATGCCAACTGAACTGAGCTCGAACAAAATAGATACACCATTCCATGTCAAAACGACAAATTGCAGCTGCCATAAAAAAATATAGTCTTCACACAGAACTTGTACATGATTTCGAATCACAAACTATAATAGAAATACTTAGCCGTTTTAGATATTTTAAAGAGTAATAAAACCAACAATAAAATTCTCATAACCAACGCTAAAAAATATTTTATCCTTTATGAAGTTAGTCATTATAATTAGATTAATATTCAAATCCACCCTTATTTACATATATAAATATAACATGAAAATATATCTATACTAAGCCTCAAAAAGCTCGATAACCACTCGAGCCGAGCTATCAAAAGCTCGAGCTCAACTCATTACATGTTTTGAACCAGTTTATTAGGCTTGAGCTCGGGCTTAGGCTCGATTAAAGCTCGGCTGATCGAGTCGAGCTTGAGTTACTTGATAAAAGCTTGGCTCGTTTACACCTGTATAAGTAAGTGTTGAATATGAATTTTTAAACCTTCCATTATTAGAAAGTCTCAAATATATTATAATATAAGAGCATGAGGTATGTTAACCTCAAGTTAAGGTTTCACCCACTATCATGTCAACGCCACATCAGCTTTAACTTTTTCACCTTAAAAAAAATAATAATAAAAAATAAAATAAAATACTATCATAACTAAACTTTAACTTTAAACTATTTTCAAATTCAACCCCATTTGAGGGGGTAAAGTGATTTTTTTTAATTATTGCAATAAACCTTAACGCCTCGTTAAGGGTTTAACCAAAATCTTTAACCTGACTTTCACTTTGGTTAGGGGGGGGGGGGGGGAGGGATTGGATTTGGTTATGGTACCACATGCTCTAACCGTCTAATAGTTTGTCTTATGTTATGATAAAGACTAATATAACCTTTCTACATTATAAGTATATTAAAAAGCCCGTGAACTATTCACCATAGCCTCCTAGGCATCCACTTTTTTTCGGTTTGCCTAAACCCGATGAAATAGCCCAAATCTTTCCGGATCTCACTCACAATTTCCTCTCCCTCCTCTCTCATTGTATTGCTCCGACACCGAGAAACAATCTGATGGACATAAATGCCCCGATCTGACAAATTTATAACTACAGTACACGGTGTGAGTATTGCTACAGAACCATGGATATAATTTTTAAATGGATCTGTGAGGGGCGTTTGTTTTGTGGTTGTATTCTTGCCAGGTGTTCTTATCCATTTTCACAACCACATATTAGGGTTTCATTATCATTTACCCCATTTTCTGGATTCTTTGTTCTTGCTACATCCTTAGATTTAACATCTTTGATAAGGTTGATTTTCTTTACTTTTTCCCTTCGATTGCATGTTTACTCATTCCATTATTGCATTTACCAGTTGTTTAGGCCTTTTTGGTTGTTATTTTATGAATATAGGTCGTTTAATTACAAGATCTTTGCTGCAGTTTTTATGCTCCTTGCTTTTCCTGTTTGTTGATTTTTTCTATTTAATGTGCTCATTTGTGTATTTGTTGAGGAAAGATCTTATAGTATTTGATTTAAGTGTGTGCTGATTTGTTGCATTTAATATGGTTGTTGATGTGTTTATTGAGGTTATCACATTTAGTGCGCTTATGTCGTTTAGAGTATGCTTATTCATTGTGTTTCATACATAAGTGATAATAAAACAAGGTTTGTCAACTGTTGTTAAACCTTCTATGAATATGAAGCCTTAGATTAGAATCTTTGCTTTGTTGTTATGGTTGTTAATTTGTGTATTTATTGAATTATTACATTTAATGTAGTTATTCAATTTAATGTATACTTATTTATTGTTTCTTTCTTTCCTTTTTTTCCTAATGTTGATTGTTTATTGTTGTGGGTATTTTTTTTTTTTTTAATTTTAGTTAAACTTTTTATTTTTACTGTGTTTGTGTTTTTATGATTTGAGTATTTTTATGTTTGTGTTTTATCAATAGATGTATGAGCTGAAAAATAAAACGCCTTTGTGTTTTATCATGTAGGGCTATGATGATTAGCGGCTATTTTCTGAGACAAATGAAGTGGGTCTTCGAAGATTGGATCCATAGCTTGGCGTGGCAAAGACCGGATGGCATGATTATGCAACTGTGTTTCTTTGCAGCCATGGCGGACTTTAGATCTTTTTGAGCTTATTTGGTTTAAAAATCTGAGCTTGTTAGGTCACCATTTCTTAACATAACCACTTAGAAATCTAGAGAGAGAAAGTAAGTTTAAAGAGAGAGAGAGAGTGGAAGGAACTCTTGGAATGAAATGAAAGAAAATGATATTACTAGAGAACCAACACCCTCTAATGAGGGGTTACAAGACTATTTATAGGTGAGGACTAGGGCTTCACCAAACTTTGCTAATATTACAATATAAGCCCTTAGACCTTTACCAAACCTATATACTTAGCATAAAACTTAATAAAACATATTAAATCACTAACGTATTAACTTAATAATGCAACCTATTACAAAATTCAATGACGGACACTTGAAATAATAAAGTCTATTCCCAACAATCTCCCCCTAAGTGTTGGTCATCAAAGGTTGCCTGACGTCATCTTCTAAACTTTGACTTTGTTGTAGACGTCTTCAAAAATTTTTATCAAAATCTTTCATCGTTCTGTGTACTTAGTTCTTTGTTGATGTGATGGTGATCATGTTATGAAGCTGTCTGCCGATCGTCACTTCTGTGTCTGTGGTGGTTGTCCGCCATTCCAACATGCTCATACATCTTTTGACTTTGACTTTCAAAAGCACGAAGTTCCTTTACATACACTTTGATCTTTGGTATTTATACTTTGTAGATTCTTCTTTTTGGCATAGAATCTTTCTTTGAACTCTGTGGTGCTTAGATCTTTGGGGGAGCTTTCATTGGCTTCAAGATGTATGAATGAGCATGCTAGAATCTACCATCATGGAGGTGATTTGTACCTGCAGGTAAACAGTTAGCAATAATCAACCGATACTTACAGATAAGGAATTAGAGCTCGTCAACAGCATAGTGTGAAGACTCCTTCTAATCCTTATCAAGGCCGTTCCCAAGTCAGATACCCCCGAAGGAGCTTACGAGACCTACTAAGTAGCTCAATGACTGGGTGAGTCGCTGGGGATCACTCCACGACTGTAGACCGTTAAAGAACCACCGCGAACAGTAAGCGTAACCCGTGTGGGGTTACCGAAGTGACATGCTGTCAGGGCTGTTTGATGTTGACCCTGGAAGGAATTTCCGTTCAATCATTGAGAAATACATTTTGTAATTCAATCATAAATGTTCTCGGCAGATTGCTATGATCTGCGAAGGACTTGATAATTTACAGCTGGGGTCCATTGATGTAGAACACCAGTTGTAGAAATACTAAGTGTTCCTAAGAGATCTTTGATGTATCTCATGGCTCTAGACTCGATAAGTGCACACTTAGGTTTCGTATGCGGAGACTAGGGAGGGGTCTCATGCTTCAATATCAACCATCTCTAAGAGATTAGTCGATAGATTACACTGGTTCCCCGTAAGAATGAAACAAGTTCTTTTAAGAGAACTTGAGTGGTTAAGAAGGTTTAGTGCATTGCGTCACTAGGTCCATGACGACTTTATCTTCAATACCGGTGTTGCCTTAGCAATAACCAGTAGCATACGAATTGAACCCGGTGTCTGCCCTAAGGTTGAACATATGGAGGGCTATTTCTTTTCACATTTTTTTTTACTTTTCTTTTTAATTCTTCAACTCCTTCTTTCCCTTTCATTATTTTCTCCTTTTTTCGTATCATACCTAAGGACTTCTAATTCTAACTATGGGTGATGTCCTTGGGTAGATCCCTCCGCCTCTGGCGGATCATAGGACGGTTTTTCCTATCTTAATCACCTTATAACTCATTGATTATCCGACAATTGCCATGAAACCTTTGATTGAAAATCTCTCAAAGTGTTTGTGATTATCAAACATTTTGTTTAACACTTTGAGAGTTTTGTGTTTACTTTTGAAGGGCTCCCCTTTCACATGTGCTCATAAGTTTTTAATAAATTTGCACATGCGGGAGGAGAAAGCACTTTTTGAATTGATCCACTTTCAGTGAACAAGACCGATTCGAGACACGCTTATATCACTAGTTATACTAACTTGAAGTTATTACCCGACCTGGTCAAGTCCACAGAAAGTTTCTCGAAATGGTACATTTCTACTAAGACAAATCCTTTTTGAGACACGCTTGCGTGGCTAGTTAAAGAGTTCCATTGTCAGCTTTTAGGTGACAACTAGCTCTAGTAACTAACTTGATGTTATTACCCGTCGAGGATAAGTCTTTTCGAGATTGCTAACTTTTATGTTTCGTCAATTCCTGAGTCAATTCTGAGTCTAGCTCGCACAAGATACAACTTTAGCAACTTTGAACTTTCATATTTTAATCACATTTACTTTTCTCCCCCTCAAAAATAGCATATGCGATGTTGTTTTTGAAGAACTTTTGATTAAAATATGCTTTTTGAGTATTATGGGGAGATATCAACAAGAACTTTTGTATTTCAAAACGATGAGTTTTCAAATGCTCCCCCTTAACAAGTGAATACTCATTGAGGTGAAATACTTGTCTTTTGAGCAGAATTATGAAAATTAGAAAATGTTTGATTAATTCTACTCAAAAGTAAGAAGCCTTCGCTCCTTATATAAGGATTGAGGCACTGAAGCGTACCTCAGGGTCCTTTCTTTACAACTGCGGGTTGTACACTGTTATATGTGCACAAACCAGAGTCCTTGATGAAGAAAATTATGATGAAACAAAGATAATGTTATACCAAAATGATCAGACATGAGGAGTATCTGGACGGCGGTAAGTGAGAATATTCGGAATCGGTTCCCTTGCTCCAATCTGCGTATCTGCTCCCTGAACTTTAACTTCTGATCAATCCTATCCATGAACTTACGTGCTTCCTTGACATCTCTACTTTTCCATCCCACGTTAATCCCACTGTCATGTTCTTTAAGTTTTTCATTCAGCTTAATTCTGACATACTTAAGAGTCTGATCCCCAAACTTGTGAACCTCTTCATATCTCATGAATCTGTATCCATCCCTATACGGGTAAACAACTCCAAAGGGTTTGTTGTTGAAGATGAAAGGTCTTAAATGCTAGATGCCATGAGTATGTTTTTGAGGAGCAGTAAAGTTGAGTGATGTTTGATAACTTTCGACTCCTAATTGTTCATCTTCTACTCTTGCTTTGATGATAGTTTGGCGCATGAAGAGCATAATAGAGTTGATGATGTCATACTGAAGGCTGCCGGGAAGATGCTGAAGTTTGCCTTGAACCTTGAGTAAGTACATATCCGCAATGTCATTGAGGTTCAACCGATGATAGTCTGCTTCACTGAATTTATACAATTTATCATCGATTCGACGGACCCAATCTCGTCAAGAAAATTATCCCCGAATCTTTTCTCAGTAACTGGAACTTCTGTGATGGCAATAATTCGTTGTTTTGAGAAGTCTTTGTGTTTGGATCGGAATGACAGCTTGTATTTATAGAACCATTTGCGCATCTCTAGCCAGTGAAGGGTGCATAAAGCTGCTTCAATATTGTACTTGCTGACAAACGTGGAGTACAATCCTCTCATTTGATCGTCAAGTTCTTCCAGAGGATATGAAGCTGCTTTGAATTTGGTGAGAGATGTAGCATAACGGTGTTCTGGATCAGTGTTCCCATGGATAAGATATTGAAGATCGTTGTTGAAGAAGTATTCCGTAGGGATTTTAGGATCACTTGGAGGACCAACGAGGGGTAATGGTTGAGAAAAGTCTTGAAATTTGAAGTCATCAGGATCCGTGCCAGGATATATTTTGTCCCAAGATGGTCTCTTTTCCCAAGTAATATTTTCTGATAGAGCTCTAGCAACTTCGTCAACGTTATATTCAAACTCGAGTTCGGTTGTGGTGCATGTTTTGAATTCTGTGAACCCTGCTGCACGAATCTTAACCAAGTCAGAAAGCTGAAGTCTTTGTGTTTGCATCACTTTCTTGATTCGTTTCGTGAAGTTCACAATTGATCCTTCAGTCATTTCTTCAGCTTCAGGGTCATCAAGGTGAGCATCGACCATATCATCAAACCAATTAAATGAAGGAGCATCGGGATTAATCCACTCAGGAGCTGGAATTAATTGAGCTTCCTTAGGTGGTTCATCAATGTTTTCGGTGATTTTTGGAGGGATGTCATCCATATCTACACCTACTTCCTCGGTTGATTGTGTAGGGTTTGGATCAGCAGAAATGTTGACAGTTGCGGTTTTAGTTGGAGGCCTGGAGGTGGAACCAGATACTTTCTTCCTTTTTCCCTGTTGTGGCTGATCATCTGGATCTGAGTCATCATGACGACGCTTTGTAGCCTTCGTCTTCTTGCAAGATTCGTCTTTCTTTTCAGCTCTTTTGATTGACTTAATTAGTGCCTTGCGCAGATCATTCTCATCCGGATCATTCACAATTGCTTCCAACAGTTTGCCTTTAAGATCACTTACAGAAGGGTTTGGAGGTAGAGTTTGAATGGTGATCGGTGTGGTTTGAAACCTTTGAGAAACAATTTCTTCAAGATTATTTTTGACGTATTGTTTCACTGTAGAGGGAAGTTTCTCACGAATATACTTTCGAACCTCTCCTGGTAGTCTCTCTTTCACCTGGTGGTTAACTGCTGCCTCAACATTATACACTTTGAATGCTTCAACATCACTCTTTTGTTCGTTAACTTATTTCTGGAGCGCACTGAGTTGATCATGTAATGATCTCAGCAAGCTTGGGTGAACTATTGTTGGTAGATCAGGGGTTTGCTCAGGATGATCTTGTGTTGGTGATGAAGGTTGTTGTTGTGGTTGAATTGTTGACGGTTCTTCATCAACACCAACAATGTCAATAGTAGTGTCTATACTAGTATTAAGCTGCTCATCCTTACCATCACCATCAAAATCATCATCACTTTCATCATTCTTATCTTCTTCATCAACATCTGTTTTCTCAGCTTCTTCACTTTCATAATTCTTTTCCTCATCACTGCTTTCTTCATTCTCGGATGCATCTTCATCTTTGCCTTTTGATGCTTCTTCTTCTTCTTCTTCAGTTTCTGCCGGTTTATCGAGAGAGTCTTTTGGTTCAGAACTGGATGACTCAGCTTCATCTTCGGAGTTATCATCATCTTGTTCAGAGGATGACAAAGTTTGTGAACGTGTTTCTTCTGATGATTGATCATCTCTTTCTGAACCTAGAGTTGGCATTTCCACATCCTGAGTACCAGAACCTTCACCTTTCTTCGTTAGTCTTGCAATTCTTTCCTCCTCTATTTGTTTGCTTTCTCTTAAGGTAAGTTGCAGTTGTTCCTCTTCTTCAGATTCGGACATTGGTGAGGTGACTGATTCTTCTTGAGTTTCTTTTGCTTTTCCCTTATCTGCCTTTTTCTTCTTAGTCAGTGTAAGCTTTTCAGTCTCTGTCTCCTGCTGAGCATCTCCTTCATCACCAGTTGGTTCATCACGAAGAGTTGTCACTTTCTTTTTAGGTTTTATAGTGACTTTCTTTGTTCTGGATTTGGGAATTGTTTTGATTTTAGATGCAGCTTTAGAAGTTTTCCCTTTCTTCGGTTGAGTCAAACCAACTTGGTCATTCTTCTGAGCTTCATCATAAATTTTATATGCTTCAATACTAAGGATTGCTTTAGGTATCAGACTTGCAGGGATTCTCATTCCTTGTTTCTAAGTATTTGTCTTCTAAATTCTGGTTCTAGAATACATATGATCCATAGCAGTGGTGTGTTTCTTATCTTCTAATCTACGATCAATGTCTGGGTGTATTTTCATGAAATGAGCAATGAGACACTTAGTGAATCTGTAGAATGGAATTCTTGTGGTTGAGGCTTTCTAAAACTGTCTTGCTTGATAAACCATATCCTCCCAAATCAGTTGAGCATGGTCAATATTAGTTTGTTTGACAACCCCCCCAGAAAATCTGCATGATTTCTAGAGAAGGGTGTTCATGCCCAGTTTCCTTGCCCGTTAAACTATTGGTAAGGATTGAGTAGAGTGTGAGCCATGGTTGTGGAATGAATTTTCTGTTGACAGTAGATATTTTGTTGAGTGTGACTTGTGATTCATCATACTACAGTTCTCAAAGGAGTTTGACAATGTCTGATAATGAAGGCAAAGGAGTGAATTTCTTGACATTTGCAGGCAGACCAAGAACAGTCCGGAGAGTTTGCACATCAAACATAATTTGTTTATGATCAAGACGAACACCCAATGACTTCTTATTTCTGCTAATTTCAAAAGATTCCCAAAACTGAGTTAAGTAGACTTCTGGTACTGTGCATGTGTTGGTGAGAAGATTATAAATGAAGTGTTGTTTAAGTATCTCTAAGATGATAGCACATGGTTGATGGCACGTGATTGTCTCAAGATTTATTTTATGGTTAGTCTTTGCGATTGTTCTTTCTTCTCCTTGAATCAATTCGTGTCTAGGTGTGGATGCCTTTGACATGTTTGGACCTGAAATGTATCATAAAAACAACAAATGCAAAGTGGTGATAAACAGGTTAGTTCCATAACAAGAGACCAAGTTGTCATCCATTGAAGTAAAAGGCAAACACCTAAGACAAAACCACAATCACATATACATCACATGATAAAATCAAACTGAGTACCATATCAAAAAATCACATAACTCGACAAACATTTGTGACATAACTCGAAAAAATTTTCTTCAAAGTCTAACTCGACAAATACCCATAACTCGATATTTTTGAAAAAATTTGGGCAACATTTCTTTTCACGAAATAGGAAAAACTAGAACCCATACTTGATGGTTCCATTTGAAACTCCTAACTCGGAGTGGAAAAAAAACTTTATACATAAACAGTTTACGAAAGATATTCCATAACTAGACAAATTTGCCACAAGGAATCAAACTCGATAAAATGTTACATAACTCGATAATAAAATGTTCCTTAAGTCGATAAAATACAGAAAACAGTTTAACTCGATATCACAGCCAAATTAGAAGATAACTCGATAAGATTTAGTCTACAAACTTGATAAGGAAAAAACAGAAGATAACTCGATAAAACAGGAGTTACACTAACTCGATAATCGTCCAAATCCTAACTCGATAAACACAGAATATTACTAACTCGATAAAACTAGATAAACTCGGGCAAACTTGATAACATACAAATCTTAACTCGATAAGCAATACTAACTAGATAAAACTAACTTACAGACAACATATACACATAACTTGCAAAAAAAATCACCAGATAACTCGATAAGTTCATGAAGTAACTCGATAAACCAAAATAAAATTGAAAGAATTGGGTCGCGGGTCTGCAATGGTTAGGTGACATAAGGCATCTCAATTCATAACCGAATTTTAAACTAAAAATAAGCCCAAAAACTTGTTCACAAAAGATCAAATAGATGATGATATAGACAGAAATACAAGCAGATCATGTTTTGATGAAACAAGACTTAAAGAGCCTATTAAGAGAACACAAATAAGCCACTTACAATACTTATAACAAACAAATACAAACCCAGAAGGTGCCATGAAGATAATCGAGCACCATGAACCCTAACCACCTAAATTTCACTAGATGGAAGCAATAGGAATCAAGACGAGGGTGGAAAATAACACATAGAGACATGCCGCAACTACCCATCTACCTCAATTACCCTAAATCATCCAATCTAATAAACCCCCAAATTCAATGAGCATAACCCTAAAATTCGATTTAATTAATCAAAGCCATAGAGCATGTAACAAAAATTAGAGTGAGTGATTGGAGTAAGAAAATGCTTAAAATGAATACTCACAATCATAGAAACATAAACTTCTTGAAAAATCTTGAATTTGGAAAAATTAGGATAGCGTGGGGCGTTTGTTTGTGTGAAATGAGGAAACAGATTTTGAACCAAGGTATTATATTTGTGACTATGGTGTATTGACACATTTGGTCCTCTTACTTGTTTACCATTCAAAGTATAAACCGATTAATCACATTTAGCCCCTCATGGTTTTAGAATTTATAAAGTGTGAGTTAGAGCAATAAACTTTACGAGTACTTTGGACGTTACACCCTCTTGAACCAACCACGAGATGTAAATTTGAAAACCTTAATAATCAATGGTTCAAGAGGTATCGAGAAAAAGATTTTCGTGATGAGAAAAACTTTGAGATGAAGAAGTAGAAAAAGTTTTATGTCTCCCCCTCAAGATATGTATTTTATAAACTTGCGAAAAATTGTTGTGAACGACATATCTTGAAGAAGGAAACTTTTTTTTAAGAAATGAAAATGAAAATATGGAAAATCTTTTTCAGTTTTTGTAGGTTTTATATTTTTGTATTTGGTTTTTGAAAAATATTTACAAAAAAAAAAAATAGTTTGGATGTTTGACAATCACTTGTGTTTTAAAATTTTTTCCAGATCTTCTGGAGTCAAACATCGCATACCAATTTGCTGGACTAAATCAGCAAACCTTGTTGGAGGTAATGCTTTAGTAAGTAAGTCTACCAATTGGTATTCAGTTCCAACAAAATATAATTTAATTGTACCCTTTTCGACATGCTCCTTGATGAAATGATAGCGGAGATCAATGTGTTTGGACTTGCAGTGATAAACAGTGTTGCACGAAATAGCAATGGCACTTTTGGAATCACAGTAAATCGGAATCTTGTTGAATATGTAGCCATAGTCCTTAAGTTGTGATCGCATCCAAATGACTTGAGCACAACAAGCAAACTTAGCTATGTACTCAGATTCGGTAGATGACAGTGATCTGCACAACACCAGTTTATCTCCCAAGAACTATAATCCACCTGATGTACTTTTTCACGTGTCTAAGCATCCTGCATGGTCAGCATCTGAAAAAGAAATTAGTTCAAAACCAGAATCCCTCGGATACCAGATTCCCAAGTTAATGGTTCCCTTTATGTATCGAAGGATTCTTTTAGCCTCATTGAGGTGCTTTTCAGTTGGTTTGGAATGATAACGAGAACACATATAGACAACAAATACTATATCAGGTCTACTAGCTGTGAGATACATGAGTGACCCAAAAATACTGCGGTATTTGGTGGGGTCAACAGAAGTCCCATGTATATCAGCATCTAGTTTTGTGGTATAGGCCATTGGTGTATTATAGGTATCACAGCTCATCATTCCATGTTTCTTTAAAAGTTCTAAAGAATATTTTGACTGATTTAGAAAAATTCCACAGGGTGATTGATGAACTTGTAGTCCTAAAAAGTACGCAAGTTCACCCATCATGGACATTTCAAAATTATCTTTCATTAAATTTGCAAAATCATTTGAGTAACTTCTGTTTGTTGAAGCCAAAATAATGTCATCGACATATATTTGAACGATTAGTAAGTCCACCCCGTATGTTATTGTAAATAACGTTGGATCCACCGATCCTTTAGAAAATTTATTGGCCAATAAGAAAGCAGATAGTTTGTCATACCACGCCCTTGGGGCTTTGTTAGGAATACAAATATTCCTGTAAAAGTCTCGGTCACCTAATTATTGTAATAGCATTAAGTTAGCTCGTAGTTAGTTTATATATTAGTCAGTTAGTACTAGTTTAAGTAACACCGTGGAAGAAGGACGGGTCTTTACCCACTGTATGCCTGATCCACAGCCCGGGTGTGGGCATTTTGTAGTTAACTATAAATACCCCTCTCCACATGTGGAGAGGGTTGGTGCTTTTCATTCAATCTAACATTTTCTATTTTCTCTCAACTCTCTCTCTCTCTAGAAAACACCCAATTCTCTCCAACCTCTCTCTAAACTCTCATCTTCTTTCTTTCTTTCTTTCTTTCTTTCTTCCTTTAATTCTATCTAAACACAAGAACCATATAAGATATAATTATTTGATATATTACAATTGGTATCAAGAGCCAAGGTTTCATCTTAGGGCCTTAGATATTCGGATTATTAGTTTGGTTCTTCATGTTTTTATTTGGGTTCGAATGGTACTATTGGTATATCAAGTGTTGGTCTTTGTGTATGGTTTAATTTGTTTAAGGGTTGTACTACAGTGTTTTGTAAGGGTATTTCAGCTAGTTTTGATGATATGAATGCGTATATCATGAGTTTAGAGCTAAGTTTGTGATTATTTGTGGGTATTTTTGGTAACAGTTTCTTACTTGCGGTTAGTTCCACACTTGTCCAATTAAGTTTTCTCAATCTAATATATTACTTGCGGTTAGTAATATATGCGTATAAATTACTTGCGTTTTGTATTCTTGGAGCTATTTGTCTTGTTTTGGGAGTGTGTTGGCAGTTTGTCCAATTAAGGGAAACAGACAAAAATGGACAATTGCTACTACTTTGTATACTTCTGATCCTGCGGTTAGCTGACTTGCGGTTTCTTTTCTTGTTGTGGTTAACTCTGAGCTGAGTTTAACTTTTGGTATTGTGTTTATCTCATTATTGCGGTTAGTCCAATTTTGTGGTTAGTCGAGTCTTGCATTTACCCAAACCTTGCGATTAGTTCTATCCTTCTTCAAACTTGCGGTTATTTTCTTTTTGCGAATAGTCCATTTCCTAAATTTGCGGTTATCTCTATATTAGAGTTTGCTCATAATTGCGTTTAGCTCTAGTTTGATATCAGTAAGGAAGGTCAAGAAGAAGAGGTACAAGAACATAATACAATTGCCAAATCCTAACCAACATCGAGCCACAATCAACTAACAGCTTTAACTATCAAAGATCTCAGTCGATCTCATTGTGGAAACAAAGTTATTCATAGAACAACACCACGAGATTATACATCACTAATCTTGCACAACCCCTCATCATCTCGTTCAAACAAACAAGCTAATCGAAGATCTCAGATTTCTCGTTTGCTTTCAAGGACTCGTACAAAAACTTATCAACGAGAACTGATTCATCACAGATCCTTAAAGAAGATTAACTTCTTTTGTTCTAATATCCGAAATTCAATTAAAGAAAACAATTAAAAGTAAGGTAACACCAAGATCTCAGTTGGACTCAAACAGTTACAAATCCATAAAGATTCACTATTTCTTTTCAAACCAATATCACATCATCGATCCTTTTGATGAAAAACTTCTTTAAATTTTTTTGAACCATAATTAAGTAAGAACAAAACAAAACCTTAAGTTTCATTCTTCTCTTAGTTCATTTTGAATAAAAACAAAACAAATACAACAATAATATCACCTACCCGTGACCAAGACTTCTGGGCTCATTCGTGGTCTTCAATAGTGTACGTAATCAGAAAGGTGATGAGTATTTTTTTGGGTTTGGATTGATTTAATTTCTTCACAAATTAGTTTTTGTGTTGTTTGGATTGATTTGAGAATCAACGAGACGTGGTATTTTTCTTAATCAAATTTGCTGGGTGAGAGATGCAGGATAGTGACTGCACATTATTCTGATTAAAGTGATTAGGGTTTTGTACTTTATCGCTTAAGATTAGGTTGAGATTAATTTTGTGCTTGGGCTGGTTACATCAACTAGGAAGAATTGTGTTAGTCTTGGGCTGGACGAATTTGGTGTTGGGCCTGAATTTGTTTCGTTGGAAACTGATTTACATAAAGGGACGAGTTCTTTTCTATTTTGTGGTATAAATAACCGTATAACTCTTGTCTAAATATTTGATTAACTTTGGTGTACTTAAAACTCGGGATATAATTTTGGACCACGGTTTTAATTGAGTTTAAATATTCCGAGATTGAGTGAGATTTTGGGTTGAGATATTTTCATGTATAATTTTGATCACGGTTTTGTTTGAGCTTCAAGATTCTGAGTTTGAGAATTATTTTGGGTTAAAATATTATCGGGTGTATTGGATATAACTACGGGGTTTTATCGGATCACGTCACACGAAGGTTGTCTGTTATACACTGTGACTTGTCTAACTCACCACTCAAACTCACTTCAACCAAACCTAACCAATTCTTCTGCGTTTCACGGTTTCTTCTTGATTTTGTAAAATCCCGCGAAAGAATCTATTTCTCGGTTTAAATCATAGAATTGTAAAATCCCGTGAACGATCACAAAATGTCAAAATCTTCCAACCTTGTATAATAAATAAAGGTGTTTGATTATAATATTGCGAATATGGAATCTTTGTGCTCTAATTCGCAAGGGAGAGAGTTGCTTCAGCCACAACAAGTGCTTCACAATGCAAATGAAAGCTACATAGAATGTTTTCGGCAACTTCATTCACATCTCTCGGTACTTTTAGAGGGAGCTGGATTCAAGATGGGATTCGAACGTGCATTTGTAACACTCTTTGGTCAAGATGTTCAGACTTTCACATGCACAATGATTCTTAACTTAGATCAACTACAACAACAACTTGACCAAGGAGAATTTTCCAAAATGGGATCCATGGCTGCCCTTTGTGTGATCAACAAACAACTCCAAGTGTTCTTTGATTCATAATTCACTCTGGAGTATGACCATTATAGTGAGATGACGAAAAAGTGCTTTGCTGATCACACGGGAATTGAGGTTGACACGTTCAGAGACACACTTGTCCAGCTTATGGATAAAGTGAAAAGATTCATTAATGAAAAGGCACAGCATATACCTGCATATGATGACAAGGTGAAGGTATGTAGGGTACAATCATGTGATGGTGTTGGTGACTCGGGTATAGCATCGGATGTTGGGTCAGGTGTCACGATTTGCAAAGAATCAGAGACTGATAAGCTTGACACACCCTGTGACTCAGTGACTAGAGATACTCCAGACATGGGCACTGAATTAAAACCAGTAAAAGAGCAAGTGTCATGTGCTGAGGTACCCCTAACTGAACATCATAATGTGCTTTCTGATGAACGACTGCATACTGATCAAGTTATGCCCAGTTATGACACATATTTGTTGAAAAAGACTGATAGCAATACCATTTCTGATTTAACAAATATGAATCATAAAGGGGGAGAAAGTGATCTGGATGCTGAACGTGATGATGTGTCAAGTTCTTTGTTTATGGCTGAGTCGTTTAAATCACATGATGTGGTTGATAAAGAAGTTTTTAATGAACTTTCAAACAAATTTGCACAACTTGAAAAACATTGTGTTAATCCTTTGTTTGTTGCTCAAGATGTGGTTGATAAAGAAGTTTTTAATGAACTTTCAAACAAATTTGCACACCTTGAAAAACATTGTATTTCACTTGAAATTGCAATGCAACAAAAGGAAGAAAGTTTTCAAAATAATTAACCGTGTAAAAATCCGGAACTTCCTGATTTCCGCGAATTCTTTATGATAAATGATTTGAAAGCTCAGCTGGAAGCCAAAAACTTGACAATCAACAACCTGAAAAAAACGTATTTATGAGATGTGTGATGTATGTAATGAAGTTGAGGATAATCATGTCAGTAAGACTTTTGCAACAAGAAATTTTGAATTGGAATAAGATATGGCTGAGTTACTTATGGAAAATGAGACTTTGAAAATTCATTGTAAAGACTTGTGTGATTCAATCAAAGAAATGAAAACTAAGACTATAGAACAGATAACCACTTTGATTGCCAAAAATGATGAATTCAAAGCTCAAATTCTGGAAAAGGGGTTCACAATTACAGCATTAAAGAACAAGCTAAGAAAAGTAACAGGGAATAGTGTGAACACTAAGTTTGCAAAACCATCAATCTTGGGGAAACCAGTTGTACAATCCAATAGAAACCAATCAGTGGTTAGACAACCAAGTGCTTTTAGATCTGAACGACCAAAATTTTCAAAAACTCAGTTTGCCTCCCAAGTTGATGCGGAAAAAGTTTTGACAAAACCAGTCACTACACATTATTGGCCTTAGATTATTGCCTTTAGTTCTGCTAAGCCTCAACAAGTAGTTGCTCCTACACCCAGCTCCTCTAGGATTAGTTCTAAAACAGTGTCGAAACCTAGCATTAAGGTTCAAAGCACTTATGATATAAATGACTTGCACAAGAACTATGATCTAGAAAAGGCTAGGAAAAGGGCACTACTTCATAAGGATGGAATCTTAGGTTCACAACCTTGTATGATCCCTCCTAGGATATTGAGGAACAATGCTAAGGTTCAACCTGTTAAGTCTAGGATTTACAGTAAGTCATCCACAATGCATAAGAAGCAAAACATACCTATAACTTCTCCTAGGTGGATTCAAACTGCTAAATCTTTGGAGACTAGGAATATCGATAAGCCTTCCACTGTGCATAAGAAGCTTAACAATCCTAGACCTTGCCATAAGTGGATTCCAACTGGTAGAATTTTTAAGGACGCTGGACTTAAGTGGATACCTACCGGAAAGATACTTACCAATGGCAATACCTTGGTTGACCATGAAACCCCCAAGGGTTTGGATACTTTTGTCACTAACCCATATATATGCAATCAAGTTTGTAATGTTAGTGCAGGTAGTCCTTACTCAGTTGCAGGTACATCAATCATTCACCACACAAGACTCAAAGTCTGGAGGCCAAAAGCAAGCATATCTCCTACTTCAGGAGGTATAGAAGGTCAATGTTGATGTATGTTCACTATGACGTCTGCTCACATCAGTTCAGGCCTCGTTCGTCAATGACTATGACGTTTGAACAATTCTGTTCAAGCCTCGTTCCTCAATGTCATCATTATGGCATCTGCTGACAACACTTTAGGCCCCGTTCATCTAAGAAATGAAAGGTGTACGATTCAGTGCGCCTTATCTTCAGAAGAAGAGAAATCTTCTTAGTTTTTACCATTCTCTACAATACGGTTCATGTTTCCTCCATGTTCGGTCAGTCAACAAGTGGATCTACTCATCTTTGCTTGAATTTGTATTCACTTGCTCAATCAAAAATGGCAAACTTTGTATGCAATTTTTGAGGGGGAGAAGGGTGAATAAACTACATGATTGAGTGTATTTTTATTCACATGCTCAATCAAAAATGGCAACCTCATATGCAATTTTTGAGGGGGAGAAGTGTGAATAAAATACATGATTAATTGTATTCTTATTCACTTGCTCAACCAAAAATGGCAAACCTCGCTTGCAATTTTTGAGGGGGAGAAGTGTGAATATAACATGGTGATTGATGATTAAAGAATGGTCATACGACTCTCCTCCAACACCTAATGTTCTATGTACTAAGGATGACTGGGATTATGTTTGATGAATACTTCCAAGCTTCAACGAATGTTGATCATGTAGGTTCTGAAGCTGTTGCTCCGGTTCCTGCTGTCTCGACTGGTTCACCTTCCTCAATCTCCATTGATCAAGATACACCATTTAGAAGTATTACTCAGACTACTCAAGTAACCCAATCTCCAGTTATTCCTCAATGTGTTGATGATGACTATCATGAGTGTAAAGTTGC
This sequence comes from Artemisia argyi, assembly GCA_030686995.1. Lineage (NCBI taxonomy): Eukaryota > Viridiplantae > Streptophyta > Magnoliopsida > Asterales > Asteraceae > Artemisia > Artemisia argyi. The sequence continues at coordinate 56,447,209 of CM060679.1, read as the reverse complement.
ACACATGAATAATGATCCGTCTTTTTGTTCTATTTCATCACGGATTGTTGTTCCTCCAAATGTGCACTTTGGAAATCAACCCGAAGGACATTACGGAAAATGTCGACTAAAATGTCAAAACGGCTAACAATTTGGACTAAAATGTCAAGTGATCACGGAGTTTATTTGGCATCCCTTAATTGAGGTTGAAGAGTATTTTACGAAGGCGTCTACTTATTTCATCATCGAAACTTCATGTATCGATTGATGACTTGCATGAACTCTTAAAGTTTATGATTGGGACTTAGATTATCTAGTTATACCCGATGGAAGGAGTTACATTGTAGTACTCACGGGCTATAGCTATCACTTCAAGGAGTTACATTGTAGTGCTCAGTGTCACACGCAAATGCGGATGTGGATAGTCTTAAGAGGTGTTGTACTTTTTCTTCTACATCGTTCTTTAATCAACAACAGTGCAAGCTTAAGTTACAGATTTGGGGAATTCTTCTTCAGTTTCAAGTTTGGTATATCGGGTTTACTTCATCTGTGGTAACTTCAAATATCCTACACAAGGGTTGGTAATGATAGTCATAGAGAGTTTCTACAGCAGTTGATTGTCACAAGATATATCTGAGCAAATGATGTTCTTCTAATATATGTTGCTGATTCTGAGGTATCAAAACCAGCAAGGGGGAAGGAGACATACATCTGAATGAATTAAGAGTACATGTGATGAACTTAATACTTCTTCTTTATTGAAGTTATCCCGGGAAGACAAATGTCATAACCGCAGAGAATATCAGTGTATTAACTTGTGGCGTTTGGTGTATCATTCCAACTATGTGGGGGAAGTGTTCTCTTGACACTTGTGGTATGTATTACTTCAGCTTTCAGTGGGAAGAAATATGAGAAGAACAATTGGAGAGTGAGATGATATTGCTTATCGACATCTTCATATGAGTTGATATGATTTATGGTAAAGTGCTTCTGGTTAATGCTTCATGTACACAATGTTATGCTGATTCCGATGAGATCGCAACCATCAGGGGAGAGATTTGTGTACATCAAGGATGCGCAACAGGTTCACGTGATCGGGCTTAATCATATATTCCGGAGGTGATATCCGCGGAGTTGATCAGTGCTTCAACCTGTTACTTTGGTGTCATCGTTTCTTCTTGTGTTGGATACATGCGTACAATATGGATTGAGTTGGTACGTGTAAGATAACTGGAAAGCATTTACTGAAATGAAGATGTTGATATCTTATTCCCCCTAATAGACAACTGCTCCAAACCTCAAAGTAATGTGTACATTGGGGACGCACAACAGGGTCATGTGATCGGGCTTCATCATACATTCTGGGATTGATAACCGCAGAGATGATCCGTGGTTCACCCTGTTACTTCGGTGTTATCGTTGTCTTCGGGTTTCTGAGCTTCATCCAATGAGACTTTTTGATTCACTTCAACGTTTTGGGGGAAGTGGTCTCATGTAGGTGATTGTCGGTTTGGGGGGAAGCTACCAAAGCTTCACTTTGATGAGACAATAAAAAAAAATTCATCGATTTGGTGGGTGTCTAGCGATTAACTCAGTTGTGAGATTCAAGTGATTTGTTAACTACTTTTGTTTGGTGAATTGTTGTGACTTAAGTCGTTTCGATTAGTCTGATTGTAATTTGACGTTGTGAGTTAATCTTTATGACTTGACTTATTACGGTCGGATCTATTGTAACTTGACTTGTCGCGACTTGACACTTAATGCTAATTGTCACTTATCCAAGATCTCTCTCTAAGTTTAACTCGCATATTACATCTTTCGGTTTCTTTTTTGACTTTAGTAAAATCCCGGGAGAGAATCGATCTCTCAGTTTAAGTCACAAAAGTTGTAAAATCCCGTTTAAGATTATATCATGGCAACTACGGAATCAGACGATTATTCAGGAGCCTCAAAAGCTTTGGTGGTGAAAGTTTAAGAGATGTTGACTACTTACTTCTATAATGAGCTTAACGATAATCTCATTTTGATGCTCATGTCAACATCTCCTTAAACTGTATGGTATCCTTTGTACATATCTTATACCAATACGTAAATAGAAAAATATAAAACCTAGAAAAACCATAAAAATCTGAAAAATCATAAAAAATACAAAAACATTCTTCTCACGACATGTCTCTTGTGTAATCAATATTATGTACGTTTCTAGAAATGTCATTCAATAATGACACGGAATCATACATATGCTTGAGCAAGATTTTTTTCGGTTTCAAATAAAGTTTTTTTTTTTTTTTTTCAAAAACATGTCGTATCTCAAAACATTCTTAAAATTATGGCTTGCAGTCATTTCAGGCTGCAACCCGAACTTCAAAATTATGGTTTGTAGTCATTTTAGGCTACAACCCAAACTTAATATTATGGCTTGCTATTACTTCAGATAGCAACCCGGTTTTCAAAATGAGGAAAACACGTCGCCAAAAAGACTGTTGTTCCTAGTAAAGGGTGCCGTTCATCCGAGCGTGAATTACTTTACATTCATGCACCCTTGATCTAATGTACGTTTCAGTGCATTATTTCTTGATAAAGAAGAGAAGTGTTCTTTTTATCGCCAAATACTTTCCCTTCTATGATTTTTCCGGGAAGTATGTGTGCAAAACTTGGTGGTACCATGAGATTTTGACTAAAAAATCAAATTGAACTTAAACTTTTGATAAAATTTTCACTCAATCAATGACATCACTTATTTAAGTTTTAACATCCGTTATTGATTGAGGGGGAGAGTGATTTCTCAAAATTTTATGTATCATCAAAACTCCCCACACTTTGTACTATACAAATGCAACAATACAATTTGTGATGGTTATGTGTCAGAATGAGAAATTTTCAAAGAGTTTTCGTTAAAACTTCAAATCTTTTGTAAACTCATCAAATCTGACACATAACAACCTCCCTCACAGATTGAGGGGGAGCAAGAAAAAATTCCTTTTATCAGAAAACATTAAAAAATTTACCGCATTTTCTCCCAAAACGTTCTTGTAACTTATTTAAATCAATTGGGATCCAAAATCTTAAAAGATTTGAAATTTTTGATCGGGGGAGAGAATATGATTTAAATATGGAATCTGATAATAAAATGTGATCTTTTGCACTCAATAAATGTGCTCCCAAATATGTGCTAAACTCTTTCGAATATCGAAGCACATATTGAGGGGGAGTAAAAGGCGTTTGTGGAAGTTATACCAAAGACCGACCATTTATCTTTATGCATGGAGTTATAAGGTTGGTTAAGGTTAGGTATGAATTCCCATGATCCACCAGAACTGGAAGGATCTTCCCAGGGACAATCCTCTAGATAGATTAGAAGTCCTTAGGAATGATTGAAAAAAGGAATAAAGTGAGAAAGGGAACAGTGCGGACTGAGATAGAGCTAGGACTGGAACAAACCCATCAAGGTTCTAGTGGTGAAGTCTCGGTAAGCACTGAAGGGGTTGAAGAATGAAAAAGAAATGAAATGAGAAAGGGTGATAAGAAATAGCCCTCCAAAGATTCAACCTTAGGGCAAAAACCGGGTTCAATTCATAATCTACTGGCGGTTACTAAGGTAACACCGGTATTGAAGACAAGACGTCATGGACCCAGTGACGCACTGCAATAAACTCCCAATCACTCAAGTTCTCTTAAAAGAGCTTGTTTCATTCTCACGGGGAACCCTGTGCAATGTATTGACCGCTCATTGCGAGCTATGTTGATACCTAAAACAGGAGACGCCTCCCCAGTCTCAAGGAGCGGATCAAAACGCACTATTGAGTCTAGAGCCATGAGATCATCCATAAATCTCAATAGGACACGTTCCAAAAAAGCTTATTGTTTCACATAACGTGGAAAATAAAATAAAATATCTAGAGTCCTATGCATTATCCTTGCGGTATTGCCAGAACATCCGAGTGATATGTAAATATTCACAATGAGGATGGAAATCCTTCTAGAGCGAACATCACTCAAGCTCTTGGTAGGTGACATGTGAGATCCACCTTGGTTCAATGATCAAGTGACAACTGGAAAGCAACAATGGTGCAATTCATAATTGAATCAAACTTGTTCCAGGAAACGGATTGACGGATACTTTTACTAAAACCTTTCAATGTGCTCACTAACTAATTTTTCGAGCACATTGATTGTGTAATATCTTTCAAACTAAAGTATTTTTGATGGAAATGTGATTCAAAGTATAAAACTCTCGTCGTGTCCCAAAAATGTTTATCATAGGACACGCGAGTGATTTCTATAAATCTATTTCTCATCAATCCGTGAATATTTATTCACCGATTCACTCTATCGTGCTGTCTGCTTTGAGACGTTCCGGTATGAGAACATGCTAAGTATGAAGATTCCAAAGTGGATTCTTTGGAAAATTCATTACTTCAAGCTGGAAATTCCTGTCAAGGAGAGTCTTCTTTAAAAGAGACTCTACCTGATCACAGGTCGGTTTTCACAAAACCGGAGGGTAGTCTGTCCTCGCAGAACGAATGACAAAGCCATGTTCATTCTTTATCTTTATTGCTAACTGTTTTATTCCAGAGACACATATAAAGATGGCGTTGATGGCTCCAGTTTCCAGCTGAATCGGGTCAATCCATACCTCATGCTCACACATCCTCCACACTATCAATGACGATGAGAGACTTGCTACAACAAATGTTGAGAGACTACCAACAACGTTTCCGCAACTCTGATGAAAAAGTCTCCTGATCCACAACTCTAATGTAAAGTCTCCTGATCCAGAAGGGTGTGAGCATGATGGTCCTAAAGTCACTACGTCACATGAAGGCAATACTACTATGGATGAGCTTGGAGATTTACTATGGCTGATGATCTCAAAGAAGCTCAAAGATCACATATCACAAAGGAAGTCTAATCACAAGTTTGATTGCTAGAAGTACAAAGGGTATAGAAAAGTGAAGAATCAGATCCTACGAGCTACAGAGACGAAAGAATGCTTTAAGACCTAAGAGCTTAATTTCAAAGGCGGCCTCGCTTAGGGGGAGATTGTTAAGAATACAATTATTCCTATAAAAGACTCGGTCACCTAACTATTGTAATAGCATCTAAGTTAGCTCGTAGTTAGTTAGTTTATTATTAGTTAGAATTAGTTTAAGTAACACCATGGAAGAAGGACGGGTCTTTACCCACTGTATGCCTGATCCACAGCCCGGGAGTGGGCGTTTAAGTTGTAAGTATAAATACCCCTCTCCACATGTGGAGAGGGTTGGACCTTCACTTAATCTCAATCTAGTATAAATACCCCTGTTACTTTGGCTTGTAGTCATTTCAGGCTACAACCCGAACTTCAAATTATGGCTTGTAGTCATTTCAGGCTACAACCCGAACTTCAAATTATGGCTTACAGTCATTTCAGGCTGTAACCCGGACTTCAAATTTTGGCTTGTAGTCACTTCAGGCTACAACCCGAGCTTAAAATTATGGCTTGTAGTCATTTCAGGTTCCAACCCGGCCTTCAAAAATATGGCTTGCTATTACTTCAGATAGCAACCCGGTTTTTCAATATGAGGAAAACACGTCGCCAAAAAGACGGTTGTTCCTAGCAAAGGGTGCAGTTCATCCGAGCATGAATTACTTTATATTCATGCACCCTCGATCTAATGTATGCTTCAGTGCATTATTTCTTGATAAAGAAGAGAAATCTTCTTTTTTATCGCCAAATACTTTCCCTTCTAAGATTTTTCCGGAAAGTATTTGTGCAAAACTTGGTGGTACAATGAGATTTTGTTTGGAAATCAATTTGAACTCAATCTTTGATAAAATTTTTCACTCAATCAATGACATAATTTACTTAAGCTTTAACATCCGTCATTGATTGAGGGGGAGAGTGATTTCTCAAAATTTTATGTATCATCAAAAACTCTCCGCTTTGTACAAAAACCCTTGCAATAAAACAATTTGTGATGGCTATGTGTCAGAATGAGTAAATTTTCAAAGATTTTTTTGTTAAAACTTCGAATATTTTGCAAACTCTTCATTTCTGACACATAACAACCTCCCTCACAGTTTGAGGGGGAGCAAGAAAAAGTTCCTTTTATCAGAAAACATTAAAAATTAACCGCATTTCTCTCCCAAAACGTTTTCTAACTTATTTAAATCAATTGGGATCCAAAATCTCAAAAAATTTGAAATTTTTGATCGGGGGAGAGAATGTGATTTAAATATGGAATCTGATAATCAAATGTGATCTTTTGGACTCATAAATGTGCTCCCAAATATGTGCTAAACTCTTTCGAATATCAAAGCACATATTGAGGGGGAGCAAAAGGCGTTTGTGGAAGTTATACCAAAGACCGACCATTTATCTTTATGCATGGAGTTATAAGGTTGGTTAAGGTTAGGTATGAATTCCCATGATCCACCAGAACCGGTAGGATCTTACCAGGGACAATCCTCTAGATAGACTAGAAGTCCTTAGGAATGATTAAAAAAAGGAGTAAAGTGAGAAAGGGAAGAGTACGGACTGAGATAGAGCAAGGATTGGAACAAACCCAACAAGGTTCTAGTGGTGAAGTCTCGGTAAGCACTAAAGGGGTTGAAGAATGAAAAAGAAATGAAATGAGAAAGGGTGAAAAGAAATAGCCCTCCAAATATTCAACCTTAGGGCAAAAACCGGGTTCAATTCATAATCTACTGGTGGTTACTAAGGTAACACCAGTATTGAAGACAAGACGTCATGGACCCAGTGACGCACTGCACTAAACTTCCCAACCACTGAAGTTCTCTTATATCGACCGCTTATTGCGAGCTATGTTGATACCTAAAACAGGAGACGCCTCCCCAGTCTCCAGGAGCGGATCAAAACGCACTATTGAGTCTAGAGCCATGAGATCATCCATAAATCTCGTTAGGACACACTTCCAAATATGCTTATTGTTTCACACAACGTGGAAAATAAGATAAAATATTTAGAGTCCTATGCAGTATCCTTGTGGTATTGCCAGAACATCCGAGTGATATGTAAATATTCACAATGAGGATGGAAATCCTTCTAGAGTGAACATCAATCAAGCTCTTGGTAGGTGACATGTGAGATCCACCTTGGATCAATGATCAAGTGACAACTGGAAAGCAACAATGGTGCGATTCATAATTGAATCAAACTTGTTCCAGGATATAGATTGACGGATACTTTTGCTAAAACCTTTCAGTGTGCTCACAAACTAACTTTTCGAGCACACTGATTGTGTAAAAACTTTCAAACAAAAGTATTTTTGATGGAAATATGATACAATGCCTAATGTCACACCCCCAATTTACCTGACTTGCAGCGGAATGGAATACCTGGGGGTGTCTGTCATAGCATCACAGTTACGGTTACATTGAACGACCTAAAGTGTCGTTTGGAAAATACTTCGTTTGATCATTGAAATTATTCAGAGTTTACAAAATGAGGTCCCCAAAAGGTGTTGCATGTTTATGAAAAACAAGTCATACTAGATCAAACGTTTACATAAGTGCATGAAATAATGGTGAGACGCGTCGACTCCGCGACTCCATGAAGGTCCAAATGCATGTCACATGAGCTACCTTAATAACCTGAAATACATTGCTAAAACGTCAACACGAATGTTGGTGAATTCCATAGGTTTATAAAATGTAATGTTGTACGGCCACCACAAGTATAAGTGCAAGATAAAAGTCAAGTAAAATAGTACAATAGACCTTAAGCTCATGACCCCGAAGCTAAACTGTTGAAATTATATGCCCCTCCTGAATGTTTTACCAGAACACTCCCAAAATGTCAGACATGAAATGCATCCGCTTACTTTTGGTAGTAACTACCACGGATGGAGGCGTCACCCTCGATAGATCTATCCACTCACTCTCGCTTAATAGGCAAATTAACGGTCCATGATAATAAATAGGGGACTTTAACAGGTTGGTAAGGCAACTTAAGCAATGTACATATGTTTTGGTACTTGGGCTCGTACTAAAATGGTTGATGCAATGTATTCCCCCGTGGGATTTGAAATCAAAATATTGTATAGAAAACGGGGCTATGAAACTCACCTTAAACTGATGATACTGTGATGTAGTGAAATGAACAACAATGAACGGTTAGTTGCCTCAACCTAATATGAATGATGAACGATCTAATTTAGATCACAAAATGATGTTATGAATGTCCATGCACATGTTTCCTATACCACTCTACTCTTTGGAAAATACTTGTTGTTATAAAAAATATACATTTTTCAAGACTTAGGAAAATATGACTACTAGAAAAATAAAACTGGTTGAAATGTGTATATATATATATATATATATATATATATATATATATATATCGTATGTATCAATGTTAGTGTTGAAATCCTCGGTTTGAAATCCTTGAAATAACGCCTTGTAGTAATGAAAATATACTTGTATTCACTAATACTTCATTAGTTATGAATTTGGGTACTTGGTATTATTTCTAGAAATCTAGAGTTACTACGTAGTTTTAGTATTATTTTTGGTCTAAAAGCTGTCAAAACAATATGAGTTTTGCCGATATTGAAACGTGAATATCTTTGTCGTTATAAGTCCGTTTTACTTGTTCTTTATATCCACGGTTACGTCTTAGTATGTAGTAATATATTTTGGAAAGTTAGATTCCTCCGGGTTACGTCTAAAGTCTCGTTTTGTCCGAAGAAAAACGTCCAACAGCAACAATTTTTCAGAAAATATACTTTTCGTCAATAAACTTGCAAAAATCATAACTTCTTCGTTATAAACTCTTTTTAATCCGTTCTTTCGCCTACGGATTCGTTTTTGAAAGTATTTTCTAAAAATTTTGCCAAAGTTTACTTTGTATTTACTGATTTTCCTGGGTTTACAAAAATGGGACAGTAGGTATAAATACTTGTTACAAATCCATTTTCCATGTTCAAACTAGTTTCTAACATCACCAAATCTCTTGCAAACACCATAAAGCTATTCTAATCCTACCATACACCTTCTTAGGGTGCCATGGTTCCTAATCATCAATAATCATGTTAATTTAACAAGGGAATACCTAAATTAAATTCTAGGGTTTGTATGTTCAAAAAGTTAACAAAAATAATGTGGTATAGCTAGCTTGTGCATGAAATTAAGCATGAAAACCATATGATACTAGTAAATATTAGATGAAATCATGAAAATAAATTTGATAACTTACTTTGAATGATTATGTGATTAGATGATGAAAAACCTTGTGATTCTTGAGTTTGTATTGCAAAACTCTTAACTAGAATGATGAAATGAACAACTTTTATGCTTTGATCTTTGAAAAATTATTGGTTCTTGCTTCTCCTTGTTCTTGGTCGTGGGTTTAAAGAGAAAAAGAGAGGAAATGGTCTTTTTGATTTTTGATCTAAGTGTATATGAATAAAAAGGTGTTTGTAGATATTTATTTAGGATTATACTATATAATAAGAACACATAAATGCATGAGGTCAAGGGGGGGGGGGGGGGGTTCATGGCTGATTTTTCAAGGGTTCAAAAGCAATAATATGGACTTTGATTTATTTAGGATAGTTAGTGGATGATTTGTAGCATAAGTATAGGTTTTTAGGTGTTAAATTTAGGTAATCGTAGTTAGATTTTAGTTATAATTGAGTACCGGGTTTGCGAGAAATAAATTTTAACAAGTTAACCGGGACTTAATAAAGTCATAAAAATGTTAAAAATATGTTGGGTACAAGTATTGAGTGTTCGGGTGATTATTGTTTAGTTTCCACGAAAACCGTCGCAATATTTATAAACTTACGTTATAAATAAAAATAAATTTCCAAAATACTGGGTAAATGAATATTATAACTTTTATGATGATATAATGGATATAAAAATATGTCGGGACCATTGTGGGAATATTTAGATATATTCGTCGTATTTATTAACCGGGTGTTAACGTTTAATTATAAATAATTATACGTAAAACGTTAAATATATCAAATATATATATTTGAAAATCCTAAGAGTGGTATAACATGAAAATACTGTTATGATGATATGCAGACTGTCTCTAGTCCGTATGCAGTGTCCTTACTGATACTGAAATGAATTCGCACCTAAACCATTACGGTTACGCGAATTTTAATACCCGTAAACTAAATTTACGATGAAATGAGTAATGCAAGTGAATAGTGAAAAATTTTCCGGCAATGAATAGTGTTCAGTGAATAGTAAAATTCTCAAATGTTTATCAGAATATCAAATTGACCTCGAAAATGATGAATAGTGTTTTGATGAATAATGTTTGATGAATAGTGTTTTTCCAAAGTTTGGGAAATGACCCTAAATGGTGAGTTGTAACAGTCTTCCCCTCTAAAAGGGAACTTCGTCCCGAAGTTCAGTTTATGTTGGTCTCTAAAAACGTATTGGTGAAAAGGTGATGATATTCGAGAATTCCAGAAAACTCTAACGATAGGAATTCGACTATGCTTCAACTGTTCGACCTAACTGTCCATGATTTCTACTTGTTCTCCTACAAGGTTTATGTTTGACTTTGGGTTGGATTCCTTTCCAAATGAGATTATGAGTGACAAATCTGAAAAAAAAATGATAATACATGGTTGTGTAATCCTGTTGTTCTCTAACAAGGCTCAAGTCTGACGGCCACTAGGCCTACTCTGTTTGAAATATTACATGGTCCAGTGTATATCGGGTTTAACTTTCCAAGTTTTCTGAATGATATCATGCCTTTCCTAGGCAGAACTTTCTACATAACTCTGCTTACCAACTTGAAGTTTTAATGGTTTACATCTTATTGAACTTGTAACTGATTCTTGGCTTGTAGAAAATTCCTGGTTATTTCCTGAATGCCTAATAGACTAGTATGTTGGGCTTTTCCAAATTTCGATCCGTCAATGGATATTGGCACCTCGACTATAGAGTGCCTCAAATGGTATAGTCTTTATGCTCGCGCGATAACTATGATTGCAACTGTATTTGATTTATGATAACTGGTTAGTCCAACCATTTCTAGGGTCAATCCCTCATGCTCTGAGCATACTTTCCTATGTTTGAATTGTTCTCTCGCTTTGACCATCGGTCTGAGGATGATAGGTGATGTTTACATCTAAATGGGTTTCTGAAGGAAATCCTGAAATGATTGCTTGAAGTCCAAGGTGAATCGGTTTCCTTAACAGGAATAACTGAAATGGGTACAATAAACCTTTGTGACTAATTCCACAACGTTTGGTCCTTCGAACTTGGCGTTATTTGAAAGAGATAGAATATAGGTAATAATTTGATTCCTTGTGTTTTGTTCCAACGGATGATAAGACATATGTCTTTCTTTGCCTAGTGGGTTTGGTCTCCACTACTGAAGTTCGTGATTAATTTGTGATGTCCTTCCTAATTCCTTCATCACATATTCAAATATTCTTTATTGTCAAGTCACAAAATCCTAAATGCATAAGCGATGTAGTAGGGAAATTTGTTCTGAAAATTTGTCTCGCAATTGTGAGTTTTGGTTAAAATCTTTTTCTGAATAAACGAATTTAGAAAATGGAGCAAATGATTTACTAAGTAATATTTTTTCCTGATGATTCAAAATTTCAGTAGTTATGAAATAGAAAAATGTTTTCAAACATGTTGTGATTAAGACTGCTTACCAAAGTTTGATGTCTATGTATATTTCTCATTGTACAATAGTGTTGCTAAAGATTGACCAAAAAGGATCGTACTTGTTCAAAATAGGAATTTCAGAAATCATTTTTCCACAAGGTATGTGATTTATGTAAACGCAATTTTTGAATCAACTTTGTTTAAAAGTGAAAACACTAACAAGGATACAATGGTAGGATAGAAAATGTTCGCTTAAATGCATAGATGTCTAACATTTAGTTCCTGAGGTTGAATAATGCCTATTGGTGGTTATCAGGCATAACTACAAGCATAGGTATTTAGACTAATTTAAGTCCTGAAACAGTTTATCGTTGTAATTGGCATGGTGAACGTATCACTTGATGTTGTGTCGATGAATGTCTATTCTGTTTTCCCATGTAGATGAGGAGATATGTTCCGGTTTGATCCCTTGCTTGGTATGAAGGTGAGGTTATCTGAAATTTCTAGAGACATAATGCCTTAGAGGAATCTACATCGATATTCTTGATTCAAACAATTGTCCTTTGTGAAAACTTACTGCAGGAAAGTTTATGTATGGATGAGGCCATGTTTAAATGAAATGCTCTACAGTCTCAATTAGAAGTTTGGTTTATTTCTATTGTGTTGTCCTGCGGACATTTATATTGAGTTCAATCCTGTAGCTCAGTCTAGCTAGTACCTTTAAATGATAGAATTTGACAACTATGTCAGAGATGATGATTTGGATGGTCTCGCAGTATCTAGAATTTGTTGTTGAGTTATGAATTCTCTCACTATATACTTCTAGTCCTGGTTAGTAGTTCTGTAATCCTTTCGTTGTTTTTATTATATAGAGGAATCCTGCATGTAATTGATATAGAAAGTCTCTCCTAGGGAAGTGAATGGGAAAATCAATCTTAATGGCTAAGTGGGTGACAGGTGGGGTAAGTATCCAAAGGTAGTTCAGCAAAAGGGATGTTTACGGAAGAGTTCCTTTGTTTACAAAACTTTTAAATGAAGATTGCTATTAACAATCCTTTGAAAAGGTAATTATTTCCTTCATGGCATAATCCTTCCTGAATTTTACATAGGTGATCAGGCTATGTACAATTGAGGACTAATGATGCAATGTTAGATTTTGTCAAAATATCATAACTTTTCTCAAAAGTTTTAGATGGTGTTCAACGCATTGTTATTAAAAATTGTATCCTGATGTTTTCTTTCAAATAACATGAAAATTGCCTCGCGTAATAATAGTAAATACTTGGTGTAATGACAGAAAATCAATTTATAGGATGGTAATAAAATAGCTTACTTCAGAAATTTTTCTGTAAAACAGTTTCCCCATATGATAGTAAAATAGCTTGAATGGTGTATTGGATACGTGGGTGAATCTTGTCGAATGGTAATAGTCTACTAATTCGTCAAAAACGAAATCAACCTAATCCCTGATAAGACAATGCTAAAATGTTGCGAAACGATTGAAGTTTGAGCACTTGGGATAGAAAATGGAGCAAACGATGGTTATGATTATCACAGAGGTAACAAAGGATAGATATTACATTGGATAGAAAAGTGCTTAATACAACTAGGTTATGTCATCGTACCAATGGTAGGTACAAAAGGAAAGATACAACCCTAAAAGGCTCGAACTACGGTTTATATATTGAAACAAGGCTCCTCCTGCTGAAGCATTGTTGTTATCCTTGATGTTGCTAATATCCTGACGGTTCTCTTTCAACAGCTCACGCTATTCCTCGAGCGATTCAGTCTTGATTCCAAGTTCTTGATTTTCCTTGTTCCTTAGCTCCGGGCAGTCATTCTTGAAATGCCCTAAGTTTCCACATTTGAAGCAACTCCCTGGGGTCTTCTGATTTGTGAGTTTCCTACAGTCTTCAGTCCGATGACCCTGCTTCTTGCACACTCCACACGTTTTATTGCAATGATCTCGGTGATGTACATTACACAGGTTGCAGTAAGGTAACTTTCCAATATACCTTCTCTTTGTGTACGGTTCTGCAGCAAAGGCTCTATTCACTTCTTGTCCTTTGGGTGATTGTTGAGCAGCATTGCAACCTAGATTGTTGTTCCACTTCCTTTTATTTTCACTATTGTTTCCTGATGTCTTGGCGTGAACTATGAGTTCCTTTGCTTCGATCGCCATTTTGATAGCTTCAGACATGGTATCGGGATCCCATGCGATGACCAACATACGAATTTCATGGGAGATTCCCCCGATGTACCTTTCAAGTTTCTTGCTTTCCGGTTCATCCATTGCAGAACCTAGTCGTGTTAATTCATAAAAATGAGTAGTGTACTCGTCAACATCATTTCCTACCATGGTAAAGTTTAGTGTTTCCTGTTCTGTTGCTTGTAATTCATTTCCTACACAAAATGTTATACCCATCATCCTTCTTAGTTTCTCCCAAGAGTGTGAGTAGGCAGCATCAACTCCCACCATCTTAATATGTTTGGTCCACCATTCCTGGGCATGATCCTGAAAAGTGCATGTGGCGAACTTAGCCTTGTCTTCCTTACGACAGTCGCTACATTGAAATATTGTTTCTATTTCTTTGAACCATTTGAGAAATTCCTTTGTGTCTCTAGTTCCGCTAAAGGAGGGAGGATTGCACCCCATAAATTCCACGTGAGTAAGTTCCTTAGTGAGGGCGGTGGCTATGTTCTTGGCAATGACTTGTCCAACAGCAGCTTGCGTCATGCTTGGAGTGGTTTGCTTAAATCTCTCTTCATCAAATCATAAGAGACCATGAAGATATAGTTAATAAAAGTCATCATATTCACAACACATGAATATAATACATGAAAATTTCGGTCTACGTGAACCGATATCATAAATAGCACAACCATTCCTTACATAGTAGAGTCACACTTGGTATATTTGTTTGTACAACAATCAAAAGACAACAAGTTATTTAGACTATGTCCCACACTTTCTGTGGCTAGGATAATAGTAAAAGCTAGTGAGGATATAAGTCTGGTCTAGAGACTTCCTGGTGTCCCTCTGTGTGAAGTCAGGTTTGTGGCATCATAAGGTCGAGATAGTCCTAAAGTGGTGTCTGAAGTTGTGCATCGATAAAATCTTAGATAATGTAGGTTCTGAACCATTCCTGAAGAATCTGCGGATGTTCCTGTTGAGTCCATGATATTGGTATTATCTACTAGGTGTTATCTAGTTCATGGCAAGTGGGAATGGAAAAGGAAAATGACAATGATGGTACCCTAGATGATGAGAATAGAATTGCTAACGATGAGATCCTAGTGGTGAGCTAGGAGATGTTGGTGATAATAGTGAATGGAGTACTACCCTCTTTCGCGCTACCTCGCGACATCTAAGAGGTAAAACTAAAGTACGCACTGTGGGACGACCAATAGTGTAATAAGTAACTGATGGTGGTGGTAGTACCTGAGTAGTAAGCGCCCTACTAGTGTAGGAAAGAAAATATACTATCTCCCTTGAAATAAGCAATCTAATAGGTCCATTAAGATTAAGTCTGAATACTCTACCAAAAGGAATTCTATGTATGGGTTGAATGATAGGAAAATCCTGTTCCTATGACAAATTAATGGTGCTAATGGTGGTGTAAGTGCAACTGGAGGTATAATGGTAGTGGAAGATGACAAGGCATCTTCAATGTCGGAATCCGATAAAAGGATGTCAGGGTGAGTATCTGAAGACATGTCACTTGTTAACCAGGTCAATAAAATGATATATATATATATATATATATATATATATATATATATATATATATATATATATATATATATATATATACGAATATGAGTATAAATAACTCGCACAGGGTATGCATGAAACAACATGTATCATGATTATGCACTTATGATGAAATGATGAGATGCTATGATGATGTGGTTATAGTCTAGGGTCCAAGATACATCCTAGTTCGCTATACCCTTAGCTCTGATGCCAATCTGTCACACCCCCAATTTACCGGACTTGCAGCGGAATGGAATACCTAGGGGTGTCTGTCATAGCATCATAGTTACGGTTACATTGAACGACCTAAAGTGTCGTTTGGAAAATACTTCGTTTGATCATTGAAATTATTCAGAGTTTACAAAATGAGGTCCCCAAAAGGTGTTGCATGTTTATGAAAAACAAGTCATACTAGATCAAACGTTTACATAAGTGCATGAAATAATGGTGAGACGCGTCGACTCCGCGACTCCATGAAGGTCCAAATGCATGTCACATGAGCTACCTTAATAACCTGAAATACATTGCTAAAACGTCAACACGAATGTTGGTGAATTCCATAGGTTTATAAAATGTAATGTTGTACGGCCACCACAAGTATAAGTGCAAGATAAAAGTCAAGTAAAATAGTACAATAGACCTTAAGCTCATGACCCCGAAGCTAGACTATTGAAATTATATGCCCCTCCTGAATGTTTTACCAGAACACTCCCAAAATGTCAGACATGAAATGCATCCGCTTACTATTGGTAGTAACTACCACGGATGGAGGCGTCACCCTCGATAGATCTATCCACTCACTCTCGCATAATAGGCAAATTAACGGTCCATGATAATAAATAGGGGACTTTAACAGGTTGGTAAGGCAACTTAAGCAATGTACATATGTTTTGGTACTTGGGCTCGTACTAAAATGGTTGATGCAATGTATTCCCCCGTGGGATTTGAAATCAAAATATTGTATTGAAAACGGGGCTATGAAAACTCACCTTAAACTGATGATACTGTGATGTAGTGAAATGAACAACAATGAACGGTTAGCTGCCTTAACCTAATATGAATGATGAACGATCTAATTTAGATCACAAAATGATGTTATGAATGTCCATGCACATGTTTCCTATACCACTCTACTCTTTGGAAAATACTTGTTGTTATCAAAAATATACATTTTCCAAGACTTAGGAAAATATGACTACTAGAAAAATAAAACTAGTTGAAATATATATATATATATATATATATATATATATATATATATATATATATATATATATATATATATATATATATATATATATATATACTGTATGTATCAATGTTAGTGTTGAAATCCTCGGTTTGAAATCCTTGAAATAACGCCTTGTAGTAATGAAAATATACTTGTATTCACTAATACTTCATTAGTTATGAATTTGGGTACTTGGTATTATTTCTAGAAATCTAGAGTTACTACGTATTTTTAGTATTATTTTTGGTCTAAAAGCTGTCAAAACAATATGAGTTTTGCCGATATTGAAACGTGAATATCTTTGTCGTTATAAGTCCATTTTACTTGTTCTTTATATCCACGGTTACGTCTTAATATGTATTAATATATTTTGGAAAGTTAGACTCCTCCGGGTTACGTCTAAAGTCTCATTTTGTCCGACGAAAAACGTCCAACAGCAACAATTTTTCAGAAAATATACTTTTCGTCAATAAACTTGCAAAAATCATAACTTCTTCGTTATAAACACTTTTAATCCGTTCTTTCGCCTACGGATTCATTTTTGAAAGTATTTTCTAAAAATTTTGCCAAAGTTTACTTTGTATTTACTGATTTTCCTGGGTTTACAAAAATAGGACAGTAGGTATAAATACTTGTTACAAATCCATTTTCCATGTTCAAAACTAGTTTCTAACATCACCAAATCTCTTGCAAACACCACAAAGCTATTCTAATCCTACCATACACCTTCTTAGGGTGCCATGGGTTCCTAATCATCAATAATCATGTTAATTTAACAAGAGAATACCTAAATCAAATTCTAGGGTTTGTATGCTCAAAAAGTTAACAAAAATAATGTGGTATAGCTAGCTTGTGCATGAAATTAAGCATGAAAACCATATGATACTAGTAAATATTAGATGAAATCATGAAAATAAATTTGATAACTTACTTTGAATAATTATGTGATTAGATGATGAAAAACCTTGTGATTCTTGAGTTTGTATTGCAAAACTCTTAACTAGAATGATGAAATGAACAACTTTTATGCTTTGATCTTTGAAAAATTATTGGTTCTTGCTTCTCCGTGTTCTTGGTCGTGGGTTTAAAGAGAAAAAGAGAGGAAATGGTCTTTTTGATTTTTGATCTAAGTGTATATGAATAAAAAGGTGTTTGTAGATATTTATTTAGGATTATACTATATAATAAGAACACATAAATGCATGAGGTCAAGGGGGGGGGGGGGGTTCATGGCTGATTTTTCAAGGGTTCAAAAGCAATAATATGGACTTTGATTTATTTAGGATAGTTAGTGGATGATTTGTAGCATAAGTATAGGTTTTTAGGTGTTAAATTTAGGTAATCGTAGTTAGATTTTAGTTATAATTGAGTACCGGGTTTGCGAGAAATAAATTTTAACAAGTTAACCGGGACTTAATAAAGTTATAAAAATTATAAAAATATGTTGGGTACAAGTATTGAGTGTTCGGGTGATTATTGTTTAGTTTCCACGAAAACCGTCGCAATATTTATAAACTTACGTTATAAATAAAAACAAATTTCCAAAATACTGGGTAAATGAATATTATAACTTTTATGATGATATAATGGATATAAAAATATGTCGGGACCATTGTGGGAATATTTAGATATATTCGTCGTATTTATTAACCGGGTGTTAACGTTTAATTATAAATAATTATACGTAAAATGTTAAATATATCAAATATATATATTTGAAAATCCTAAGAGTGGTGTAACATGAAAATGCTGTTATGATGATATGCAGACTGTCTCTAGTCCGTATGCAGTGTCCTTACTGATAATGAAATGAATTCGCACCTAAACCATTACGGTTACGCGAATTTTAATACCCGTAAACTAAATTTACGATGAAATGAGTAATGACCCGAAAATTCTCAAATGTTTATCAGAATATCAAATTGACCTCGAAAATGATGAATAGTAAAACGATGAATAGTGTTTTGATGAATAGTGTTTTTCTAAAGTTTGGGAAATGACCCGAAATGGTGAGTTGTGACACCTAAAACTCTCGTCGTGTCTCAAAAATGTTTATCATAGGACACGCGAGTAATTTCTATAAATCAATTTCTCATCAATCAGTGAATATTTATTCACCGATTCAATCTATCGTGTTGTCTGCTTTGAGACGTTCCGGTATGAGAACATGCTAAGTATAAAGATTCCAAAGTGGATTCTTTGGAAAATTCATTACTACAAGCTGGAAATTCCTGTCAAGGAGAGTCTTCTTTTAAAGAGATTCTACCTGTTCACAGGTCGGTTTTCACAAACCGTAGTGTAGTCTGTCCTCGCAGAATGAATGACAAAGCCATGTTCGTTCTCTATCTTTATTGCTAACTGTTTGATTTCAGGGACACATATAAAGATGGCGTAGATGGCTCCAGTTTCCAGCTGAATCGGGTTAATCCATACCTCATGCTCACACATCCTCCACACTATCAATGACGATGAGAGACTTGCTATAACAAATGTTGAGAGACTACCAACAACGTTTCCGCAACTCTGATAAAAAATTCTCCTGATCCACAACTCTAATGCAATGTCTCCTGATCCAGAAGGGTGTGAGCATGATGGTCCTAAAGTCACTACATCACATGAAAGCGATACTGCTATGGATGAGCTTGGAGATTTACTGTGGCTAATGATCTCAAGGAAGCTCAACGATCACATATCACTAAGGAATTCAAATCACAAGTTCGTTTGCTTGAAGTACAAAGTGTGCAGAAAAGAGAAGAATCAGAACCTACGAGCTACAAAGACGAAAGAATGCTTAAAGACTAAAGAGCTTAATTTCAAAGGTGACCTCGCTTAGGGAGAGATTGTTAGGAATACAAATATTCCTGTAAAAGTCTCAGTCACCTAATTATTGTAATAGCATTAAGTTAGCTCGTAGTTAGTTTATATATTAGTCAGTTAGTACTAGTTTAAGTAACACCGTGGAAGAAGGACGGGTCTTTACCCACTGTATGCCTGATCCACAACCCGGGTGTGGGCGTTTTGTAGGTAACTATAAATACCCCTCTCCACATGTGGAGAGGGTTGGTGCTTTTCATTCAATCTAACATTTTCTATTTTCTCTCAACTCTCTCTCTCTCTAGAAAACACCCAATTCTCTCCAACCTCTCTCTAAACTCTCATCTTCTTTCTTTCTTTCTTTTTTTCTTCCTTTAATTCTATCTAAACACAAGAACCATATAAGATATAATTATTTGATATATTACAGGCTTGTTTGAGTTCGTAGAGAGCCTTTTTGAGTCGGTAAACGTGAT
The DNA here is from genome assembly GCA_030686995.1 of Artemisia argyi. NCBI lineage: Eukaryota > Viridiplantae > Streptophyta > Magnoliopsida > Asterales > Asteraceae > Artemisia > Artemisia argyi. Next base: position 56,427,357 of record CM060679.1, on the reverse strand, counting down.
TGGGATGCTCAGGATCAACGAAGCCTTCTGGTTGACTGACATAAACTTCTTCACGGAGTTCACCATTCAGAAATGCCGTTTTGACATCCATTTGATAAACAACCATGTTCCGATGAGCAGCATATGCCAGAAAGATCCGAACAGCTTCAAGTCTAGCCACTGGAGCAAAAGATTCTTCAAAATCAATTCCTTCTTCTTGGAAGTATCCTTTAGCAACCAAGCGTGATTTCTTACGTATGACAGTGCCTTCTGCATCCAGCTTATTTTTCCAAATCCATTTTAGCCAATAACAAAGACTCCGTCAAGTCTTTCAACCAATTCCCAGACTTCTAATCTTTTGAATTGCTGAAATTCCTCTTGCATAGATTCAATCTAGTTTTCATAAGTCATTGCTTCTTTGATGTTCTTAGGTTCTTCTTGACAAACTGTGAGTGCATATATGCAAGTTTCACCATCTATGTGAAGTCGTTGTCTCATCATTATTCGTGCATCTGGATGGCCAATAATTTGAACTAAGGGATGATCTCGAGTCCATTTGTGTGTCGAAGGGTGTAGTTGATAGGTATCTCGCATGTTAGCAGGATCCAAATTGCGTGTGGACGACTCAACTATTTCAGAAAATGTTGGAGCCGGTGCAAACGGGTTAAAGAACGCATTTGGATCATACTCTGCGGGTTGTGGAACTGATTGTGGTGTAGGATCTTCAGCTGATTGTCGTGAGTTGGATGCGGTTTATTCTGCTGTTATGGGAGATGGAATTGGAGGACCGTCTTTCTCAACAGTTGTTGTTGTTTGTTGAGGTGAGTCAGGTACTTGAATATTTTTAGGTTGTGCAGCGGAAATTGGTGAGACCTCAAAAGAACGGTATTCAATTGTATCATCAAACAGTGGAGCAAACAGGGTTTCCAATTCTTTGCGGTTGAGAGGCAATGGTTCAGCCGAAGAGGCCGGAAAGTTAAGACGGTTGGATTCGGGTCCTAAGCTGTTTTGCTCAGAAGCCATTTGTATGAGTTCATCGAAATTAGCATGAATAGTTTCTTGAATTTCTCTTGTATGACGGTTCCATATCCGAAAGCCTTTGGAATTTTTACAATAACCAACGAACACTCCGATGTCAGCCTTTGCTTTAAGTTTTCCTAAATCATCACAATCATTTTTCGGATAACAAAGTGCTCCAAATACATGAAAGTAATCGATGTTTGGTTTTCTTTTGTGAACAATCTGATAAGGTGTTTTGTGATGGCGTTTTGTGATCATGCAACGGTTTTGGGTGTAACATGCAGTTGAAACAGCTTCCGCCCATAAGTAATCTGGTAATTGAGCATTGATCAACATGGTTCTTGCAGCTTCCACTAACGTCCTGTTACGTCTTTCAACTACACCATTCTGTTCTGGGCTTCTTGCAATAGATGTTTGATGTTCAATTCCCACTTTCTCAAAATATGACCGAAGTGTCTGGTTCTTAAATTCTGTACCATTGTCAGTTCTGACTATTCTGACTGTGTTGCGTAACTGAACTTGAATTTTAGTGAGAAAGGTGATGATCATTGAAGGAGCTTGATCTTTACTGCGTAGAAAATAAACCCATGTCCATCTGGAGTAATCATCAACAATTACAAGTATGTAGCGTTTACCGTTGATACTTTGAACACGCATCGGGCCACACAAATCCATGTGAAGCAATTGTAAAACATGATTCGTACTGTGCTCGGATTTTGAAGGAAAATGAGCTCGAGTACTTTTTCCTTGTTCACAGGCTGAACATAAGTGATCTTTGGTAAAACGGAATCTTGGAAAACCATCAACAAGTTTATGACGAGCAAGTTCAGTCATAGTTTTGAAATTCAAATGCGAAAGACGTTTATGCCATAACTAAGATTTAGTCGATTCTGCTTTGGAGAGAAGACATATCGGAGATGAAGCAATCATATCAGACATCGATATTGTGTAAAGATTTGAACCACGTGAGCCGGACATTAGATCATTGCCTTGTGAGTCACGAACGAAACAAGTTATCTCACGAAATGCAACTTCTAAATCCCCATCACAAAATTGACCGACTGAAAAGAGGTTGTGACCTAAGCCTTCCACATAATATACACGACTGATTTCAATGTTCCCACTTACATATTCACCGTATCCCATGATTAGAGCGTAATGATCATTCCTGAATCTGACAGTTCCGATAAACTTTGAAACAAAGTTGACTAACAGTTTGAGATTACCTGTCATATGTTGGGTGCATCTGATATCAACAATCCAGAGAACAATCTGAACCACATGCATCACAAGAAGACGGTGAAGATGGAATAGAAGTAAGGGTGGAACCCAAAGAAAGTGCGGGTTCTGGTTGGTTAGAAGCACACGTATTCAATATTTTAGGAATCCACTTAAAGTCTGGTTTATATTGTAACCAACGTTGCCAATACCAACTAGTTCTCGCTTTCTTTTTGGTGAATTCACTAGCTTTGGGCTTGTTCCTAGATTTGTTCCTAACTATGGGGGTAACTTCAACCTTATTAGAAACCGTAGATGGCAGTTTTCCTAGTATAGACTTAGAGGCAATAGTGGGCCTAGAAGGAATGCCAGTCCTACGTTTCTTTTGGCGATTTATGTAACACCCCCAATTCATGGTTGCAGCGGAATTCAAACTGGGTGTTACTCGACGGCACAATAGTCACAATAATAGAAAACGAACTCTAATTGAGTCGTTTTAAAAGGTTTATCATTCAAATTATATAAATATCAGAGATTACAAAATGAGGTCCCAGATGGTTCCATGTTTACAAATCACATTAAATGAGTTTTCGAATGATAATAAAATTTTTAGCCCTCTTGAATATCCGTGCCCTTCCGTGCCATCCTTGATCATCATGAACCTGAAATACATGCTTGAGAGGTCAACACAAAGGTTGAGTGATATTCATAGAGTTTGTTTAATGTTTGAACACAATATGTTGGTAGTGTGAGCTATAGACTCACACCAATGTTTGGAAAACAAAACAGTTATTATCAATACTAAGCTTATGACACCAAAACGTTAACGTGTACCAATATCAATCAGCAGATTTATCCCGGTAGGTACTTTGCTGTCATACCCATGTCTGAAATATTAATGCATTTGTATGAACTTAGTCAATACAAATGGGATTCGTCAATCCCAATAGGCCTATTCACAATATTCGCGCTCACTATTTCTAGTGATTAAATGGTTCATAATAAGGGATCTCGGTTTGGCAAGGATGGTACTTAGTGATAATAAAACAATTAGGCAAGCATACAATTTAAAAACATTGTGCTCGGTTAAAATAGCATGTATTCCCCCCAAGGGTTTGTAAAACAATTAAGTAATGGAAAGTGGGGCTATGAACTCACCTTGAGTTGGATGATGTATAATGAGAATGATGGATATGCCGTAAGAACTTCTACGAGCAACCTAGAATAATTGTTGTAACTTAGGTTTGGAATAATGTCTAAGGAAACATAAACATGCCAATATATGTCTTGCACTTAGTCCATGATGTGGTACTTTGTATAGTGTAAGTCTTTGAAAGAAATGATTCATGAAACATGTATGTTTATATATCGTTTACTACCGTTCGGGCCGACATAATTCAGAAGTCATGTAGTAAACGTTCAAGGAGCCAGGACACTTTAATTCGTAAATCCACAACTTATCTCGACGGCTTACATAATGAACTCCTCACATAAGGCTCCCTACTATTGTAGTAGTTGATAAAATATATATGTATAAAAGTTTTGATCCGAAAAGTTACATGTCCAATATTTGAATAAACTTAGGAAAGTTTATTTGTACATGAAGATTGTTATTAGGGTAAGTTTCTTATAACTTGTATGACAATTACTTGTAATATCTCATGATTCTTTAGATGGAGTAGATCCAAATTGCATGTTAAAGTTATCGCTAACTCTCTAGTTCATGTATTTGTCTTGGTAAGTTAGCTCATGTTTTTCGCCTTGGTATGTTTATATGGTCTTTAGTCATGTTTTCGCCTTGGTATGTATATATGGTCTTAAGTCATGTTTTTGCCTTGGTATGTTTATATGGTCTTTAGCCATGGTCTTGAGACTCAACCTTGGCTCTAGCCATGGTTGTAGTCTTGAATCTAGGTCATAAGACCTCTTGGTCTTAGTAAAACATAACTATTATATAGTGACTTTGGTCTAAAAATGGGCTGTTAAGAATTTGAAGAAAATATCACTCGGAAAGCGTTTTCAGGGCTCGAGCTACTTTGTTCCTGAACGAAAACGGCGTTCCGGACAACTTTCGTGTTTTAACTTTTTGATGAATCGGACCAGAAGTGCTACTTTCAAAAAGTCAGAATGCAAAACAGTAGGGTATAGGCAGTTTTGCCGTTTTGGTTTCGCTAACTTCTTATGGCCATAACTTTTGACTCGTGTACTCGTTTTAAGTGGTTCAAATTGCTATATTTTCCTTTTGAAGTCCTTTGTAACAATAAGTAAGTGTCTAATATCATATTTGTACTATTTTGGTCGTGGTTCTCCATAAAAGTCACTAGTTTACTTGTTTAAATAACATAAGTTAACAATCATTTGTAATAACTTGTTTTACCCATTTTTATACATCATGGACATGATCACAAGACAAAATATAGCATGAATGATATGTAAATAACATGATAATGATATTTAACAAGAAGCATGTTAGGGTTTGGCTTACAACTTTTGGATTTCTACAAAGAAAGGAAGTTAAGAACAAGGATTAGGACTTTGATTGACAAGCTTCTCTTCACTTTAGCAATCCTTCTACTCTTGTATTCTTGAAGGATTTGTGATGAAGGTTGAGGTGACTTGAGTGGATCTAAACTCAAGAGAATCACCAAGAGTTTCAAAGGATTTGGTGTAGTTACTTTGTAGCTTGAAACTAGTATTTGGATCAATCAAAACTTAACAAGAGCTTTGGAATTGATAAGGATCTTGCGTTTCTTGAATAATACTTGAAGTAAACTAGCAAAAGGAAGTTTGTGTGTGTTCTTTCACGTTGGAAATGAAGAGGGGAGGATGGGGTACTTATATGGTGTTGAGGAGGTTAGTTTGGATGACTTTTCAAAGCCTTAGAACTTAAGTAAAACACATGGAATGATCTTAGAAGTACAAGGCACAAGATCAAGACACCAAGGTGATGAATCCCCCCCCTAGAGGCGGTTCACAAAGTATAGGGAGGATGAGGTGTGCCTTGGATGATATTATCCTAAGTATTGGATGAGTTTTGACTCCGGCAAATGCCAACCGTAAGTTGTTACGTCACAAAACGTAAAACCGGGTGTCGTAAAAATATGGAACTTGAAAGTATGGTTAAACATGTCATGACACTCCATAATAAAATATAAAATGAGTGGTAGGTTCTATTGGGGTGCTCAAACCCTGCTTAAACTGGAAACACGGGTCTAAAACGCGTAATACGTAAAACGTACGAATATTACGTAAAATTGAGAAAAGTAAAATGTTACTTTTCTAATAGGATAAAAATAATTTAAAATGACTTATAATGTCTAGACTGGGCTCAGTCTAGTGTCGGTTGGTATTAAATGTCTTTTAGACATAAAACCGTAAGCCTAAAAATCAAGGAATGACTTATAAAATCAAGGAATGATTTTTGGTCAAAGGAGGAGGGAGAAATATGTTGACTTTTTCCAAAAATGTGAAAACTCAAATTGTCTTAGAAACGCGGTGCAGGTATAGGCTAAGGTTACGGCTGAGTAAAAACGCTTAAAACTGAAAATTCCAGTTTTTCACGGCCGAGGCTTATTTTGGTCATGTTTTTCTCAGTCATGATTAATTCTCAAATAAATCATGAGTGTGTCAAACATTTTTCTGATGCGGGGTCACTTAACGCGGTCGAGTTTCGTTGTGCGTAGAATTTTTGAATGACGTTTTACCCTAAAACGTGTAATTCCTTATTAACTTTCACGAAAATGATCTAATGAGTGTCAAACTTTTAATTTGCCAAGGAAATGATTTATCACTCGAGGCCAAGAAACAAAAATCAAATTTCGGGAAAATTTTGGGAAAAATGAATAGTAAAAGTGAATAGTATAATTTTTCGGGAATAGTAATTAACCTGAAATTGCGAATTGTTACAGTCTCTACCCCTTACGGGGAACTTCGTCCTGAAGTTCTATGTGTGTTATATGTTGGAATCGTGTCGATGAAGAGGTGTGGTTACTTATGAGGACTAAAGTCTGGGATTACCGGTGATGTAGTTTGATTTGTCGTTTCAGTGTATGGTGTAGGATGAGGCTTACTTTTATGTAGGAAAGGTATGGTAATAGTCGAATATCAAAGGAAATTGATATAGCAGTCGAATATTAATAGGAATTGATATAGTAGTTGCAATCATAGCCTAGTTGGTAATCTGTTGTTGTACCTAGTGTTTATTGACTTCATACTTATGTTATTTCGGATACAAATAAGCCCACTTGTTTATAATTCTTTATTTACATAGAGAGACATCCCAAACAATGTAAATAGGGGAATATAAACTTATGGTTCGGTGATTTACAATTTCTTTATTTAAATGAAAAGGCATCCCAATCCATTCAAATAATTAAAAATCATCCTACTTAAGAATTCCTAACACAACATTCACAATTAGCCGGTGAGTTACAAGGTAGTGTATTACGAGATGATACTGGTGTTCCAAAAGTACAAAATGAATATTCAATCTTGTAAAGCTGATGAGGGTACTTGTGGTGTAACTTAGGATGATTTGAGCTTTAAAAGTGCCTCAAGATCTGTTAATGAGCTTGTGTTTGCCACGGTTGTGAAGATAATGTTGTGATATGTTGATGAACAAAAGTGCGTAGTGTATGCTTAATGTTAATATTGGTAGAGATGTCAAGTTTGCTTTAAAATTTTAAGAAATTTTAAAGGTTTATGACGGGATGGTATCCTTAGGACCTAAACAGGATAGTACTTCTACAGGATGAAGAGAAGAATTGATAACTATCCCAAGATAGTAGTTCGGATTATCTCATAAATGAAAACTTTCAAGAATGAAATTAGGTAGTACAAATAAGGTTTTAAGATTTCACTGAGTGGTAAGGCACTATCGTGTCTCTAGATTGTTTTAAATTATTCTGGTGGTTTATTGAGTTCATGTAGGAAATTAACCTAAACATAAGCCTCGCACAACTATTCTCAGTATTTGAAAATTTTAAGTCGAATATAGTTAGTCAGACTATATTCCACTGTCCCTAGGTTAAATATAGGTGACTAGTCTATATTTAGCCAAGGTTCGATAAAATTTTCAAATACCTAAATTAGGTATACTTGTGATATGTCCGTTGCTTTCGGGAAACTGTCCACTAAACAAAGGCGATGTCAAACCCTTCAGTTGCAAGTCCCGCCCATACAAGACTTGTAACCCATGTTTTCACATTCCATCGCATAGAAGATAGTACGGGTAGGTATGTGTGTGGAAAGGAAGTTTTAAGTAACAGTCCATACTTGGCCAGGATCATGAGCTTTTAACAATGAAGGTTTCAGAAGAAAACTTTGATGAATGTAGAGCTGAACTTCAGCTTTTGTAGGTGATGGATTAGTTTATCCTTTAGAAATCTCATATTCTATTTAGAAAACGATAGATTGTGATGGGTTTTCGATATCATATGAAATGATATTGATGATGTGATGGAATAATTCCAGAGATCATTACGCAAATCACAATGTCTCGGAAGTAGATTAGACCATTGTGCAATTTACAATGTCTAGGAAGTAGGTTAGACCATTGTGTGACTCAAAACATTTGAGAAGTGATTAAGACCATTGTATAATACAATGTCTTGGAAAAAGGAAAGATCATTGCAATAAGTTACAATATCTTGGACATAAAATGTTGAAGTAAACACGATTGGGAGGATGTGGTTGTGTCGAAATGCCCTAGAATAGGCATACGCAGATATGTTTAGTCCATTGTTTAGATAAATGATTGAAAATAAACCGAGTTTATATATCAATATACTAATATGTTCATGTAGTATAAAATGCTTACGGGGAAATGCTCAATTATGTTTAGGGTATATATATTAATATGCAATTATGTTTGTGTAGCATAAAAATGTCTACGGAGAAGTGCTCAAAATGGGTATATATGAATATACTAATATGTTTGTGTAGCATAACATGCTTACTAAGTCCATAATCGTCTGGAGGATGGAAGACACGGAGAGCGGAAGGCTATAAATGTTTTTGCTTGTATGTGTGGTTATAGTTTAGGTCTCAATTAGACCCGTTTCTCAATAACCATGGCTCTGATACCAATCTGTAACACCCCCAATTCATGGTTGCAGCAGAATTCGAACTGGGTGTTACTCGACGGCACAATAGTCACAATAATAGAAAACGAACTCTAATTGAGTCGTTTTAAAAGGTTTATCATTCAAATTATATAAATATCAGAGATTACAAAATGAGGTCCTAGATGGTTCCATGTTTACAAATCACATTAAATGAGTTTTCGAATGATAATAAAATTTATAGCCCTCTTGAATATCCGTGTCCTTCCGTGCCATCCTTGATCATCATGAACCTGAAATACATGCTTGAGAGGTCAGCACAAAGGTTGAGTGATATTCATAGAGTTTGTGTAATGTTTGAACACAATATGTTGGTAGTGTGAGCTATAGACTCACACCAATGTTTGGAAAACAAAACAGTTATTATCAATACTAAGCTTATGACACCAAAACGTTAACGTGTACCAATATCGATCAACAGATTTATCCCGGTAGGTACTTTGCTGTCATACCCATGTCTGAAATATTAATGCATTTGTATGAACTTAGTCAATACAAATGGGATTCGTCAATCCCAATAGGCCTATTCACAATATTCGCGCTCACTATTTCTAGTGATTAAATGGTTCATAATAAGGGATCTCGGTTTGGCAAGGATGGTACTTAGTGATAATAAAACAATTAGGCAAGCATACAATTTAAAAACATTGTGCTCGGTTAAAATAGCATGTATTCCCCCCAAGGGTTTGTAAAACAATTAAGTAATGGAAAGTGGGGCTATGAACTCACCTTGAGTTGGATGATGTATAATGAGAATGATGGATATGCCGTAAGAACTTCTACGAGCAACCTAGAATGATTGTTGTAACTTAGGTTTGGAATAATGTCTAAGGAAACATAAACATGCCAATATATGTCTTGCACTTAGTCCATGATGTGGTACTTTGTATAGTGTAAGTCTTTGAAAGAAATGATTCATGAAACATGTATGTTTATATATGGTTTACTACCGTTCAGGCCGACATAATTCAGAAGTCATGTAGTAAACGTTCAAGGAGCCAGGACACTTTAATTCGTAAATCCACAACTTATCTCGACGGCTTACATAATGAACTCCTCACATGAGGCTCCCTACTATTGTAGTAGTTGATAAAATATATATGTATAAAAGTTTTGATCCGAAAAGTTACATGTCCAATATTTGAATAAACTTAGGAAAGTTTATTTGTACATGAAGATTGTTATTATGGTAAGTTTCTTATAACTTGTAAGACAATTACTTGTAATATCTCATGATTCTTTAGATGGAGTAGATCCAAATTGCATGTTAAAGTTATCGCTAACTCTCTAGTTCATGTATTTGTCTTCGTAAGTTAGCTCATGTTTTTCGCCTTGGTATGTTTATATGGTCTTTAGTCATGTTTTCGCCTTGGTATGTATATATGGTCTTAAGTCATGTTTTTGCCTTGGTATGTTTATATGGTCTTTAGCCATGGCTTTGCCATGACCTTTGGTCATTGTTCCATGGTCTTGAGACTCAACCTTGGCTCTAGCCATGGTTGTAGTCTTGAATCTAGGTCATAAGACCTCTTGGTCTTAGTAAAACATAACTATTATATAGTGACTTTGGTCTAAAAATGGGCTGTTAAGAATTTGAAGAAAATATCACTCGGAAAGCGTTTTCAGGGCTCGAGCTACTTTGTTCCTGACCGAAAACGGCGTTCCGGACAACTTTCGTGTTTTAACTTTTTGATGAATCGGACCAGAAGTGCTACTTTCAAAAAGTCAGAATGCAAAACAGTAGCGTATAGGCAGTTTTGCCGTTTTGGTTTCGCTATCTTCTTATGGCCATAACTTTTGACTCGTCTACTCGTTTTAAGTGGTTCAAATTGCTATGTTTTCCTTTTGAAGTCCTTTATAACAGTAAGTAAGTGTCTAATATCATATTTGTACTATTTTGGTCGTGGTTCTCCATAAAAGTCACTAGTTTACTTGTTTAAATAACATAAGTTAACAATCATTTGTAATAACTTGTTTTACCCATTTTTATACATCATGGACATGATCACAAGACAAAATATAGCATGAATGATATGTAAATAACATGATAATGATATTTAACAAGAAGCATGTTAGGGTTTGGCTTACAACTTTTGGCTTTCTACAAAGAAAGGAAGTTAAGAACAAGGATTAGGACTTTGATTGACAAGCTTCTCTTCACTTTAGCAATCCTTCTACTCTTGTATTCTTGAAGGATTTATGATGAAGGTTGAGGTGACTTGAGTGGATCTAAACTCAAAATAATCACCAAGAGTTTCAAAGGATTTGCTGTAGTTACTTTGTAGCTTGAAACTAGTATTTGGATCAATCAAAACTTAACAAGAGCTTTGGAATTGATAAGGATCTTGCGTTTCTTGAATAATACTTGAAGTAAACTAGCAAAAGGAAGTTTGTGTGTGTTCTTTCACGTTGGAAATGAAGAGGGGAGGATGGGGTACTTATATGGTGTTGAGGAGGTTAGTTTGGATGACTTTTCAAAACCTTAGAACTTAAGTAAAACACATGGAATGATCTTAGAAGTACAAGGCACAAGATCAAGACACCAAGGTGATGAATCCCCCCCCCCCTAGAGGCGGTTCACAAAGTCTAGGGAGGATGAGGTGTGCCTTGGATGATATTATCCTAAGTATTGGATGAGTTTTGACTCCGGGAAATGCCAACCGTAAGTTGTTACGTCACAAAACGTAAAATTGGGTGTCGTAAAAATATGGAACTTGAAAGTATGGTTAAACATGTCATGACACTCCATAATAAAATATAAAATTAGTGGTAGGTTCTATTGGGGTGCTCAAACCCTTCTTAAACTGGAAACACGGGTCTAAAACGCGTAATACGTAAAACGTACGAATATTGCGTAAAATTGAGAAAAGTAAAATGTTACTTTTCTAATTGGATAAAAATGATTTAAAATGACTTATAATGTCTAGACTTGGCTCAGTCTAGTGTCGGTTGGTATTAAATGTCTTTTAGGCATAAAACCGTAAGCCTAAAATTCAAGGAATGACTTATAAAATCGAGGAATGATTTTTGGTCAAATGAGGAGGGAAAAATATGTTGACTTTTTCCAAAAATGTGAAAACTCAAATTGTCTTAGAAACGCGGTGCAGGTATAGGCTAAGGTTACGGCTGAGTAAAAACGCTTAAAACTGAAAATTCCAGTTTTTCACGGCCGAGGCTTATTTTGGTCATGTTTTTCTCAATCATGATTAATTCTCAAATAAATGAGTGTGTCAAACATTTTTCTGATGCGGGGTCACTTAACGCGGTCGAGTTTCGTTGTGCGTAGAATTTTTGAATGACGTTTTACCCTAAAACGTGTAATTCCTTATTAACTTTCACGAAAATGATCTGATGAGTGTCAAACTTTTAATTTGCCAAGGAAATGATTTATCACTCGAGGCCAAGAAACAAAAATCAAATTTCGAGAAAATTTCGGGAAAAATGAATAGTAAAAGTGAATAGTAAAATTTTTCGGGAATAGTAATTAACCTGAAATTGCGAATTGTTACAATTTAAAAGAGAATTAGCTACACATTTTGTGTGATCACCAGATGATACACATTTACGACAAAACACACAAGATGCATTAATATTCGAAACTTTCAAAGGTTCATCATTCGTTATTCAAATTCCTAAGTTGATCTTCTACTTCTTGAGATGCTAGTGTTCCTCTTTTACGTTGCAAGATCCTATTCTTCTTGTTACTTTTTTGCTTGGGTCTGCTAACGCTATTAGTGGAGACTAGTCCTGTGGAAGTGGAAGGGTCAACATTAGTGTTTTGAACATAATTTCCCATGTCAGTTTTGTCTAATTGATACAATCCTGGTGCTATCATAGTGGAGTCAATAAACTTTCCTTTTTCAAGTAGCGTAATCTTCTCTTTTAATTCATTGATGATGTGATTCTTATCTTTAATTTGAGACTCAAGTTTTCTATTGCAATGTGCAATATCAATCTGGTTTTGTTCCCATTCAGCATTGTCAATTTGCAATTTTTCAATTTCCTTTTCATATTGAAGACATTTATTTTTGAAAGACTCATTGTTTTTGCAAATCTGACAAGATTTTGAAACATTTTGACTTTGAAGCTGCAATTCCTGTTCAATACTTTGAGCTTGACACCATTAAAGCCTTTGTTTGAGTTGACAAATTTCTTTTGAAAATCGTTTTGTCACATCATCATTGTTTTTCCTCATCATTTCATTATCATGTTTTAATGCCTCTATTTTCGTGTTCAGCAAATCATTATCAGCACAATGATCTTCCACAAGCATAGAAGTACCAGATTTATAGAGATCATTCATGATAATAGACAAAATATCAGCATTGAGAACTTTTTCCAAGAGTCGATCAGCATCATCTTTTAAAACTCTGTTTCTTTGCTTTTGAACCAAAATCGCATTTTCATTTGAATTGAAAACGTTTATCATTGATTTGACTTCTTTTTGAAGTTCATGTTCCCAACGTGTAGCACGATGACGGAGGTGTTGAATGATTGGCAATATTTTTTTTTGAAAAATATCTCTCTTTTCTCACTTGTAAGCTGATTGAAAAGTTTCAATTTTTATTTCTGAATTACGTTTAATTGTTTCCTCCAAAATTTCGATGTCTTCCATAAAAGTTTTGAAATAATTTAAAACACGACAACTTTTTGGTAAAGGTGATACTTCACCAGAAGATGGTAAAGGACCATTTATTTGTGCCACAGTTTGGACAGGAGCCGCATTAGAAGATGAAACATATGACTCAGTGACAAACTAAGATTTCGTAGGTATTTCCTTTTGAGGAACAAAATATTTAGAAATGTGAGGAGCTTTTGAATAATCATATGGTTTCCAATATTTAACTTGACTCATTTTTTATCGACTCTCTTCTTCAAGTTCTTCCTCTTCCTCAATATCATAAACAATAGTATGCACAATCGTATTATCAAGCATTTGTTCCATACTGTAAATTTTAGGATTTGCTTTGAATGCTTTGTGAAGAAACATGGATTTGAAATCACCAAGTGCAAAACCTTTAACGGGTCTCAGTTTCAAAGTAAATTTCTGAATTGTTGTGACAGAGCCCCCGGTATTGTAAACAACATTACGAAATTCTTTGAGTTGTTTTTCTAGATCGACAATTTCATAGATTAATTTTTCTTCATATTTCCTTTTTCGCACTTTATGTTCACAAAAATCCTTTTTGCAAATTGACAACTCTGTTTGTGTTTTTAAAAGCTCTTTTTGAAGTTGTTCAACTTGTTTTTGAAGTTCACACTTTTCATTTTCGAGTTTTGAAACCAACTTTCCGTTTGACTCAATGAAATCTTGCATTTTATGTTGAAGATCTTGTTCTTTATTGTAATATTCTTGAAAAGCTTTTTCAAAACCTTTTTCATGTTTAACCTTGTGTTCCAGATTTGAAAGTTGTATTTTATAACACTCAATATCTCGTGTAAGTGACACATTCATTTCTTTTAATATTTTATTTTGATCGTTCTTTTGCTTGATTAGTAAAATTTGAGCCTGTAGTTGTTTGGCCATCAAAATGATCTGGTCAGATTCAGGATCAGAGTAAGGTTCATTTTTCTCGACATGATCATGTTTGTCGTTCTCAATAGGATCATCAAATGAAACAACTGTGTCATCATCAAATATGACAACTGTGTTTATTTGTTCAACTTCTTGAGAAGATAAAGATGAGTCAGATGGAACAACTTGCGCCTTATCTGATTCAAAAGCAGAGGGTGATATTATATCATGTATTAGGCAGGCATTAAGATCATGTACCTGAGACAAACCAATAGTGTCATACACTGGGCCTGAATCATTCATATGAAGTTCCTGCATGTTGGCCATAAGCATCACAACTGCATTAGCTTCCAGATCTTCCATGTCATCATCATCGTACGCATTTTCCATGAAGCTGTTCTCCTGCTCAGTGAAATGTCCTTCCTTTTCATCTTTAAGAGCCATAAGTAATGCCTGCTTGTGAAACTTACTGCCCTAAGTTCTCGGTTTTGGACATGTAGTTGCAATATGACCTTTCTCATTACAGTTGTAATACCACATTGCATTCCCAGAGTTCGAGTTCCCAGTTTCATCTGTTTCAGACCTTTGCTGAGAAGCACCTGAATTGTTTCTGAACCCTCCATTGTTATTAAACCTCTGACCATTCCTAAAATTTCCTGAATAACCTCCTGAACCTGATCTACCAAAGTTACGATTCTGTATTTCAACCCTACCATCTTGCACAACAGCTTGATTCCTTGTGTTAGAAGAAGAACGTTGACGGTTGTTAGTTTTATTGGAGAATTTGCTGAAAGCTCGAGCAATGAGAGCAAGTCCCTGATTCAGCGTGTTAAGTTCCTCATCGTCATCTTCATTGGAATTCGAGTAGTACACTGCATCACTGTTGGTGTATGGAACAAGTTGAGTTGAAGTATGCTGCGGAGATGAATCATAAGAAACCATTGGGTTTGAGGTAGAAGGTTGTGGATAACTGAAGTAATTCTATTCTTGAGCATAAGCATGATTTGTCATTGGAGGTGGAGCATAGTGAGATTGAGCTACGAGTGCCAAAGAATTTGGTGTTGGTGGTGGTGAGTAACCTCCTCGAAAAGCTCGATCTTTTTCCACTTCAGGTTCATGGTGTTTCAGAAAATCATACAACAAGCCATATGGTGCATCATGAAGATTTTTGGTTTGACGAACGAATGTCACATACTTTTGTTAATCCGGACCAAGACTACCGACGAATTTGGAGTTCACTTCGATCCTTGGTGAAACAGTGATAATATGATTCAAGTGACTTCCCTGGTTTAATTGTGATGTTTGTGTATTCCATGTAGAGTTTTGATTCCATATCATCTTTGTTCAATTGAGTGCCTTCCATTAGGAGATGAACATGTTCCCACATAGCTTTAGCCGTTTTTTGAGCATCAACACTTCGATAGATTGGATTTGGTATTCCTTGAAGTATATAGCCAATGGCATACTGATCAGCTTCACGATGTAGTTTCTGATCTTTTGTGAGTTGAGATTCTGGAACAGGTTTCTCTACAGGAGCACGTGGAGGATCAGCAGATGGATCACCACTTTCAAGTCTGTTTGGCCACTGAAATGGTCCTTCAAGTATCACTTGTTTCAAGAATTTCCCATGGGGTTTCTTAAGTTCAAGAAATCATAAGAATCGACTTGACCACTGAACATAGTTCCCAGGTGTTAGCATTGGAGGTGTTTCAAGTGATCCCGCCTCATGTCTGGATTGTTGAGTTGTAATAATTTCACACATTCGATCAAACCAGTGAGGTTGTTTGGACGAATACTGAATTTGTTGTTGTGACATTGGATATGGTTGTTGTTGAGGAATGATTTGATGTTGTTGCATCATGGGATATTGTTGTTGTGGACGGAACGGTTGTTGATACGATTGTTGCGGTTGTTGATACGATTGTTGCTGATGGTATTGTTGTTGCTAATATTACAGATACTGATGTTGCGGTGGATGAGAAAAGAAATAATTTGGTGGTTGAGACATCTTACGTGATTATGTTAAACTAGGATCTTTAAGGATAAATAAAGGTTGGAATTTTAAGTTGATTTGATAACTTGATAAGTTTTGATTTGTAACTCGGTAAAAGTCCTGATTCTGGCTAACTCGGTAAGTCCTGATTCTGGCTAACTCGGTAAGTCCAGCTTGAGTGTTTAACTCGATAAGTCAAACAAACTACTTAACTCGGTAAAGTGAATTTAATTGGGCAGAGTTTCGCCTAAGTATGGAGTACAAAGATCCTTACTCGATAAACGATAAGGAATGGCTAACTCGCCAAATTGTTGCTTAACTCGCAGGAACTAACCTTAACTCGAAAGACAGAAATCCCTAACTCACTAAATCAACTGAACTCGAAAGTCAGAAAAGAATTCTAACTCTATAAAATCTGGCTAACTCGCTAGATTGGCGATGAACAGTAACTGAGAATCAAAAATTCACTTTTATACCTAGTTTTTTCTACCAAATCAAACCTAAATCAACCTATATTATCCCTTGGCGAATGATACCACTTGTTAGGTCACCATTTCTTAACATAACCACTTAGAAATCTAGAGAGAGAAAGTAAGTTTAGAGAGAGAGAGTGAAAGGAACTCTTGGAATGAAATGAAAGAAAATGATATTACTAGAGAACCAACACCCTCTAATGAGAGGTTACAAGACTATTTATAGGTAAGGACTAGGGCTTCACCAAACTTTGCTAATATTACAATATAAGCCCTTAGACCTTTACCAAACCTATAAACTTAGCATAAAACATATTAAATCACTAACGTATTAACTTAATAATGCAACCTACTACAAAATTCAATGACCGACACTTGAAATAATAAAGTCTATTCCCAACAGAGCCTAATAAAAGAATGAAAATATGAGCCTAATAAAAAAATGGTTTGGGGTGTTCTGCCAGGAGTTTTTCTTTGTTGTTTGGGTAAGCATTGTTTGCCAAGCCCGTATCTTGGCATGGCAGCCATGTGGCTGCAGACATGGCGGGTTTTCGGTACCGCTTCACCAATTGCTGACCAAAGGCGTGTGAGATAAGATGTTGAGATGAAAATATGGTAAAAAATGAATGAAATTGTCGTCACAAGTTTTTTACAACCCTTTTCCACAGGTGTTTTTCTAGCCGAGTTTGAAAGTCTGGGTGTTTGGAACGTGGTCGCCTGGATTTGAGCAACAATAAGGTTATTTTTATAGTGCTTATGCTTTCCGAATAGGTTGTGATGATTGTTGTAATCTAAAGAAATGAAATGGTCGATTGAAGATCCGATCTTAACTTGGCAGGGCAACGCCCGGATGCCATAGCATATATGGCTAATGTGCAACTAGGGTTCTTTACAGCCATAGTAGGGCTCGGATACTTCTGTGACATGAGTATCATATACAGATATGAGCCTAATCATTAATTGCACCACTAAGCGAAATAACAGCTTTCAACCTAATGGTAGGAGGTTTAAATGATAATGGAATGAATTTTCCGTGTGTTTTTCGGGTGTGCAAAGTTACGAGAAAACAAAGTTGTAAAGAAAATTTAAACATGTATTTTTTTTCTCTCAGAAAACTAAAATGAGGTTTAACTAACTTGGTGTTTCATAGGTTTGGGTTTAATTGGGTTTCTGTTTTTACGGTGTCAAAAGTGGGTTCTAAAAGAAAGTAGAATTCGAAGTGCACAGCATGTACACTTTGTGCAGGCACGAACCACATCTTAAGGGAAAAACCTTATGTGCTCTGCTTGGAACACATAGCAGGTATAATAAGCCGTAATGTTTAAAAATATATTACATAGGTTCTGATGACACTAACTTGTTTTTTGTTATATCATAGGTTCAGATGACACTGAATTGGTGAAGATGAACGATAAGAATGATTAGAACATGAAATGGGTCTAAATTTTCAACTAAGCTGCTGTGATTTGTTAATGGTAATATAAGCATTATTTCACAAGATGTCTCTATTTTCTTTTTCTTCTTAGATTATCTTTTTTGGCTGTGTATGTATGTATGACGGGTATGGGCTGGATTAGGTTGTTGTAGCTATTAGGGATGTTTGGATGAGGTTATAACATGCGCGACAGCGCGAGTGATGAGCAATTCTGCCAAGTTTGCTGAGGTCTGAATTATAAATTATTTTCTGTTGTGATTTATAAGTCCATACATTTCTGATTCTTTATTTAATAAAGGGGGTCGAGGTTAAAAAAAAAGATTAATGCTTTACGTGAGTTAAGATAGTGATTTCTAATTTCAATTGCATTTTGTTTTTTCATATGAATTCGTACTTTGCGGACTTTTTTTCATAAACGTATGCTAATTGGAATGTACTTGCTTTGGTTGCCGATAAGCCTCGGAAACAATGCAAGGAGTTTTTTTTAGCAATGAGAACAATACCATGTTAGGATTCATGTCTGCCTTTCTAAAGGTATGTGTATTTGCAAAATTTACACCTGCGTTACAGCCTACCTCAATCTATGAAATATATGATCCAACATCATATTTGTATATATGATCCATTATTTTGTAACTCCTTTCATGAGGAAGGTCGCTTCAGTGGGTTGTGTCAGTGTGGTTGGTTCAATGGGTGGGTTCAGAGGGATACAAGGTGTAACAATTCGCATTTTCAGGTTAATTTCTATTCCCGAATTTTTTTACTATTCATTTTTACTATTCACTTTTTACTATTCACTCCCGAAAATTTTATTTCATATTCTCGTAAGTTAAACTATTTTAATGATAATCTGAGAGTTTGACACTCGTCGGATCATTTCTGCAAAAATCACGAAACCGTGTCTGAGATTTACTTTTAGGTTTAAACGTCATTCCGGCATCCCGATATGTCCATAAAACACTATAAACAATAGAAATATGATTTTCTCTCATTTTACGACAATTCCAAAAGTTTTGGAATTTTACGTTTTCCAGTTCAGCGTTTTACGCGAATTACGCGTTTTAGACCCGCGTTTTCAGTTTTAACAGCGTTTAAGCAACCCGATAGAACTTATCACTTATTAAATATGCTAAGATAGGTTATATTAATAAGTTCTAACATATTTATAAGTTTCATATTTTTAGGATACCCGATTTTAAGTTTCATGACTTAACCACTTACCATTAGCGATTACCGGGACCAAAACTCACTCCGTAAGCTAGATAATACCAAGTTTATGTATCTAGTCACTCCCCCATCATTATGACCGACTTAAGGGGTGATTCACCATGCCTTGGTGGCTTGAGATAAGTCTTGAACTTTTGGAATACAAGTATGTGTCCAAACTTCCTAAGAAAGCTTCCTAAATATCCTAAATACTTGCACCTCCTTAAGGAAACTTCCTAGGCACCTTCCTAACCTCCTCAACTCACTATAAAACCCCTTGAACCCTCTTCTTAGTCGTTCATACCATCACAAACACAAATACATTCATGATTTTCTCTCTACTTCAAGTATTATTCAAGAATACAAGTTCCATATCAATTCCAAAGCTCTTGTAAAGCTTTGATTGATCCAAAGTCCTTGTTTCTTCCATCCTTTGGTGATCTTCCATCCACACAAGAAGTGTCTTGTAGGGACTTCAAGTGCCTTCTCAAGTAGTCACAAGTTGGTGTCAAAAGATTAGAGAAGTTGGAAGCTAGAGATCCTAGTTCAATCAAAGTCCTTTCCTTACTAGTTACTTACCTTTCTTTGTTGAAAGCCAAAAGTTGTAAGCAAACCCTAACATGCTTTCTTGTTAAATATCATTTTCATGCTATTTATATGTCATTCATACTATATATTGTCTTGTTATTATGTTCATGATGTATAAAAATTGGTAAAACAAGTTATGGTAAACATATGTTAACTTATGTTAAGATAACAAGTAAAATAGTGACTTTATTGGTGTAATCTGATCAAAATGGAAAAAAATTATGATATTGGATCATTACATATTGTAGTAGAGGACTTAACAAGGAAACCATAGCAATTTGAACCACTTAAAACGAGTATACGAGTCAAAAGTTATGACCATTTGAAGTTACCAAAACTTTGCGGCAAAGCTGCCAAATAGCTTCTGTTACAGAAACATAAAACACGCAAAAAGAGGCCTTTCTGGTCCGTTTCATGAAAAAGTTAAAGCACAAAAGTTGTCCGGAATCACGTTTTCTTCAAAAACTCAGGAGCACCCAGAAAACCAATAACGAATGAGATTTGTCTCAGTTTCTTAACATCTATTTACATATATATAAGTCACTATATAATGGCTATGTTTAAAAAGACCAAAGAGGTCTTATGACCTAGAATCAAGACCACAACCATGGCTAGAGCCAAGGTTGAGTCTCAAGACCATGGAACAATGACCAAAGGTCATGGCAAGGCCATGACTAAATGACCATATAAACTTACTTAGGCGAAAACATGAACTAAAAGTTGGCGATAACTTGAACAAACAATTTGGATCTACTTCATCTAAAAGAACCATGAGAACTTACAAGTAATTGTCATACAAGATTTAAGAAACTCATCCTAATAACAATCTTCATGTGAAAATAAACTTTCCTAAGTTTATTCAAGTACTTGGACATGTAACTTTTCGGATCAAAACTTATATACATATATATTTTATCAACTACTACAATAGTAGGGAGCCTCATGTGAGGAGTTCATTATGTAAGCCGTCAAGATGAGTTGTGGATTTACGAATTAAAGTGTCCTGGCTCCTCGAACGTTTACTAACATGACTTCTGAATTATGTCGGCCCGAACGGTAGTAAACGATATACAAACTATACATGTTTCATGAACCATTTCTTTCAAAGACTTACACTATACATCATACCACATCATGGACTAAATGCAAGACATATATATATAGGCAATTCTTCATATCCTTAGACATTATTCCAAACCAAAGTTGCAACGATTATTCTAGGTTGCTCGTAGAAGTTCTTATGGCATATCCATCATTCTCATTATACATAATTCAACTCAAGGTGAGTTCATAGCCCCACTTTCCATTACTTAATTGTTTTACAAACCATTGGGGGGAATACATGCTATTTTTAACCGAGCACAATGTTTTTAAATTGTATGCTTGCCTGATTGTTTTATTATCACTAAGTACCATCCTTGCCAAACCGAGATCCCTTATTATGAACCATTTAATCACTAGAAATAGTGAGCGCGAATATTGTGAATAGGCCTATTGGGATTGACGAATCCCATTTGTATTGACTAAGTTCAAACAAATGCATTAATATTTGAGACATTAGGTATGACGGCAAAGTACCTACCGGGATAACTCCGCCGATTGATATTGGTACCCGTTAACGTTTTGGTGTCATAAGCTTAGTATTCGATAATAACTGTTCCGGGCGTATAACAACGTGGCCCATCTTTGTTTTCCAAACATTGGTGTGAGTCTATAGCTCACACTACCAACATATTGTGTTCAAACATTAAACAAACTCTATGAATATCACTCAACCTTTGTGTTGACCTCTCAAGCATGTATTTCAGGTTCATGACGATCAAGGATGGCACGGAAGGGCACAGATACTCAAGAGGGCTATAAATTTTATTATCATTCAAAAACTCATTTAATGTAAATTGTAAACATGGAACCATTTGGGACCTCATTTTGTAATCTCTGATATTTATACAATTTGAATGATAAATCTTTTAAAACGACTCAATTGGAGTTCGTTTTCTATTATTGTGACTATTGTGCCGTCGAGTAACACCCAGTTTGAATTCCGCTGCATCCATGAATTGGGGGTGTTACACAAGGGGTAGGTTCAGCGGGTGGGTTTATTGTGTTGGTTCAGCGGGTTTATTCAATTTATGGGTTGAGTTGCTGGGTTCAAGGGTGGCTAAATAAGTAAGCTCGGGTAGAAGAAGGAGTAAACTAATTTAATGGTTTCTGAGATTTGCTTAAAAAAGACTAAAATAAGCAAATAAGCATATTTTGCTTCTGCATAATCCTCTTTCATCATACTTATTGAAATGCATCTATTATATCGCTTTTTGTGTTGTGTCTTTTAGGTTAGAGATGAGTTCATATCACAGTGCATACTGAATTTAGTTTGCTAATATAAAGGTTGGTTAGGTTACTCTCTTTTCTCCTTTTAAAATTGTTTTTCTTTCGTTTTAACACTTTTGTCGAATTTTTTTTCTTTCTATTTTCATGATTAATAATGGTTTCTGTTTTAGTGATGCCTTTTATAATTCCAGTTTTTCACGGCCGAGGCTTATTTTGGTCATGTTTTTCTCAGTCATGATTAATTCTCAAATAAATCATGAGTGTGTCAAACATTTTTCTGATGCGGGGTCACTTAACGCGGTCGAGTTTTGTTGTGCGTAGAATTTTTGAATGACGTTTTACCCTAAAACGTGTAATTCCTTATTAACGTTCACGAAAATGATCTGATGAGTGTCAAACTTTTAATTTGCCAAGGAAATGATTTATCACTCGAGGCCAAGAAACAAAAATCAAATTTCGGGAAAATTTTGGGAAAAATGAATAGTAAAAGTGAATAGTATAATTTTTCGGGAATAGTAATTAACCTGAAATTGCGAATTGTTACAGTCTCTACCCCTTACGGGGAACTTCGTCCTGAAGTTCTATGTGTGTTATATGTTGGAGTCGTGTCGATGAAGAGGTGTGGTTAGTTATGAGGACTAAAGTCTGGGATTACCGGTGATGTAGTTTGATTTGTCGTTTCAGTGTATGGTGTAGGATGAGGCTTACTTTTATGTAGGAAATGTATGGTAATAGTCGAATATCAAAGGAAATTGATATAGCAGTCGAATATTAATAGGAATTGATATAGTAGTTGCAATCATAGCCTAGTTGGTAATCTGTTGTTGTACCTAGTGTTTATTGACTTCATACTTATGTTATTTCGGATACAAATAAGCCCACTTGTTTATAATTCTTTATTTACATAGAGAGACATCCCAAACAATGTAAATAGGGGAATATAAACTTATGGTTCGGTGATTTACAATTTCTTTATTTAAATGAAAAGGCATCCCAATCCATTCAAATAATTAAAAATCATCCTACTTAAGAATTCCCAACACAACATTCACAATTAGCCGGTGAGTTACAAGGTAGTGTATTACGAGATGATACTGGTGTTCCAAAAGTACAAAATGAATATTCAATCTTGTAAAGCTGATGAGGGTACTTGTGGTGTAACTTAGGATGATTTGAGCTTTAAAAGTGCCTCAAGATCTGTTAATGAGCTTGTGTTTGCCACGGTTGTGAAGATAATGTTGTGATATGTTGATGAACAAAAGTGCGTAGTGTATGCTTAATGTTAATATTGGTAGAGATGTCAAGTTTGCTTTAAAATTTTAAGAAATTTTAAAGGTTTATGACGGGATGGTATCCTTAGGACCTAAACAGGATAGTACTTCTACAGGATGAAGAGAAGAATTGATAACTATCCCAAGATAGTAGTTCGGATTATCTCATAAATGAAAACTTTCAAGAATGAAATTAGGTAGTACAAATAAGGTGTTAAGATTTCGCTGAGTGGTAAGGCACTATCGTGTCTCTAGATTGTTTTAAATTATTCTGGTGGTTTATTGAGTTCATGTAGGAAATTAACCTAAACATAAGCCTCGCACAACTATTCTCAGTATTTGAAAATTTTAAGTCGAATATAGTTAGTCAGACTATATTCCACTGTCCCTAGGTTAAATATAGGTGACTAGTCTATATTTAGCCAAGGTTCGATAAAATTTTCAAATACCTAAATTAGGTATACTTGTGATATGTCCGTTGCTTTCGGGAAACTGTCCACTAAACAAAGGCGATGTCAAACCCTTCAGTTGCAAGTCCCGCCCATACAAGACTTGTAACCCATGTTTTCACATTCCATCGCATAGAAGATAGTACGGGTAGGTATGCGTATGGAAAGGAAGTTTTAAGTAACAGTCCATACTTGGCCAGGATCACGAGCTTTTAACAATGAAGGTTTCAGAAGAAAACTTTGATGAATGTAGAGCTGAACTTCAGCTTTTGTAGGTGATGGATTAGTTTATCCTTTAGAAATCTCATATTCTATTTAGAAAACGATAGATTGTGATGGGTTTTCGATATCATATGAAATGATATTGATGATGTGATGGAATAATTCCAGAGACCATTACGCAAATCACAATGTCTCGGAAGTAGATTAGACCATTGTGCAATTTACAATGTCTAGGAAGTAGGTTAGACCATTGTGTGACTCAAAACATTTGAGAAGTGATTAAGACCATTGTATAATACAATGTCTTGGAAAAAGGAAAGACCATTGCAATAAGTTACAATATCTTGGACATAAAATGTTGAAGTAGGAACACGATTGGGAGGATGTGGTTGTGTCGAAATGCCCTAGAATAGGCATACGCAGATATGTTTAGTCCATTGTTTAGATAAATGATTGAAAATAAACCGAGTTTATATATCAATATACTAATATGTTCATGTAGTATAAAATGCTTACGGGGAAATGCTCAATTATGTTTAGGGTATATATATTAATATGCAATTATGTTTGTGTAGCATAAAAATGTCTACGGAGAAGTGCTCAAAATGGGTATATATGAATATACTAATATGTTTGTGTAGCATAACATGCTTACTAAGTCCATAATCGTCTGGAGGATGGAAGACATGGAGAGCGGAAGGCTATAAATGTTTTTGCTTGTATGTGTGGTTATAGTTTAGGTCTCAATTAGACCCGTTTCTCTATAACCATGGCTCTGATACCAATCTGTAACACCCCCAATTCATGGTTGCAGCGGAATTCGAACTGGGTGTTACTCGACGGCACAATAGTCACAATAATAGAAAACGAACTCTAATTGAGTCGTTTTAAAAGGTTTATCATTCAAATTATATAAATATCAGAGATTACAAAATGAGGTCCTAGATGGTTCCATGTTTACAAATCACATTAAATGAGTTTTCGAATGATAATAAAATTTATAGCCCTCTTGAATATTCGTGCCATCCTTGATCATCATGAACCTGAAATACATGCTTGAGAGGTCAACACAAAGGTTGAGTGATATTCATAGAGTTTGTTTAATGTTTGAACACAATATGTTGGTAGTGTGAGCTATAGACTCACACCAATGTTTGGAAAACAAAACAGTTATTATCAATACTAAGCTTATGACACCAAAACGTTAACGTGTACCAATATCGATCAGCAGATTTATCCCGGTAGGTACTTTGCTGTCATACCCATGTCTGAAATATTAATGCATTTGTATGAACTTAGTCAATACAAATGGGATTCGTCAATCCCAATATGCCTATTCACAATATTCGCGCTCACTATTTCTAGTGATTAAATGGTTCATAATAAGGGATCTCGGTTTGGCAAGGATGGTACTTAGTGATAATAAAACAATTAGGCAAGCATACAATTTAAAAACATTGTGCTCGGTTAAAATAGCATGTATTCCCCCCAAGGGTTTGTAAAACAATTAAGTAATGGAAAGTGGGGCTATGAACTCACCTTGAGTTGGATGATGTATAATGAGAATGATGGATATGCCGTAAGAACTTCTACGAGCAACCTAGAATAATTGTTGTAACTTAGGTTTGGAATAATGTCTAAGGAAACATAAACATGCCAATATATGTCTTGCACTTAGTCCATGATGTGGTACTTTGTATAGTGTAAGTCTTTGAAAGAAATGATTCATGAAACATGTATGTTTATATATCGTTTACTACCGTTCGGGCCGACATAATTCAGAAGTCATGTAGTAAACGTTCAAGGATCCAGGACACTTTAATTCGTAAATCCACAACTTATCTCGACGGCTTACATAATGAACTCCTCACATGAGGCTCCCTACTATTGTAGTAGTTGATAAATATATATGTATAAAAGTTTTGATCCGAAAAGTTACATGTCCAATATTTGAATAAACTTAGGAAAGTTTATTTGTACATGAAGATTGTTATTAGGGTAAGTTTCTTATAACTTGTATGACAATTACTTGTAATATCTCATGATTCTTTAGATGGAGTAGATCCAAATTGCATGTTAAAGTTATCGCTAACTCTCTAGTTCATGTATTTGTCTTGGTAAGTTAGCTCATGTTTTTCGCCTTGGTATGTTTATATGGTCTTTAGTCATGTTTTCGCCTTGGTATGTATATATGGTCTTAACTCATGTTTTTGCCTTGGTATGTTTATATGGTCTTTAGCCATGGCTTTTCCATGACCTTTGGTCATTGTTCCATGGTCTTGAGACTCAACCTTGGCTCTAGCCATGGTTGTAGTCTTGAATCTAGGTCATAAGACCTCTTGGTCTTAGTAAAACATAACTATTATATAGTGACTTTGGTCTAAAAATGGGCTGTTAAGAATTTGAAGAAAATATCACTCAGAAAGCGTTTTCAGGGCTCGAGCTACTTTGCCCCTGAACGAAAACGGCGTTCCGGACAACTTTCGTGTTTTAACTTTTTGATGAATCGGACCAGAAGTGCTACTTTCAAAAAGTTAGAATGCAAAACAGTAGGGTATAGGCAGTTTTGCCGTTTTGGTTTCGCTAACTTCTTATGGCCATAACTTTTGACTCGTGTACTCGTTTTAAGTGGTTCAAATTGCTATGTTTTCCTTTTGAAGTCCTTTGTAACAGTAAGTAATTTTCTAATATCATATTTGTACTATTTTGGTCGTGGTTCTCCATAAAAGTCACTAGTTTACTTGTTTAAATAACATAAGTTAACAATCATTTGTAATAACTTGTTTTACCCATTTTTATACATCATGGACATGATCACAAGACAAAATATAGCATGAATGATATGTAAATAACATGATAATGATATTTAACAAGAAGCATGTTAGGGTTTGGCTTACAACTTTTGGCTTTCTACAAAGAAAGGAAGTTAAGAACAAGGATTAGGACTTTGATTGACAAGCTTCTCTTCACTTTAACAATCCTTCTACTCTTGTATTCTTGAAGGATTTATGATGAAGGTTGAGGTAACTTGAGTGGATCTAAACTCAAGAGAATCACCAAGAGTTTCAAAGGATTTGGTGTAGTTACTTTGTAGCTTGAAACTAGTATTTGGATCAATCAAAACTTAACAAGAGCTTTGGAATTGATAAGGATCTTGCGTTTCTTGAATAATACTTGAAGTAAACTAGCAAAAGGAAGTTTGTGTGTGTTCTTTCACGTTGGAAATGAAGAGGGGAGGATGGGGTACTTATATGGTGTTGAGGAGGTTAGTTTGGATGACTTTTCAAAACCTTAGAACTTAAGTAAAACACATGGAATGATCTTAGAAGTACAAGGCACAAGATCAAGATACCAAGGTGATGAATCCCCCCCCCCCTAGAGGCGGTTCACAAAGTCTAGGGAGGATGAGGTGTGCCTTGGATGATATTATCCTAAGTATTGGATGAGTTTTGACTCCGGGAAATGCCAACCGTAAGTTGTTACGTCACAAAACGTAAAATCGGGTGTCGTAAAAATATGGAACTTGAAAGTATGGTTAAACATGTCATGACACTCCATAATAAAATATAAAATTAGTGGTAGGTTCTATTGGGGTGCTCAAACCCTTCTTAAACTGGAAACACGGGTCTAAAACGCGTAATACGTAAAACGTACGAATATTGCGTAAAATTGAGAAAAGTAAAATGTTACTTTTCTAATTGGATAAAAATGATTTAAAATGACTTATAATGTCTAGACTGGGCTCAGTCTAGTGTCGGTTGGTATTAAATGTCTTTTAGGCATAAAACCGTAAGCCTAAAAATCAAGGAATGACTTATAAAATCAAGGAATGATTTTTGGTCAAAGGAGGAGGGAAAAATATGTTGACTTTTTCCAAAAATGTGAAAACTCAAATTGTCTTAGAAATGCGGTGCAGGTATAGGCTAAGGTTACGGCTGAGTAAAAACGCTTAAAACTGAAAATTCCAGTTTTTCACGGCCGAGGCTTATTTTGGTCATGTTTTTCTCAATCATGATTAATTCTCAAATAAATGAGTGTGTCAAACATTTTTCTGATGCGGGGTCACTTAACGCGGTCGAGTTTCGTTGTGCGTAGAATTTTTGAATGACGTTTTACCCTAAAACGTGTAATTCCTTATTAACTTTCACGAAAATGATCTGATGAGTGTCAAACTTTTAATTTGCCAAGGAAATGATTTATCACTTGAGGCCAAGAAACAAAAATCAAATTTTGGGAAAATTTCGGGAAAAATGAATAGTAAAAGTGAATAGTAAAATTTTTCGGGAATAGTAATTAACCTGAAATTGCGAATTGTTACAATTTAAAAGAGAATTAGCTACACATTTTGTCTGATCACCAGATGATACACATTTACGACAAAACACACAAGATGCATTAATATTCGAAACTTTCAAAGGTTCATCATTCGTTACATTTAGATTTTGATTACAATTTGCCTTATTAGAATCTAAATCAGATGCAACATGAGTTTTATTCAAATTCCTAAGTTGATCTTCTACTTCTTGAGATGCTAGTGTTCCTCTTTTACGTTGCAAGATCCTATTCTTCTTGTTACTTTTTTGCTTGGGTCTGCTAACGCTATTAGTGGAGACTAGTCTTGTGGAAGTGGAAGGGTCAACATTAGTGTTTTGAACATAATTTCCCATGTCAGTTTTGTCTAATTGATACAATCCTAGTGCTATCATAGTGGAGTCAATAAACTTTCCTTTTTCAAGTAGCGTAATCTTCTCTTTTAATTCAATGATGATGTGATTCTTATCTTGAATTTGAGACTCAAGTTTTCTATTGCAATGTGCAATATCAATCTGGTTTTGTTCCCATTCAGCATTGTCAATTTGCAATTTTTCAATTTCCTTTTCATATTGAAGACATTTATTTTTGAAAGACTCATTGTTTTTGCAAATCTGACAAGATTTTGAAACATTTTGACTTTGAAGCTGCAATTCCTGTTCAATACTTTGAGCTTGACACCATTAAAGCCTTTGTTTGAGTTGTCAAATTTCTTTTGAAAATCGTTTTGTCACATCATCATTGTTTTTCCTCATCATTTCATTATCATGTTTTAATGCCTCTATTTTCGTGTTCAGCAAATCATTATCAGCACAATGATCTTCCACAAGCATAGAAGTACCAGATTTATAGAGATCATTCATGATAATAGACAAAATATCAGCATTGAGAACTTTTTCCAAGAGTCGATCAGCATCATCTTTTAAAACTCTGTTTCTTTGCTTTTGAACCAAAATCGCATTTTCATTTGAATTGAAAACGTTTATCATTGATTTGACTTCTTTTTGAAGTTCATGTTCCCAACGTGTAGCACAATGACGGAGGTGTTGAACGATTGGCAATATTTTTTTTTGAAAAATATCTCTCTTTTCTCACTTGTAAGCTGATTGAAAAGTTTCAATTTTTATTTCTGAATTACGTTTAATTGTTTCCTCCAAAATTTCGATGTCTTCCATAAAAGTTTTGAAATAATTTAAAACACGACAACTTTTTGGTAAAGGTGATACTTCACCAGAAGATGGTAAAGGACCATTTATTTGTGCCACGGTTTGGACAGGAGCCGCATTAGAAGATGAAACATATGACTCAGTGACAAACTAAGATTTTGTAGGTATTTCCTTTTGAGGAACAAAATATTTAGAAATGTGAGGAGCTTTTGAATAATCATATGGTTTCCAATATTCAACTTGACTCATTTTTTATCGACTCTCTTCTTCAAGTTCTTCCTCTTCCTCAATATCATAAACAATAGTATGCACAATCGTATTATCAAGCATTTGTTCCATACTGTAAATTTTAGGATTTGCTTTGAATGCTTTGTGAAGAAACATGGATTTGAAATCACCAAGTGCAAAACCTTTAACGGGTCTCAGTTTCAAAGTAAATTTCTGAATTGTTGTGACAGAGCCCCCGGTTTTGTAAACAACATTACGAAATTCTTTGAGTTGTTTTTCTAGATCGACAATTTCATAGATTAATTTTTCTTCATATTTCCTTTTTCGCACTTTATGTTCACAAACATCCTTTTTGCAAATTGACAACTCTATTTGTGTTTTTAAAAGCTCTTTTTGAAGTTGTTCAACTTGTTTTTGAAGTTCACACTTTTCATTTTCGAGTTTTGAAACCAACTTTCCGTTTGACTCAATGAAATCTTGCATTTTATGTTGAAGATCTTGTTCTTTATTGTAATATTCTTGAAAAGCTTTTTCAAAACCTTTTTCATGTTTAACCTTGTGTCCCAGATTTGAAAGTTGTATTTTATAACACTCAATATCTCGTGTAAGTGACACATTCATTTCTTTTAATATTTTATTTTGATCGTTCTTTTGCTTGATTAGTAAAATTTGAGCCTGTAGTTGTTTGGCCATCAAAATGATCTGGTCAGATTCAGGATCAGAGTAAGGTTCATTTTTCTCGACATGATCATGTTTGTCGTTCTCAATAGGATCATCAAATGAAACAACTGTGTCATCATCAAATATGACAACTGTGTTTATTTGTTCATCTTCTTGAGAAGATAAAGATGAGTCAGATGGAACAACTTGCGCCTTATCTGATTCAAAAGCAGAGGGTGATACTATATCATGTATTAGGCAGGCATTAAGATCATGTACCTGAGACAAACCATCAGTGTCATACACTGGGCCTGAATCATTCATATGAAGTTCCTGCATGTTGGCCATAAGCATCACAACTGCATTAGCTTCCAGATCTTCCATGTCATCATCGTCGTACGCATTTTCCATGAAGCTGTTCTCCTGCTCAGTGAAATGTCCTTCCTTTTCATCTTTAAGAGCCATAAGTAATGCCTGCTTATGAAACTTACTGCCCTAAGTTCTCGGTTTTGGACATGTAGTTGCAATATGACCTTTCTCATTACAGTTGTAATACCACATTGCATTCCCAGAGTTCGAGTTCCCAGTTTCATTTGTTTCAGACCTTTGCTGAGAAGCACCTGAATTGTTTCTGAACCCTCCATTGTTATTAAACCTCTGACCATTCCTAAAATTTCCTGAATAACCTCCTGAACCTGATCTACCAAAGTTACGATTTTGTATTTCAACCCTACCATCTTGCACAACAGCTTGATTCCTAGTGTTAGAAGAAGAACGTTGACGGTTGTTAGTTTTATTGGAGAATTTGCTGAAAGCTCGAGCAATGAGAGCAAGTCCCTGATTCAGCGTGTTAAGTTCCTCATCGTCATCTTTATTGGAATTCGAGTAGTACACTGCATCACTGTTGGTGTATGGAACAAGTTGAGTTGAAGTATGCTGCGGAGATTAATCATAAGAAACCATTGGGTTTGAGGTAGAAGGTTGTGGATAACTGAAGTAATTCTATTCTTGAGCATAAGCATGATTTGTCATTGGAGGTGGAGCATAGTGAGATTGAGCTACGAGTGCCAAAGAATTTAGTGTTGGTGGTGGTGAGTAACCTCCTCGAAAAGCTCGATCTTTTTCTACTTCAGGTTCATGGTGTTTCAGAAAATCATACAACAAGCCATATGGTGCATCATGAAGATTTTTGGTTTGACGAACGAATTTCACATACTTTTGTTAATCCGGACCAAGACTACCGACGAATTTGGAGTTCACTTCGATCCTTGGTGAAACAGTGATAATATGATTCAAGTGACTTCCCTGGTTTAATTGTGATGTTTGTGTATTCCATGTAGAGTTTTGATTCCATATCATCTTTGTTCAATTGAGTGCCTTCCATTAGGAGATGAACATGTTCCCACATAGCTTTAGCCGTTTTTTGAGCATCAACACTTCGATAGATTGGATTTGGTATTCCTTGAAGTATATAGCCAATGGCATACTGATCAGCTTCACGATGTAGTTTCTGATCTTTTGTGAGTTGAGATTCTGGAACAAGTTTCTCTACAGGAGCACGTGGAGGATCAGCAGATGGATCACCACTTTCAAGTCTGTTTGGCCACTGAAATGGTCCTTCAAGTATCACTTGTTTCAAGAATTTCCCATGGGGTTTCTTAAGTTCAAGAAATCATAAGAATCGACTTGACCACTGAACATAGTTCCCAGGTGTTAGCATTGGAGGTGTTTCAAGTGATCCCGCCTCATATCTGGATTGTTGAGTTGTAATAATTTCACACATTCGATCAAACCAGTGAGGTTGTTTGGACGAATACTGAATTTGTTGTTGTGACATTGGATATGGTTGTTGTTGAGGAATGATTTGATGTTGTTGCATCATGGGATATTGTTGTTGTGGACGGAACGGTTGTTGATACGATTGTTGCGGTTGTTGATACGATTGTTGCTGATGGTATTGTTGTTGCTAATACTACAGATACTGATGTTGCGGTGGATGAGAAAAGAAATAATTTGGTGGTTGAGACATCTTACGTGATTATGTTAAACTAGGATCTTTAAGGATAAATAAAGGTTGGAATTTTAAGTTGATTTGATAACTTGATAAGTTTTGATTTGTAACTCGGTAAAAGTCCTGATTCTGGCTAACTCGGTAAGTCCTGATTCTGGCTAACTCGGTAAGTCCAGCTTGAGTGTTTAACTCGATAAGTCAAACAAACTACTTAACTCGGTAAAGTGAATTTAATTGGGCAGAGTTTCGCCTAAGTATGGAGTACAAAGATCCTTACTCGATAAACGATAAGGAATGGCTAACTCGCCAAATTGTTGCTTAACTCGCAGGAACTAACCTTAACTCGAAAGACAGAAATCCCTAACTCACTAAATCAACTGAACTCGAAAGTCAGAAAAGAATTCTAACTCTATAAAATCTGGCTAACTCGCTAGATTGGCGATGAACAGTAACTGAGAATCAAAAATTCACTTTTATACCTAGTTTTTTCTACCAAATCAAACCTAAATCAACCTATATTATCCCTTGGCGAATGATACCACTTGTTAGGTCACCATTTCTTAACATAACCACTTAGAAATCTAGAGAGAGAAAGTAAGTTTAGAGAGAGAGAGTGAAAGGAACTCTTGGAATGAAATGAAAGAAAATGATATTACTAGAGAACCAACACCCTCTAATGAGAGGTTACAAGACTATTTATAGGTAAGGACTAGGGCTTCACCAAACTTTGCTAATATTACAATATAAGCCCTTAGACCTTTACCAAACCTATAAACTTAGCATAAAACATATTAAATCACTAACGTATTAACTTAATAATGCAACCTATTACAAAATTCAATGACCGACACTTGAAATAATAAAGTCTATTCCCAACAGAGCCTAATAAAAGAATGAAAATATGAGCCTAATAAAAAAATGGTTTGGGGTGTTCTGCCAGGAGTTTTGCTTTGTTGTTTGGGTAAGCATTGTTTGCCAAGCCCGTATCTTGGCATGGCAGCCATGTGGCTGCAGACATGGCGGGTTTTCGGTACCGCTTCACCAATTGCTGACCAAAGGCGTGTGAGATAAGATGTTGAGATGAAAATATGGTAAAAAAATGAATGAAATTGTCGTCACCAGTTTTTTACAACCCTTTTCCACAGGTGTTTTTCTAGCCGAGTTTGAAAGTCTGGGTGTTTGGAACGTGGTCGCCAGGATTTGAGCAACAATAAGGTTATTTTTATAGTGCTTATGCTTTCCGAATAGGTTGTGATGATTGTTGTAATCTAAAGAAATGAAATGGTCGATTGAAAATCCGATCTTAACTTGGCAGGGCAACGCCCGGATGCCATAGCATATATGGCTAATGTGCAACAAGGGTTCTTTGCAGCCATAGTAGGGCTCGGATACTTCTGTGACATGAGTATCATATACAGATCTGAGCCTAATCATTAATTGCACCACTAAGCGAAATAACGGCTTTCAACCTAATGGTAGGAGGTTTAAATGATAATGGAACGAATTTTCCGTGTGTTTTTCGGGTGTGCAAAGTGGGGTTACGAGAAAACAAAGTTGTAAAGAAAATTTAAACATGTGTTTTTTTTCTCTCAGAAAACTAAAATGAGGTTTAATTAACTTGGTGTTTCATAGGTTTGGGTTTAATTGGGTTTCTATTTTTACGGTGTCAAAAGTGGGTTCTAAAAGAAAGTAGAATTCGAAGTGCACAGCATGTACACTTTGTGCAGGCACGAACCACATCTTAAGGGAAAAACCTTATGTGCTCTGCTTGGAACACATAGCAGGTATAATAAGCCGTAATGTTTAAAAATATATTACATAGGTTCTGATGACACTAACTTGTTTTTTGTTATATCATAGGTTCAGATGACACTGAATTGGTGAAGATGAACGATAAGGATGATTAGAACATGAAATGGGTCTAAATTTTCAACTAAGCTGCTGTGATTTGTTAATGGTAATATAAGCATTATTTCACAAGATGTCTCTATTTTCTTTTTCTTCTTAGATTATCTTTTTTGGTTGTGTATGTATGTATGACGGGTATGGGCTGGATTAGGTTGTTGTAGCTATTAGGGATGTTTGGATGAGGTTATAACATGCGCGACAGCGCGAGTGATGAGCAATTCTGCCAAGTTTGCTGAGGTCTGAATTATAAATTATTTTCTGTTGTGATTTATAAGTCCATACATTTCTGATTCTTTATTTAATAAAGGGGGTCGAGGTTAAAAAAAAAGATTAATGCTTTACGTGAGTTAAGATAGTGATTTCTAATTTCAATTGCATTTTGTTTTTTCATATGAATTTGTACTTTGCGGACTTTTTTTCATAAACGTATGCTAATTGGAATGTACTTGATTTGGTTGCCGATAAGCCTCGGAAACAATGCAAGGAGTTTTTTTTAGCAATGAGAACAATACCATGTTAGGATTCACGTCTGCCTTTCTAAAGGTATGTGTATTTGCAAAATTTACACCTGCATTACAGCCTACCTCAATCTATGAAATATATGATCCAACATCATATTTGTATATATGATCCATTATTTTGTAACTCCTTTCATGAGGAAGGTCGCTTCAGTGGGTTGTGTCAGTGTGGTTGGTTCAATGGGTGGGTTCAGAGGGATACAAGGGGTAGGTTCAGCGGGTGGGTTTATTGTGTTGGTTCAGCGGGTTTATTCAATTTATGGGTTGAGTTGCTGGGTTCAAGGGTGGCTAAATAAGTAAGCTCGGGTAGAAGAAGGAGTAAACTAATTTAATGGTTTATGAGATTTGCTTAAAAAAGACTAAAATAAGCAAATAAGCATATTTTGCTTCTGCATAATCCTCTTTCATCATACTTATTGAAATGCATCTATTATATCGCTTTTTGTGCTGTGTCTTTTAGGTTAGAGATGAGTTCATATCACAGTGCATACTGAATTTAGTTTGCTAATATAAAGGTTGGTTAGGTTACTCTCTTTTCTCCTTTTAAAATTGTTTTTCTTTCGTTTTAACACTTTTGTCGAATTTTTTTTCTTTCTATTTTCATGATTAATAATGGTTTCTGTTTTAGTGATGCCTTTTATAATGATTGTATATGTGGGATGATCTATTACAAATTAAAACCAAATAAATTATGTTTAATAGCTAGCGTTAATCTGTCAAAAATGAGGCAAAAAAGAAAGCGTGGAGTTGATAATATGTGTTAATGTGCTATATGAAACAAAGTATAAAGATCCCTTAAATAGGAGTATCCAGGTTCACACGAAACATGAACAAACACCTGCCTATAGTTTTGAGGTGTTTGGTGAGTTTGTGGTAATGTGTGGAATTGATGTGCTTTCAATGTTTATATGGCTATTGTTAGTGTAAATAAGCAGTTAATTCTTAGATGATACTGAGCAATGTTCGCAGCATAGACATAGGTAAAAGTGGTTCGATAAGTTACGAGGAGCTGAAGACAGGAAGCAAAACAGAGACCTTGAAAGGTAAGCATCTAGGTAGTCATTATTGAAGGTATGGAAAAGCCTATTTGTCATGATATTAGGTACATAAAAAAATAGATTATGACAATAATGTGTTTTATGTGTAGGACTTAATTCAGGATTCGGGCGCACTCGGATTCCGTGCTTTGCTGATCAAGGTAAATGCATAGCTCAAGACTTAAACAAAGTGTAGCTTTTGGTTATAATACACTTTCATCAAAACCACACAAAGATCCATCTTTATTTTGCATCAAAAAGAAGCTACTCGGAAATGAATTGGTATAAGTATTCATGTTGTATTTTAATCGAGTTTAACAGCTCTTAGGGTGTTTTCCAAAGCTAATTGATTAGAAACGAAACAAGTAGTTTTGAATAATTTGATTGCTTAATAAGTTTTTATACAAGATAATAGTTTTTCTAAAACCTCAAGTAAATGCCATTTTCTACGATCCTACCTGCATTTGTGTCATCTTCTCAACTTTTTTTTTTCTAGGAAAAGATTAGCACGATTAAAATTTTACTTTCAGTATTCAAAGGTATTATCGGAACTAAACCCTGAATTTATTCAACCTTTTTGTGTATGATATCCAAACGCATTATCACATATATACAAGTACATTTTTCAGCTTTAGGGTGTATAAATAATTCCAGTTGAATCCTATGGAAGGATAATGAGAAAGAAAGACCATGAGATTCATTTAAGGTAAAATTTACCGGAACAAAATGTGGCAAAAAAAATTTGTATACGTTGAATCATCCAGAATCAAGGGTAATCTGCAAAATCACATGAGGCTAATCTACGTGGTTCTTATTGACTGCAGGAATAATAA
>CM060679.1:56065863-56385863 GCA_030686995.1 Artemisia argyi | reverse complement strand
ATTCTCCCATCTTTTGCTTTTCTGAGGAAGATTCTCCTTTTGAAATACGTTTTACAACCGTATTTTTAATTTCTTCAAAAATATCTTCCAAAGGTATTTCTTCGGTATCATCTGGCTGGGATTCTCCTGCTAAACAATTATATTGATTTTCATCCTTTGATAAAGTCTTCATTGAGGAATCCGATGGCTGATAATCAAAATTTTTTATCAAATCTTCTTTGATTTCTTTAAGATATACTTCCAAAATTTCTTCTTTGGAAATATTTCCTCTTCCTTGGATCTTTAATTTGTCCACAATTTGCTGGTAAGGAGTTGGATTATCCTTCTTCTTCTTGAACTCATATTGAGCTTTGTATTCAGCAGTTGTTCATTTTATTAAATCAATTGTGTCTTTGGAGTATATTTCTCCTCCATTTTCAGGATCTTTCCAAACCATTTTTTTCCAGAATTTTGTAAAAAATGTTCTTTTTAATTGAGGAATTTGATCAGGGGCATAATCTACTTCTGGAGCTCATTTCCATATCCATGGAATAGAAAATTCTATAAAAAATAATAATGAAGGAATAATTTCCTTAGCACCATTATTTTTTGTTATCATGTCTATAAATTTGGGAGAGACATCAATCCATTCCACATATAAACCCTTATAAATTTCTGGAAGAATTTGAATTGATGGACCATATGAAATCCACCAGTTTATGAACCAATTTGGTAAAGACTTATTAAAAATCTTGGGGCAAACTTTGAAGAACCAAGAATGTTTCTTTTTGGGATTAATATATAAAAAGGTTTTATTAAAACTTTCCACATAATCCCAGTAATTATATTTCAAAGCAATTTTTTGGATAGGGTGTATAAACTCCTTTTCTTTTAGGGTACTAAGACCCCATTCTTCTGCAGTTATAACCTGCTTTATTAAAACTTTACTAAAATTATAAATATTACTGTTTTGGTCAGTAAAATGTCTGACTTCAATTGATCCTGTTGATATGAGTATATTCTCATAATATGATCTTGATTTGTATGCATATGCCACACAAGGAGCATTATCAAGATATCTGGACATCAAAATCCATGGGTCATTACCTGCTTCAAAA
Source organism: Artemisia argyi (assembly GCA_030686995.1). NCBI lineage: Eukaryota > Viridiplantae > Streptophyta > Magnoliopsida > Asterales > Asteraceae > Artemisia > Artemisia argyi. Next base: position 56,384,766 of record CM060679.1, on the reverse strand, counting down.
TATCTCATAACATCTTGATATTCAAGAAATATGATTCTCTCCTTATTTGGAGACTGGCAATATTCATGAGGATCTTCATTATCCTCTTCAACAAGAGCATTGGCATAAGAAGGACTATTTCCTTTTTTATTTTTTATAAATTCCAAAAATTCTCCATATAATGGATCATTTGGACCTGGAATTGTTGATGAAGATGCTGATTCAGCAATGTTACTGGCTATTAGCCTGTTGTTTCCATGTTGAACCAATATATTGTTGGCTCCTCCTGTTCTTCCACCCCTATGAAGGTGGCTACCTCTTCCTCCTCTTCCTCGAGGAATCATGACTGCAAAAATTCTCTAGTTAAAAAATCAGGAAGAATATTATCTTTCCCTTTTTTATATTCTATTGTAAAATCAAATGGAGCTAATTGAGCTTGCCATCTAGCATACATTTGCTTAGATACATCATGTTTAAAATCTTTGTTAAACATAAACTTTGCTGCTTGGCAATCTGTTTTAATTATAAAATGTTGATTATATAAATCTTCTTGAAATTTTAAAACACATTTTATTATAGAAAGAATTTCTTTTGCCACAGTAGCATAATTCTTTTGAGCATTATTCCATTTTCCAGAATGAAATCTTACTAAAATTTCTTGTTTATTTTCTGGATTTATTTGTTTTAAAATTCCACCATACCCCATATCTGAGGCATCAGTTTCTATAATTTTTTTCCCAATTTGGGTTTGCTAAAGATAAACAAGGAAGACTAGAAACTTTTGTTTTAATTTTTTGGACTGCTTGAGTATGTTTTTCAGTCCAAGGAGAAGGAATCTTTTTTAATCTTTCATATAAATAGCTGTGTCTTTAGCTAAATCTTTATAAAAAGCTGAAATATAGTTTAAGCTTCCCAAAAACCTTTGTAATTGAGTTTTATCCAGTATAATATCTGGAAATTTAGATGCAAACTCAATACTTCTATTAATAGGAATAATTTGACCTTTTTCTATAAAATGGCCTAAAAATCTGACTTTTGTTTGAAAAATCATCATTTTTGGTTTTGAAATAACTAAACCACTATTAATAATAATTTTTTCAAATATATCTAGATGTTTAAAATGAGATTCTAAATTTTTTGAAAATACTAGAATATCATCAATATAAACAATTATAAAATCACTAAATGGATTAAAAATATCATTCATAATTTTTTGAAATTCAGAAGGTGCATTTTTAAGACCAAATGGCATAACATTCCATTCATATTGTCCAAAGGGGACATTAAAAGCAGTTTTATATCTATCTTCTTCATTTATTTGGATCTGCCAATATCCTGACTTTAGATCGAATTTTGAGAATATAATTGCATCATAAAGTCTATCTAAAAGATCCTTTTTATTAGGAATAGGATATCTAATCCATTTTAAAACTTTATTCAGGGGTTTATAATTTATAACTAATCTAGGAACCCCTCTTTCTTGTTCTGAATGTTTATTAACATAAAAAGCAGTACAAGACCATTGAGATTTTGAAGGTTTTATTAATCCTTTTTGTAATAAAGAAGCTATTTCTTTTTTACATAAATCTAATAATTCTGGTTTCATTTGACCAGGTCTAGCTTTAGTAGGAATATTATTTTCAGAAAATCCTTCTTCATATGGAAGATTAACAATATGTTTTTTTCTATTCCAAAAAGCATTTGGATGATCATTACAAATTTTTAAAGAGAATTTATTTACAATCATTTGTATTTTTTCCTTTAATTTAGGATTTTCTAATTTTTCTTCGATAGTCCACATGTTTATTTCATCTTTAAGAAAACATATTTGCTTATTTTTCATCATAATTTGATCTTTTAATTCTGAAAGCATTCTGGTAACAGGTTGAGTTATAAATTCAAATGTTATACTTTTACCATTAAAAGTATCAGTAATTCCATTTTCATCAACCTTTTTAAGAGGAAATATCTTATTTATAAAAGGATTTCCCAATATAAATTTGGTTAGTCATATTTTTAACTAATATAAAATTTGTAGGTATGCAAACATTATTTTTACAAATTTTTGCATTTTGTAGCTTATAATTAATCTGTATTTTTTCACCACTCACAGTACCTACTGAGTGTGATGTTTTAACAAAATATTTTGTAGGAATTAATCCTTCTTTAACACAATTTAGATCTGCTCCACTATCAACAAGAGCAGTAAATTCTTTAATTTCAGTATTATTAATAAGTAAAACTACTTTTATCCACCATTTTTGGGATGTTATCATTTCTAAAGTTTGAAGAAAATCTTCTTCAATTATTTCATTATTTTTATTAATTTCAACCAAAGATTTTCCTTTTTCCAAATTAGATATTCTATTGTCAAGATTTTTATTTCTATTTTTTAAATTATTAATTTCTTTTTTAAGATTATTAACTTCTTCTAATAAATTATTAAGTGTAACAGGAGTATCAATTTTTTGTCTTTGTTTAAGTATTTTATTTACTTCAACCATAGAATATGGAGTATCATCTTGAACATTTTCATTATTAGGTTTAGAAAATTGTTCAATAATTTTGTTTCTTATATCATCATCTTTTATTAATTTTAAAAGATCTAATATTTCACTGTTTAAAACATTTATTTTTAAATCTTCAAATTGAGCCTGAATTTTATAAATCTCCATATCTGGATCATCAGAATTTTCAGAATAATCATTTTCAAAATCTTCTTCTTTTAAACAATTACAATTTATTTCAGAATCTGAAATATCTGAGTCATCAGAAGAATTTTCATTTTCTGATTCTGAATTTAAAAGAATTTTCTTTAAGCTATCTTTAATTTCTTCATCAATATTAAGATTATTAATTTTCTTTTTTACCCTGCATCTATTTGCAAAATGACCAACTTTTCCACATTTGTAACAAGTAATTGTTGGTTTATTATTTCGGAATTGTTTTCTTATTTGCCTTTTTTCCCTTCTTTTTTCAAATTTAGAAGGATCTTTATAAAAAATTTTATTTTTTATAAAATCTTTTCCTTTTGAGATTTTATTAAACTTTTTATCAACAGAGGTTGAACAAGTCATTCCGAACTGATCACAGAAATGACCTAATTGTTTTCTTTCATTAATATTTTGAGTTTTAATTTGTTGATTTAGCTTTATTTCATTACATAAAGCCAATCCTTCTTGGATACAAGTTCCTATTAACTTGCCATAAGTAAAATTATCATAATTAATAGTTGCTTCATCTTTTCTTAGAGTATTTCTTACTCTTTCAGCAAATAAATTAGGTAATCCATCTATAAATTTTGACTTCCAATGGGTAGTATTAGAGTCAGAAAGTTCCATAACTCTACTAAAGAAAGTATCCTTATACCACCTAAAGGAAGTTAGAGTAGAACATTTCAACCCATTAAGAAGAGTTCTAATATTTTCTGAATTATCAGACCATCTTCCAGTAAAATGTTCAATTATATTAACAATTAATGTATAAACTGCATTAGGCTTTTCAACACCATTTTCTGTTTTTACTGTATCAAGAATTGTTTGTTTATCTTGAATTTTAAGATAATTATCCCACCAGCCTTTTAATTGACCAGTAAAGCCTGCTATAATCATATTTGCAACAGTTTTATCATTATTATTATTATTTTTAGCAATAGTAGAGTACATCATCATACGATGTACTAAATTATAAATTTGTCTTTCTGTATAACCATCAATATTCCATTCATAAATATTCTTGCCACTATAACTATTATTAATAACATACTCCTGTTCTTCATGAAGAACATCTTGAGGAGTAGGTCTAGGATAATAATATAACTTTTGAGAAGGTTTATTAGCATATTTACTATTATATCCTTCCATTTTATTGATATTATTTTCTCCATCAGATAAATTATTATCAATATTATTCAATTTTCGTTCTTTTATTTGATTTTTTATTATTTTTTGTAATTCTAAATTTGATTTTAATTTAAAATCTTTGACTTCAGGAGGTGGTTGAATACTAGCAACTGCTTGTGAACAACTAGCCTCATTATTATCTTTAATTGTTTTTTGTTTTTCATTTTTTAACTGATTTATTTGATTTATAAGAGTTTCAACTCTATTATGAATAGAAAATATTTGTACTCCCAGAACTATTAGATAAATACTAGAAAAGTTTTGTTGTTGTATTAACTGATTAACATGACCAGTAGTAATAGATATAGTTTCATTTTCAAATAATTTTTGAAAAGCTGAAAAATGCATATGAACATCTTCTTTATTTATCATAAAAGGTTGTTGTGGAGGAAAAACTTGTTTAAAACTTTGACCATTTATTAATTTATAATCTCTTTCCAAAACTGATATGTAATCAATCAAATAATTATTAATAAACCATGGAACAAAATAAACAGTTTTATTAACTTGTGATAAATGATTATAAAATTTTTCTTGCATATTCTTAAGATCTTCTTTTGAATAATTTTCAAAAAAACATTTTTTAAAAGGTTCCCATTTGGGTAATTTAAATTCTTGAGAAATAATCATTCTGGTTGAAGAACCAGGAGAAAAATCAATTTTTTCTTTATTATCCATTTAACAAGAAAAATTCATTTCAGAAGGAGTAATATTATCCTCATCATTATAATTTCCTTGAACAATATTATTTCTAATTGTTAGATTTTCAATTTTTTGTGGAAAACTTTCCTTTCTTATTTGAGAAGTGGATGCCCTAGCTGTAGAAGGTATATTAACTTCGTAATCTAGATGACTAGAAAATACAGATCTATTAGACCTTGTTCTTCTTATTAAAGCATTAGCATTATCCAAATCTTCTGGTTCAAACTTTATTTTAACAGTTCCATCAGAAGTTTGTAAAACATTGGTAAGATTACTATTAATTTTTGGTTGAGGATGTATAGCTCCTTCCAAAAGCCAATTTTCAGGAAATTCAATTTCATTCCATTTTATAATTTTTCGTGTAGATATTTTAGACATATCTAAATTACTTTCTATTAAAATAGTTTCATTATTTTTACTAAACCTTTTACATTTAGGATTCATAGTAGTAAGAGGTTTAAAATATATTCTATAACAAATACATATTAATTCAGAACCAGGCATATAATCATATCCATGAGTTTTAACATTTAAAGTTAAACTTTCAAGTATATTAATATCAGATAAAGATAATTGTAAATTAGGATAGACATTAAAATAGACTGGACCATGAGCCAGGCTAGATTGAATAATTTCAATCAAAGATTGCTGCCAATTTCTATTACGACCATCTCTTAAGACAGCTAAAAAACTTTCTGGTAACCCTTGTAAAGTTAAGGGTTTAAATGCAACTTGTATTAAACCTATATGTAAATAATTATAATTTTGACGATATTTTTGAAGATCTCTTTCATTTAATAATTTTATAACCATTTCATTATTATCAAGAGTTATTGTTTCTTCAGTAGTTTTTACTGACCGAACAAACCCCAATTCTTCAAATGTTCCAATTTCATATAAAACTTTTGGTTGGACTTTAGGAATTGTCCATTTATTTAAAAGATCTAAATTTCTGGGAATTTCATATTCCTCAGTCATACTGTTTTTAACAGATCTATTATTTCTTTTAAAAAGATTTAACATTTTAATTTAAATTATGTTGAATAACTTTAAACAAACATATTCCTTTCATCCATGGCATAACATTAAGCAAATATATAACTAGACTCCATGAATCTTATATTATTTTAAAGCTTTGTTATGTTCAAATATATCAGCCAATCAATGTCTAGGTCGATAACAAGCCCATACAGATGTTATGATAACCATGTCATAGTCGTGATCCAGCCCTGTTTAGCCGATTGAATGGCGTGTTAAGGGTATTTTATCATTGACTGACTTGTGGTTTGAATGAACTATATTGGGATCTTATCGTAAATAGAATCCTTATGACTGATTTGGGTTCATATATTTGAGCATACCTGGGCCTTCTAATGGTATCAGAGCCATGGATGAAAGGAATATGTTTGTTTAAAGTTATTCAACATAATTTAAATTAAAATGTTAAATCTTTTTAAAAGAAATAATAGATCTGTTAAAAACAGTATGACTGAGGAATATGAAATTCCCAGAAATTTAGATCTTTTAAATAAATGGACAATTCCTAAAGTCCAACCAAAAGTTTTATATGAAATTGGAACATTTGAAGAATTGGGGTTTGTTCAGTCAGTAAAAACTACTGAAGAAACAATAACTCTTGATAATAATGAAATGGTTATAAAATTATTAAATGAAAGAGATCTTCAAAAATATCGTCAAAATTATAATTATTTACATATAGGTTTAATACAAGTTGCATTTAAACCCTTAACTTTACAAGGGTTACCAGAAAGTTTTTTAGCTGTCTTAAGAGATGGTCGTAATAGAAATTGGCAGCAATCTTTGATTGGAATTATTCAATCTAGCCTGGCTCATGGTCCAGTCTATTTTAATGTCTATCCTAATTTACAATTATTTTTATCTGATATTAATATACTTGAAAGTTTAACTTTAAATGTTAAAACTCATGGATATGATTATATGCCTGGTTCTGAATTAATATGTATTTGTTATAGAATATATTTTAAACCTCTTACTACTATGAATCCTAAATGTAAAAGGTTTAGTAAAAATAATGAAACTATTTTAATAGAAAGTAATTTAGATATGTCTAAAATATCTACACGAAAAATTATAAAATGGAATGAAATTGAATTTCCTGAAAATTGGCTTTTGGAAGGAGCTATACATCCTCAACCAAAAATTAATAGTAATCTTACCAATGTTTTACAAACTTCTGATGGAACTGTTAAAATAAAGTTTGAACCAGAAGATTTGGATAATGCTAATGCTTTAATAAGAAGAACGAGGTCTAATAGATCTGTATTTTCTAGTCATCTAGATTACGAAGTTAATATACCTTCTACAGCTAGGGCATCCACTTCTCAAATAAGAGAGGAAAGTTTTCCACAAAAAATTGAAAATCTAACAATTAGAAATAATATTGTTCAAGGAAATTATAATGATGAGGATAATATTACTCCTTCTGAAATGAATTTTTCTTGTTAAATGGATAATAAAGAAAAAATTGATTTTTCTCCTGGTTCTTCAACCAGAATGATTATTTCTCAAGAATTTAAATTACCCAAATGGGAACCTTTTAAAAAATGGTTTTTTGAAAATTATTCAAAAGAAGATCTTAAGAATATGCAAGAAAAATTTTATAATCATTTATCACAAGTTAATAAAACTGTTTATTTTGTTCCATGGTTTATTAATAATTATTTGATTGATTACATATCAGTTTTGGAAAGAGATTATAAATTAATAAATGGTCAAAGTTTTAAACAAGTTTTTCCTCCACAACAACCTTTTATGATAAATAAAGAAGATGTTCATATGCATTTTTCAGCTTTTCAAAAATTATTTGAAAATGAAACTATATCTATTACTACTGGTCATGTTAATCAGTTAATACAACAACATAACTTTTCTAGTATTTATCTAATAGTTCTGGGAGAACAAATATTTTCTATTCATAATAGAGTTGAAACTCTTATAAATCAAATAAATCAGTTAAAAAATGAAAAACAAAAAACAATTAAAGATAATAATGAGGCTAGTTGTTCACAAGCAGTTGCTAGTATTCAACCACCTCCTGAAGTCAAAGATTTTAAATTAAAATCAAATTTAGAATTACAAAAAATAATAGAAAATCAAATAAAAGAACTAAAATTGAATAATATTGATAATAATTTATCTGATGGAGAAAATAATATCAATAAAATGGAAGGATATAATAGTAAATATGCTAATAAACCTTCTCAAAAGTTATATTATTATCCTAGACCTACTCCTCAAAATGTTCTTCATGAAGAACAGGAGTATGTTATTAATAATAGTTATAGTGGCAAGAATATTTATGAATGGAATATTGATGGTTATACAGAAAGACAAATTTTTAATTTAGTACATCGTATGATGATGTACTCTACTATTGCTAAAAATAATAATAATAATGATAAAACTGTTGCAAATATGATTATAGCAGGCTTTACTGGTCAATTAAAAGGCTGGTGGGATAATTATCTTAAAATTCAAGATAAACAAACAATTCTTGATACAGTAAAAACAGAAAATGGTGTTGAAAAGCCTAATGCAGTTTATACATTAATTGTTAATATAATTGAACATTTTACTGGAAGATGGTCGGATAATTCAGAAAATATTAGAACTCTTCTTAATGGGTTGAAATGTTCTACTCTAACTTCCTTTAGGTGGTATAAGGATACTTTCCTTAGTAGAGTTATGGAACTTTCTGACTCTAATACTACCCATTGGAAGTCAAAATTTATAGATGGATTACCTAATTTATTTGCTGAAAGAGTAAGAAATACTCTAAGAAAAGATGAAGCAACTATCAATTATGATAATTTTACTCATGGCAAGTTAATAGGAACTTGTATCCAAGAAGGATTGGCTTTATGTAATGAAATAAAGCTAAATCAACAAATTAAAACTCAAAATATTAATGAAAGAAAACAATTAGGTCATTTCTGTGATCAGTTCGGAATGACTTGTTCAACCTCTGTTGATAAAAAGTTTAATAAAATCTCAAAAGGAAAAGATTTTATAAAAAATAAAAATTTTTATAAAGATCCTTCTAAATTTGAAAAAAGAAGGGAAAAAAGGCAAATAAGAAAACAATTCCGAAATAATAAACCAACAATTACTTGTTACAAATGTGGAAAAGTTGGTCATTTTGCAAATAGATGCAGGGTAAAAAAGAAAATTAATAATCTTAATATTGATGAAGAAATTAAAGATAGCTTAAAGAAAATTCTTTTAAATTCAGAATCAGAAAATGAAAATTCTTCTGATGAATCAGATATTTCAGATTCTGAAATAAATTGTAATTGTTTAAAAGAAGAAGATTTTGTTTCAGAAAATGATTATTCTGAAAATTCTGATGATCCAGATATGGAGATTTATAAAATTCAGGCTCAATTTGAAGATTTAAAAATAAATGTTTTAAACAGTGAAATATTAGATCTTTTAAAATTAATAAAAGATGATGATATAAGAAACAAAATTATTGAACAATTTTCTAAACCTAATAATGAAAATGTTCAAGATGATACTCCATATTCTATGGTTGAAGTAAATAAAATACTTAAACAAAGACAAAAAATTGATACTCCTGTTACACTTAATAATTTATTAGAAGAAGTTAATAATCTTAAAAAAGAAATTAATAATTTAAAAAATAAAAATAAAAATCTTGACAATAGAATATCTAGTTTGGAAAAAGGAAAATCTTTGGTTGAAATTAATAAAAATAATGAAATAATTGAAGAAGATTTTCTTCAAACTTTAGAAATGATAACATCCCAAAAATGGTGGATAAAAGTAGTTTTACTTATTAATAATACTGAAATTAAAGAATTTACTGCTCTTGTTGATAGTGGAGCAGATCTAAATTGTGTTAAAGAAGGATTAATTCCTACAAAATATTTTGTTAAAACATCACACTCAGTAGGTACTGTGAGTGGTGAAAAAATACAGATTAATTATAAGCTACAAAATGCAAAAATTTGTAAAAATAATGTTTGCATACCTACAAATTTTATATTAGTTAAAAATATGACTAACCAAATTTATATTGGGAAATCCTTTTATAAATAAGATATTTCCTCTTAAAAAGGTTGATGAAAATGGAATTACTGGTACTTTTAATGGTAAAAGTATAACATTTGAATTTATAACTCAACCTGTTACCAGAATGCTTTCAGAATTAAAAGATCAAATTATGATGAAAAATAAGCAAATATGTTTTCTTAAAGATGAAATAAACATGTGGACTATCGAAGAAAAATTAGAAAATCCTAAATTAAAGGAAAAAATACAAATGATTGTAAATAAATTCTCTTTAAAAATTTGTAATGATCATCCAAATGCTTTTTGGAATAGAAAAAAACATATTGTTAATCTTCCATATGAAGAAGGATTTTCTGAAAATAATATTCCTACTAAAGCTAGACCTGGTCAAATGAAACCAGAATTATTAGATTTATGTAAAAAAGAAATAGCTTCTTTATTACAAAAAGGATTAATAAAACCTTCAAAATCTCAATGGTCTTGTACTGCTTTTTATGTTAATAAACATTCAGAACAAGAAAGAGGGGTTCCTAGATTAGTTATAAATTATAAACCCCTGAATAAAGTTTTAAAATGGATTAGATATCCTATTCCTAATAAAAAGGATCTTTTAGATAGACTTTATGATGCAATTATATTCTCAAAATTCGATCTAAAGTCAGGATATTGGCAGATCCAAATAAATGAAGAAGATAGATATAAAACTGCTTTTAATGTCCCCTTTGGACAATATGAATGGAATGTTATGCCATTTGGTCTTAAAAATGCACCTTCTGAATTTCAAAAAATTATGAATGATATTTTTAATCCATTTAGTGATTTTATAATTGTTTATATTGATGATATTCTAGTATTTTCAAAAAATTTAGAATCTCATTTTAAACATCTAGATATATTTGAAAAAATTATTATTAATAGTGGTTTAGTTATTTCAAAACCAAAAATGATGATTTTTAAAACAAAAGTCAGATTTTTAGGCCATTTTATAGAAAAAGGTCAAATTATTCCTATTAATAGAAGTATTGAATTTGCATCTAAATTTCCAGATATTATACTGGATAAAACTCAATTACAAAGGTTTTTGGGAAGCTTAAACTATATTTCAGCTTTTTATAAAGATTTAGCTAAAGACACAGCTATTTATATGAAAGATTAAAAAAGATTCCTTCTCCTTGGACTGAAAAACATACTCAAGCAGTCCAAAAAATTAAAACAAAAGTTTCTAGTCTTCCTTGCTTATCTTTAGCAAACCCAAATTGGGAAAAAATTATAGAAACTGATGCCTCAGATATGGGGTATGGTGGAATTTTAAAACAAATAAATCCAGAAAATAAACAAGAAATTTTAGTAAGATTTCATTCTGGAAAATGGAATAATGCTCAAAAGAATTATGCTACTGTGGCAAAAGAAATTCTTTCTATAATAAAATGTGTTTTAAAATTTCAAGAAGATTTATATAATCAACATTTTATAATTAAAACAGATTGCCAAGCAGCAAAGTTTATGTTTAACAAAGATTTTAAACATGATGTATCTAAGCAAATGTATGCTAGATGGCAAGCTCAATTAGCTCCATTTGATTTTACAATAGAATATAAAAAAGGGAAAGATAATATTCTTCCTGATTTTTTAACTAGAGAATTTTTGCAGTCATGATTCCTCGAGGAAGAGGTAGCCACCTTCATAGGGGTGGAAGAACAGGAGGAGCCAACAATATATTGGTTCAACATGGAAACAACAGGCTAATAGCCAGTAACATTGCTGAATCAGCATCTTCATCAACAATTCCAGGTCCAAATGATCCATTATATGGAGAATTTTTGGAATTTATAAAAAATAAAAAAGGAAATAGTCCTTCTTATGCCAATGCTCTTGTTGAAGAGGATAATGAAGATCCTCATGAATATTGCCAGTCTCCAAATAAAGAGAGAATCATATTTCTTGAATATCAAGATGTTATGAGATATTTTGAAGCAGGTAATGACCCATGGATTTTGATGTCCAGATATCTTGATAATGCTCCTTGTGTGGCATATGCATACAAATCAAGATCATATTATGAGAATATACTCATATCAACAGGATCAATTGAAGTCAGACATTTTACTGACCAAAACAGTAATATTTATAATTTTAGTAAAGTTTTAATAAAGCAGGTTATAACTGCAGAAGAATGGGGTCTTAGTACCCTAAAAGAAAAGGAGTTTATACACCCTATCCAAAAAATTGCTTTGAAATATAATTACTGGGATTATGTGGAAAGTTTTAATAATACCTTTTTATATATTAATCCCAAAAAGAAACATTCTTGGTTCTTCAAAGTTTGCCCCAAGATTTTTAATAAGTCTTTACCAAATTGGTTCATAAACTGGTGGATTTCATATGGTCCATCAATTCAAATTCTTCCAGAAATTTATAAGGGTTTATATGTGGAATGGATTGATGTCTCTCCCAAATTTATAGACATGATAACAAAAAATAATGGTGCTAAGGAAATTATTCCTTCATTATTATTTTTTATAGAATTTTCTATTCCATGGATATGGAAATGGGCTCCAGAAGTAGATTATGCCCCTGATCAAATTCCTCAATTAAAAAGAACATTTTTTACAAAATTCTGGAAAAAAATGGTTTGGAAAGATCCTGAAAATGGAGGATAAATATACTCCAAAGACATAATTGATTTAATAAAAAGAACAACTGCTGAATACAAAGCTCAATATGAGTTAAAGAAGAAGAAGGATAATCCAACTCCTTACCAGCAAATTGTGGACAAATTAAAGATCCAAGGAAGAGGAAATATTTCCAAAGAAGAAATTTTGGAAGTATATCTTAAAGAAATCAAAGAAGATTTGATAAAAAATTTTGATTATCAGCCATCGGATTCCTCAATGAAGACTTTATCAGAGGATGAAAATCAATATAATTGTTTAGCAGGAGAATCCCAGCCAGATGATACCGAAGAAATACCTTTGGAAGATATTTTTGAAGAAATTAAAAATACGGTTGTAAAACGTATTTCAAAAGGAGAATCTTCCTCAGAAAAGCAAAAGATGGGAGAATAAATTCATGAGTCAATAATAGCCCTTTGTCGGCCATTTTTATAATGATGTAAGCAATGACGTTTGTAATAGTAGTCTCCCCTTCTATATAAAGAAGGCTCATAGAATGTAGAGAGACATCACTCTCTTACTACCACTTGTAAAGAAGGCTCATAAAATGGACAATTCCTAAAGTCCAACCAAAATGGCATCACTCTCTGACTGAAAATATTACAAGTGGTAGTAAGAGAGTGATGCCTCTCTACATTCTATGAGCCTTCTTTATATAGAAGGGGAGACTACTATTACAAACGTCATTGCTTACATCATTATAAAAATGGCCGACAAAGGGCTATTATTGACTCCTGAATTTATTCTCCCATCTTTTGCTTTTCTGAGGAAGATTCTCCTTTTGAAATACGTTTTACAACCGTATTTTTAATTTCTTCAAAAATATCTTCCAAAGGTATTTCTTCGGTATCATCTGGCTGGGATTCTCCTGCTAAACAATTATATTGATTTTCATCCTCTGATAAAGTCTTCATTGAGGAATCCGATGGCTGATAATCAAAATTTTTTATCAAGTCTTCTTTAATTTCTTTAAGATATACTTCCAAAATTTCTTCTTTGGAAATATTTCCTCTCCCTTGGATTTTTAATTTATCCACAATTTGCTGGTAAGGAGTTGGATTATCCTTTCTCTTCTTGAACTCATATTGAGCTTTATATTCAGCAGTTGTTCTTTTTATCAAATCAATTGTTTCTTTGGAGTATATTTCTCCTCCATTTTCAGGATCTTTTAAAATCATTTTCTTCCAAAATTTTGTAAAAAATATTCTTTTCAATTGAGGAATTTGATCAGGAGCATAATCTACTTCTGGAGCCCATTTCCATATCCATGGGATAGAAAATTCTATGAAAAATAATAATGAAAGAATAATTTCCTTAGCACCATTATTTTTTGTTATCATGTCTATGAACTTTGGGGAAACATCAATCCATTCCACATATAAACCCTTATATGGTTCTGGAAGAATTTGAATTGAGGGACCATATGAAATCCACCAGTTTATGAACCAATTTGGTAAAGACTTATTAAAAATCTTGGGGCAAACTTTGAAAAACCATGAATGTTTCTTTTTGGGATTAATATATAAAAAGGCTTTATTAAAACTTTCAACATAATCCCAATAATTGTACTTTAAAGCAATTTTTTGAATAGGATGTATAAATTCCTTTTCTTTTAAAGTACTTAGACCCCATTCTTCTGCAGATATGACCTGCTTTATTAACACTTTGCTGAAATTATAAATATTACTATTCTGGTCAGTAAAATGTCTGACTTCAATTGATCCTGTTGATATGAGTATATTCTCATAATATGATCTTGATTTGTACGCATATGCCGCACAAGGAGCATTATCAAGATATCTAGACATCAAAATCCATGGGTCATTACCTGATTCAAAATATCTCATCACATCTTGATATTCAAGAAATATAATTCTCTCCTTATTTGGAGACTGACAATATTCATGAGAATCTTCATTATCTTCTTCAACAAGAGCATTGGCATAAGAAGGAATATTTCCTTTTTTCTTTTTTATGAATTCCAAAAATTCTCCATATAATGGATCATTTGGACCTGGAATTGTTGATGAGGATGCTGATTCAGCAATATTACTTGCTATTAGCCTGTTATTTCCATGTTGAACCAATATATTATTGGCTCCTCCTGTTCTTCCACCCCTATGAAGGTGGCTACCTCTTCCTTCTCTTCCTCGAGGAATCATGACTGCAAAAATTCTCTAGTTAAAAAATCAGGAAGAATATTATCTTTCCCTTTTTTATATTCTATTGTAAAATCAAATGGAGCTAATTGAGCTTGCCATCTAGCATACATTTGCTTAGATACATCATGTTTAAAATCTTTATTAAACATAAACTTTGCTGCTTGGCAATCTGTTTTAATTATAAAATGTTGGTTATATAAATCTTCTTGAAATTTTAAAACACATTTTATTATAGAAAGAATTTCTTTTGCCACAGTAGCATAATTCTTCTGGGCATTATTCCATTTTCCAGAATGAAATCTTACTAAAATTTCTTGTTTATTTTCTAGATTTATTTGTTTTAAAATTCCACCATACCCAATATCTGAGGCATCAGTTTCTATGATTTTTTCCCAATTTGGGTTTGCTAAAGATAAGCAAGGAAGACTAGAAACTTTTGTTTTAATTCTTTGGACTGCTTGAGTATGTTTTTCAGTCCATGGTAAGGGAGTCTTTTTCAATCTTTCATATAAAATAGCTGTGTCTTTAGCTAAATCTTTATAAAAGGCTGAAATATAATTTAAACTTCCCAAGAACCTTTGTAATTGAGTTTTATCTAGTATAATATCTGGAAATTTAGATGCAAACTCAATACTTCTATTAATAGGAATAATTTGACCATTTTCTATAATATGGCCTAAAAATCTAACTTTTGTTTGAAAAATCATCATTTTTGGTTTTGAAATAACTAAACCACTATTAATAATAATTTTTTCAAATATATCTAGATGTTTAAAATGAGATTCTAAATTTTTTGAAAATACTAGGATATCATCAATATAAACAATTATAAAATCACTAAATGGATTAAAAATATCATTCATAATTTTTTGAAATTCAGAAGGTGCATTTTTAAGACCAAATGGCATAACATTCTATTCATATTGTCCAAAGGGGACATTAAAAGCAGTTTTATATCTGTCTTCTTCATTAATTTGAATTTGCCAATACCCTGACTTTAAATCAAATTTTGAAAATATTATTGCATTATAAAGTCTATCTAAAAGATCCTTTTTATTAGGAATAGGATATCTAATCCATTTTAAAACCATATTTAGGTGTTTATAATTTATAACTAATCTAGGAACTCCTCTTTCTTGTTCTGAATGCTTATTAACATAAAAAGCAGTACAAGACCATTGAGATTTTGAAGGTTTTATTAATCCTTTTTGTAATAAAGAAGCTATTTCTTTTTTACATAAATCTAATAATTCAGGTTTCATTTGACCAGGTCTAGCTTTAGTAGGAATATTATTTTCAGAAAATCCTTCTTCATATGGAAGACTAACAATATGTTTTTTTCTATTCCAAAAAGCATTTGGATGATCATTACAAATTTTTAAAGAGAATTTATTTACAATCATTTGTATTTTTTCTTTTAATTTAGGATTTTCTAGTTTTTCTTCAATAGTCCACATATTTATTTCATCTTTAAGAAAACATATTTGTTTATTTTTCATCATAATTTGATCTCTTAATTCTGAAAGCATTCTGGTAACAGGTTGAGTTATAAACTCAAATGTTATACTTTTACCATTAAACGTACCCGTAATTCCATTTTTATCAACTTTTTGAAGAGGAAATATTTTGTTTATAAAAGGATTTTCCAAAATAATTTGATTAGTCATATTTTTGACTAATATAAAATTTGTAGGTATGCAAACATTATTTTTACAAATTTTTGCATTTTGTAATTTATAATTAATATGTATTTTTTCACCACTCACAGTACCAACTGAGTGTGAAGTTTTAACAAAATATTTTGTAGGAATTAATCCTTCTTTAACACAATTTAAATCTGCTCCACTATCAATAAGAGCAATAAATTCTTTGATTTCAGTATTATTAATAAGTAAAATTACTTTTACCCACCATTTTTGGGATGTTATCATTTCTAGAGTTTGAAGAAAATCTTCTTTTTCAATAATTTCATCACTTTTAAAGAAAATCTTCTTTTTCAATAATTTCATCACTTTTATTAATTTCAACCAAAGATTTTCCTTTTTTCAAACTAGATATTCTATTATTAAAGATTTTGTTCTTTTTTTTTTAAATCATTAATTTCTTTTTTAAGATTATTAACTTCTTCTTATAAATTATTAAGTGTAACAGGAGTATCAATTTTTTGTCTTTGTTTAAGCATTTTATTTACTTCCACCATAGAATATGGAGTATCATCTTGAACCTTTTCATCATTAGGCCTAGAAAATTGTTCAATAATCTTATTTCTTATATCATCATCTTTTATTAATTTCAAAAGCTCTAATGTTTCACTGGTTAAAACATTTATTTTTAAATCTTCAAATTGAGCCTGAATTTTATCAATCTCCATATCTGGATTATCAGAATTTTCAGAATAATCATTTTCTGAAACAAAATCTTCTTCTTCTAAACAATTACAATTCATTTCAAAATCTGAATTTTCCGAATCATCAGAAGAATTTTCATTTTCTGATTCTGAGTTTAAAAGAATTTTCTTTAAACTATCTTTAATTTCTTCATCAATATTAAGATTATTAATTTTCTTTTTTACTCTGCATTTATTTGCAAAATGACCAACTTTTCCACATTTATAACAAGTAATAGTTGGTTTATTATTTCGGAATTGTTTTCTCATTTGTCTTTTTTCTCTTCTTTTTTCAAATTTAGAAGGATTTTTATAAAAATTTTTATTTTTTATAAACTCTTTTCCTTTTGAAGATTTATAAAACTTTTTGTCAATAGGAGTTGAACAGGCCATTCCAAATTGATCAAAAAAATGGCCTAATTGTTTTCTTTCATTAATATTTTGAGTTTTAATTTGCTGATTTAACTTTATTTCATTACATAAAGCCAAACCTTCTTGGATAGAAGTTCCTATTAACTTACCATAAGTAAAATTATCATAATTGATGGTTGCTTCATCTTTTCTTAGAGTATTTCTTACTCTTTCAGCAAATAAATTAGGTAAACCATCTATAAATTTTGACTTCCAATGGGTAGTATTAGAGTCAGGAAGTTCCATAACTCTACTAAGGAAAGTATCCTTATACCACCTAAAAGAAGTTAAAGTGGAACATTTTAACCCATTAAGAAGAGTTCTAATATTTTCTGAATTATCAGACCATCTTCCAGTAAAATGTTCAATTATATTAACAATTAATGTATAAAATGCATTAGGCTTTTCCACACCATCTTCTGTTTTTACTGTATTAAGAATTGTTTGTTTATCTTGAATTCTAAGATAATTATCCCACCATCCTTTTAATTGACCTGTAAAACCTGCTACAATCATATTTGCAACAGTTTTATCATTATTTCCATTATTTTTAGCAATAGTAGAATACATCATCATGCGATGTACTAAATTATAAATCTGTCTTTCTGTATAACCATCAATATTCCATTCATAAATATTTTTACCACTATAACTATTATTAATAACATACTCCTGTTCTTCATGAAGGACATCTTGAGGGGTAGGTCTAGGATAATAATATAATTTTTGAGAAGATTTACTAGCATATTTGCTATTATATCCTTCCATTTTATTAATATTATTTTCTTCACCAGATAAATTATTATCAATATTATTTAATTTTAGTTCTTTTATTTGATTTTCTATTATTTTTTGTAATTCTAAGTTTGATTTTAATTTAAAATCTTTAACTTCAGGAGGTGGTTGAATACTAGCAACAGCTTGTGAACAACTAGCCTCATTATTATCTTTAATTGTTTTTTGTTTTTCATTTTTTAACTGATTTATTTGATTTATAAGAGTTTCAACTCTATTATGAATAGAAAATATTTGTTCTCACAAAACTATTAGATAAATACTAGAAAAGTTTTGTTGTTGTATTAACTGATTAACATGACCAGTAGTAATAGATATAGTTTCATTTTCAAATAATTTTTGAAAAGCTGAAAAATGCATATGAACATCTTCTTTATTTATCATAAAAGGTTGTTGTGGAGGAAAAACTTGTTTAGAACTTTGACCATTTATTAGTTTATAATCTCTTTCCAGAACTGATATGTAATAAATTAGATAATTATTAATAAACCATGGAACAAAATAAATAGTTTTATTAACTTGTGATAAATGATTATAAAATTTTTCTTGCATATTATTAAGATCTTCTTTTAAATAATTTTCAAAAAACCATTTTCTAAAAGGTTCCCATTTGGGTAACTTAAATTCTTGGGAAATAATCATTCTGGTTGAAGAACCAGGAGAAAAATCAATTTTTTCTTTATTATCCATTTAACAAGAGAAATTCATTTCAGAAGGAGTAATATTATCCTCATCATTATAATTTCCTTGAACAATATTATTTCTAATAGTCAAATTTTCAATTTTTTGTGGAAAACTTTCCTCTCTTATTTGAGAAGTGGATGCCCTAGCTGTGGAAGGTATATTGACTTCATAATCTAGATGACTAGAAAATACAGATCTATTAGACATTGTTCTTCTTATTAAAGCATTAGCATTATCCAAATCTTCTGTTTCAAACTTTATTTTAACAGTTCCATCAGAAGTTTGCAAAACATTAGTAAGATTACTATTAATTTTTGGTTGAGGAGGTATAGTTCCTTCCAAAAGCCAATTTTCAGGAAATTCAATTTCATTCCATTTTATAATTTTTCGTGTGGATATTTTAGACATGTCTAAATTACTTTCTATTAAAATGGTTTCATTATTTTTACTAAACCTTTTACATTTAGGATTCATAGTAGTAAGAGGTTTGAAATATATTCTATAACAAATACATATTAATTCAGAACCAGGCATATAATCATAACCATGAGTTTTAACATTTAAAGTTAAACTTTCAAGTATATTAACATCTGACAAAGATAATTGTAAATTAGGATAAACATTAAAATAGACTGGACCATGAGCCAGGCTAGATTGGATAATTCCAATCAAAGATTGCTGCCAATTTCTGTTACAACCATCTCTTAAGACAGCTAAAAAGCTTTCTGGTAACCCTTGTAAAGTTAAGGGTTTAAATGCAACTTGTATTAAGCCTATATGTAAATAATTATAATTTTGACAATATTTTTGAATATCTTTTTCATTTAATAATTTTAAAACCATTTCATTATTATCAAGAGTTATTGTTTCTTCAGTAGTTTTTACTGACTGAACAAACCCCAATTCTTCAAATGTTCCAATTTCATATAAAACTTTTGGTTGGACTTTAGGAATTGTCCATTTATTTAAAAGATCTAAATTTCTGGGAATTTCATATTCCTCAGTCATACTGTTTTTAACAGATCTATTATTTCATTTAAAAAGATTTAACATTTTAATTAAGATTATGTTAAATAACTTTAAACAAACATATATATATATATATATATATATATACACACACACACATATATATCCCCAACCATACTCCCACCCTATATTTTAAGATTCAACATACGAACCAAGATCAAAGCCTAAATTAACATATACCAAACCAACATTCGAACCTAAAAAATTAACAAACCAACAAAAACCACTAATCACCACCCTCCTTTCCCATTTAATTTAATTTTTTCACCGCAAAAGAAAACACACACTCAAAACACTCTCATCTCACACCACACAAAACTCTCTTCTCTATCAAAACACTGTCAAAATTCTTTCATCTCCTAACTACCAAAACATTATTCTCTTCCACACACCACAACTCCCACAACCAATAAGACCCACCACCACCTCCACCCTTCACCTTCGGAACTCTCCGCCGCTGTCACCCCTCAACCGCCGGAGTCCTCCACCGCCCCTACCTCACGTCCACAGATCTCACCACCGAAACCTACATCTCCACCAAAAAGGGTTTTTAAAGTTTTAAGATGTCTTTTTATTAGCTATGTATTTTAATTTTGTTTTGAAGGTTACTATTATAGATCTGTAGATTTTATACATAGATCTAAGTTAATATAACATTTTTGGTAATTTTTTGTGACAGCCTCTTGCCGCCGCCTTCGCCGCTGCTTATCGTCACAAATAGTTGTTGCCTTCATTGTCACGCCGCAAAGAGCCTCTGCCGCCGTTGTCACTCCGGAAATAACCGATGCCGCCACTGTTTCGCCGGATCTAGCCACTGCCACCGTCGAACTGTGGTGCTTCCGGAATATGTATGTTTTATTTTAATAAGGTGTTAATATTTCATAGAATTGTTTTGGTGTATATTTTGCTTACAAGTTGTAATGTAAACCTTATTATAAGGTGTTAATATTTGTTCGTGTATTTGTCTGTAAAATTAATTGAATAAATTTGTTATTAGATGTTATGGGTTTTTTTTTTTTTTTTTTTTTTTTTTTTTTTTTTTTTTTTTTTTTTTAAATCAGATTTGTTTTTTTCGAGTATGGTTTTGTTAGTCGCCGGAAAAAATTGGGTAACTACCGCTCAATCGCCGGAATAGTATGCTTTATTTCTTAATTTTTTGAGTTAACTACATTTTTGGTCCTCGTGGTTTACCGGGTATAACACTTTTGGTCCAAAATGAAATTTTGTAACGGATCTTGTCCAATATCCGCTGACCCGTAACACTTTTGGTCCAATTTTTGTTGACCGGTAGTTTGACTAGTTAAAAACATGCGAAATGACTAAAATACCCTCAAATGTTGATGTACAATGACTAAAATGCACTTTTCTCCATTTATTATTATTATTATTATTATTATTATTTACTTAATTCTAAAAATTGTTAACATGTGTTCATTTTTACCTTTTCCTTCATCAAAAGCACACATATCAAACCCCCACCAAACAGCCGCCACCCACCCCTGTCACCACCACGAAATCGCCGCCACCTACATCACTGTCACCACCACGAAAACCCATCACCAAAACATACCCGAGACTATTAATTTCGCCCACAAATCTCTTTATCATCTATAACACCTTACATAAATCCTTAAATCATCATCACCTCCATCCTCACACTTGTCTCTCTCCGATAACTATTCTTTTTCAATTCTTAATCCAAAAAAAAAAAAAAAAAAAAAAAAAAAAAAAAAAACCTGCTCGAATCTGTAGAAGATTTCGATGAGTTAAACTCAGTGAGTCAAGACCTTGACTCATTCATCAAAAGCTTCGAAAAAGAAATATCTTATCCACCGGAGATCCAACACCAACTCGTCAAAGATCTTAAACAAAAAGGAAAAACAAGAACCTACCCGAGACTTCAAAGATCTTGAAGACCATTCGCGTTCGTGTTTTGAAAAGAAGAAGAAAGAACTTGGTTTGTGGTGTTCGGTTTTCATTTTCAGAAATGAAGAACTTTTTTGGGGTGTTTGGTTTGTCGTGATTGGTTTGTGTATTTGTGTTTGTGTTTGTGTGTGGTTTGTTTAAGCAGAAAGATACTAAGGGGATTTATTGTTGGTGTGTGTTTGGCAGCGAAGGTGGTGGTGACCAGCGGTGGTTGTTGGAGGCGGTTGCCGGAAGTGGTGGTGGCCGGATGTGTTTATGACTATTTATGAGTTTTGGTGGAGAGGAAAAAAAAAAAAAGGAGATGATCTGGATTTGTGTTTGTGTATTTGTGTTTGTGTTTAATAAATATGTGAATGACAGAAATACCCCTAAAACTAACAGTCAAACATAGTCAATTTAACGGAGTTACAAAAATTGGACCAAAAGTGTTACGGGTCAGCGGATATTGGACAAGATCCGTTACAAAATTTCATTTTGGACCAAAAGTGTTATACCCGGTAAACCACGAGGACCAAAAATGTAGTTAACTCTAATTTTTTTTTTAATATTTCTTATAATGGTTATTGTTGTTAATATTTTTTGCTTAAATTGTTGTTAATATTTATTATGTAAATTTTGTTATAATAAAGTTTATGGTATTGTAAATTTTGTAATAACTTTTTATTGTAAAAATTGTTATAAAGTTTATTATAAGGGTGAGCATGGTCCAAAAACCGGACCGGACCGGCCAAGACCGGACCGGACCGAAGACCGAGAACCGGTAAAACCATAGACCGAGACCGGACCGAATGTGGTCGGTCTCGGTCCGGTCCGGTCCGGTCTTCGGTCGGTCCGGTCCAATTAGGCATATTTTGGCACGTTTTTTCGGTTTTTTTGTCGGTCCGGACCGGACCGGACCGGACCGACCGGACTGAGGACCGAAATAGCCAAAAAGCCTAGACCGAGGACCGGACCGAATGTGGTCGGTCCGGTCCGGTCCGGTCGGTTTTGTCGGTTGGTCCGGTCCGTTTGCTCACCCTTAGTTTATTATGTAGATTTGTTATTAATTTTATAGTGCAAACTTTGATATGAAGCTTATAGTGTAAATTTGTTATTAATTTTAAAAATGCGAATTTTTTTTGAACTTTTAAAACATTTCGAAATTTTTAAAAAATGTATTTTGAAAAGTAAAAATTCAAAAAATTTTAAAATTTACAAAAATTTGGAAATTTTCGAAATTTGAATTATTTTGAAATATTTTCAATTTTTGAGTAGTTTCAACTTTGAAAACTTTTGGCCTTTTGTAATTTGAAAACATTAAAAAGTTTGAATTCATATATGCGTAACTTCTAAAAAAATTTGAAAATTTGAAACCTTAAACTCCGAAAATTTTAATTGATGTAAATAGTTGTATTTCAAAGTATGGACAAATTTATTTTGAACTTTTGATATAATCTTCACATTTTAAGTAGTTTGGTAGGTTTGGTTGGTGCCTATGAATCCATAGTGATTCAAATACAAATCTGAATAAAGTTGATGAAAGTACGCAAAGGATAGCCTATAATAGTGACTATAAAGTTTACCATAAAGTTTACCACTGGAGTGTCTACAAGTCTACAACAGTCTCATAGAAAGTAGGGGTGGCAATTCGGGTCGGGTTCAGGTTGACGGGTTCGGGTTGTCAGGTTGGCGGGTCAGAAAACCCTAATCCGAACCTGACCCATTTAAATCATCGGGTCAGCTATGTCAACCCTAACCTGTTTACACGTAACCCGAACCTGACCCATTTAACCCGTATATATACTTGGGTTGACAGGTTAAATAGGTTCCACGAGTTGAATATGTTAAACGGGTTTCGGGTTGCCCATTTAATCCGTTTTATATACAAAAGTTAGCATATTACACTAGTTAAATGGGTTAAACGAGTTAGCGGGTCAACCCGTTTAACCTATTTAACCCGTATAATTAAATATAAATAATTTTTAATTAAGAAAAAAAAAACTTAAACGGGTTGGCAGGTTGACCCGTTTATTTTATTCCCAACCCAAACCTGATCTGTTTAATAAACGGGTTAGACATGTCGACCCAAACCTGACCCAAAATTTATTTAGCTCAACCCGAACCTGTTAATTTTCGTGTCGGTTCCAGATCGGGTTTCGTGTTGGGTCAGAAATTGCCACCCCTAAATTAGAAAGCATACTTGATGTTTGTAATATTTAATTATGGGTAATGTGACTACTTTAACACTCTCATAGAAAGCATACTTGATGTTTGTAATATTTAATTATGGGTAATGTGACTACTTAAACCATGAACTTTTGATAGATGACTTAAGAAAAAAGAAAAAAATAAATAAAATAAAAGAAAAGGATTTGACAGGATAATGCATGGCTGCATGCGTCGAGTGACCAAGTATGCTTATTCGTTGAGAAATGCTATTGTACTTCAAAACTTTTGCTGGCATATTCATTAAATTTTTTGCTCAGTACAAGAAAAACTTACAAAAACTTGTTTATACTTTATTTTAATGGGAGGTGATTTACACATTACAAAAAATGATTGAGACACTCAAATTAATTGTGTTTGGACATTTATACCCTCACAGTTACCTTCACACTTTCACTCATGTGAGGGTGTAAATGTCCAAACACAATTAATTGAAGTGTCACAATCATTTTTTGGAGTGTGCAAATCATTTCTCAATTTTAATATAAACAATTATTAGTGAGATCATAATGTTATCAAGTCATAACTATTAAACTCGTATGAAGAAAAAGAGCTTTTTCAACCATGCATTCAGTATCCCTGTATAACTGTATAAGAAGTTAAAGTTAGAATGCTAATTTAGAGTTCTTAAAAAGAAAATAACATATGATTTCCTAACATATATTCAACTAAGACATTTAAATTTGAGAGATACACATAAATAAATGGACATACACAAGACTTTACTTTTATCACACATTTAGCTCAGTGAATTTTAAAAGTGGACATTTTGTTTTTTAGAAATTGTTCGACTGCCACCACTCGAATTGCAGTCATTCCTCGAGCTCTCGCATGAATAATCTCAAATGAATGCATCTGGTCAAAAGTGAAGTGATTGAATTTGTACGTCATATCAATTAATATTACTTCTTAAACAAAAATAATAATTTGAAGTGTCATTTATATTTGTAAGCGCAATAAAGTTATTTTTACAAGTATGGTTCTTGAATTATATTTTATGGTTATTCAATCTTTGCGAAAGCACATGTTAAGAATTTGAGGAAATTATGTTCTTCAAAGCCACATACATTAAAATCATCGAGAAACGTACAAAAGGAAAAAAGACTCACATCGTTGACGCCGCTAGACTTAAGTACTTGACATAAAAACTATTTGGCATCGCAATGGAAAATTACCTTACCATTATCCCCGAACCACAAAGACACAAAAATAAAACAAACCCACACAAATGGGCGCATTCGGTTATTGTCGAAAACCCTACACCGCTGCCGTTAGGCGCGGGTACTCAGCTAGTATGCATATATATATATATATATATATATATATATATATATATATATACACACACACACATATATATACATATATATATATACATATACATACATACATACATACATATATATATATATATATATATATATATATATATATATATATATATATATATATATATATATATATATATATATATATATATATATATATATGTCAGTATGGATATAATTGATACATTGATTGTAGACATCATTTGAAGAACATTTTATGTTGACCTTCTTAAAATAGTTCATAAAATTTTTATTTCACACATTTCAGCTTAAACTTACTATGCAATTTATATTTAGAATATACTTACAATCGACACAAACGTGTGCCAAACACATACTAATTCACATTTTTAATGTGCAAAATTATATTCACCATGATCTTCTTTTAATCACGACTAATATAAAAGTATATAGAATTTTTTGCATATTTCTGTCAAACCATGTAGAACAATAGGCTTAAAAAAAACATACTTAATTTATGCTCTTACTAAATATGGATATTCATACAGTGTTTTACGTCACTTTGTGCTCATATTTAAATCATATAATGTTATTTATTTTGTGTTTGCTGCTTTATATTGATATGAAAAAACATGTTGTTTATTAATCGTTTCTATGATAATTCTATACATGACCTTCCTTTTTAGTAAACAAATTAACGAAACTATTTTTTTATCAGACGGGTCTGAGATCTAGTTTAGATATTTGTAACTTATATTAAAACACATTAAGTAAGTTTATGCCAAAGCATCGTGCGTGCACGGAAGTAACTATGTCTATACTACATATAATGTAGGAAGCCATTTTCCTCCATTGAATGACGTATTTTTAAGAAATATTAATTAATTTGCAACATGTACAAATGATTAATGTGTAAACCGTAGAGGGGGTAAATACGGTCTTTTTTGCTTTTTAGATGTTTAAAAACTTTCAAAACCTCAAAGAACAATGAGTGGTTGATACAACACCAACCACTATCACAATTACAACCAAAGTATATAAAGCGAGTAAATGACACCACGATATATACTGGTTCGCTATGGGGGGTTTATACCATCCATACGTCCAGCTGCGAATCCACGACACGTATACTGTTGATGCAAATAATGTCTAAAAACGTTATTCTCGTCTTTCAATATCTCTATGTAATTACTGTGAGATGAAAACATGTACACGATATTGCGCATATAGCAACGATGCATGTAATTACGCTTTAAAGTTTAAATAAGGATATATAAAAAGCATTTTTTAAGGGTAATTATGTGCTCTTAAATACGCATAATCTTTAAAACATAATATCAATAGTTAGATTTAAACAATAAAAATCTCAAATTCATGTAAGTTAAACAAAGTCAAATCCTATGCCAACAAAAATCTATACAAAATAGTAAACTATATTAACATATAACGAAAACATTATATAAAAACCCGCATGTGCACGACTATTATAACTATATAAGTGTAAAAGATTTTACATAATGTATAGAAAAATCTTATTTAACAACTCCGTTTATGCACCCGGACTTGCTTTACTATGCCAAAATAGATATTTATAAGATTTAATTTTATATTTTTAACTGATTATATTATTAAAATAAGATAATAAATAATTTGTAAATAATTAAAACCTATATAATAGAAGATTTCAAATGATAACATTAGACAAATGCATGACATGGTATGCCAGTATGGATATAATTGATACATTGATTGTAGACATCATTTGAAGAACATTTTATGTTGACATTCTTAAAATAGTTCATAAAATTTTTATTTCACACATTTCAGCTTAAACTTATTATGCAATTTATATTTAGAGTATAATTACAATCGACACAAACGTGTGCCAAACACATACTAATTCACATTTTTAATGTGCAAAATTATATTCACCATGATCTTCTTTTAATCACGACTAATATAAAAGTATATAGAATTTTTTGCATATTTCTGTCAAACCATGTAGAACAATAGGCTTAAAAAAAACATACTTAATTTACGCTCTTACTAAATATGGATATTCATATAGTGTTTTACGTCACTTTGTGCTCATATTTAAATCATATAATGTTATTTATTTTGTGTTTGCTGCTTTATATTGATATGAAAAAACATGTTGTTTATTAATCGTTTCTATGATAATTCTATACATGACCTTCCTTTTTAGTAAACAAATTAACGAAACTATTTTTTTATCAGACGGGTCTGAGATCTAGTTTAGATATTTGCAACTTATATTAAAACACATTAAGTAAGTTTATGCCAAAGCATCGTGCGTGCACGGAAGTAACTATGTCTATACTACATATAATGTAGGAAGCCATTTTCCTCCATTGAATGACGTATTTTTAAGAAATATTAATTAATTTGCAACATGTACAAATGATTAATGTGTAAACCGTAGAGGGGGTAAATACGGTCTTTTTTGCTTTTTAGATGTTTAAAAACTTTCAAACCTCAAAGAACAATGAGTGGTTGATACAACACCAACCACTATCACAATTACAACAAAAGTATATAAAGCGAGTAAATGACACCACGATATATACTGGTTCGCTATGGGGGGTTTATACCATCCATATGTCCAGCTGCGAATCCACGACACGTATACTGTTGATGCAAATAATGTCTAAAAACGTTATTCTCGTCTTTCAATATCTCTATGTAATTACTGTGAGATGAAAATATGTACACGATATTGCGCATATAGCAACGATGCATGTAATTACGCTTTAAAGTTTAAATAAGGATATATAAAAAGCATTTTTTAAGGGTAATTATGTGCTCTTAAATACGCATAATCTTTAAAACATAATATCAATAGTTAGATTTAAACAATAAAAATCTCAAATTCATGTAAGTTAAACAAAGTCAAATCCTATGCCAACAAAAATCTATACAAAAGAGTAAACGATATTAACATATAACGAAAACATTATATAAAAACCCGCATGTGCACGACTATTATAACTATATAAGTGTAAAAGATTTTACATAATGTATAGAAAAATCTTATTTAACAACTCCGTTTATGCACCCGGACATGCTTTACTATGCCAAAATAGATATTTATAAGATTTAATTTTATATTTTTAACCGATTATATTATTAAAATAAGATAATAAATAATTTGTAAATAATTAAAACCTATATAATAGAAGATTTCAAATGATAACATTAGACAAATGCATGACATGGTATGCCAGTATGGATATAATTGATACATTGATTGTAGACATCATTTGAAGAACATTTTATGTTGACCTTCTTAAAATAGTTCATAAAATTTTTATTTCACACATTTCAGCTTAAACTTACTATGCAATTTATATTTAGAATATAATTACAATCGACACAAACGTGTGCCAAACACATACTAATTCACATTTTTAATGTGCAAAATTATATTCACCATGATCTTCTTTTAATCACGACTAATATAAAAGTATATAGAATTTTTTGCATATTTCTGTCAAACCATGTAGAACAATAGGCTTAAAAAAAACATACTTAATTTACGCTCTTACTAAATATGGATATTCATATAGTGTTTTACGTCACTTTGTGCTCATATTTAAATCATATAATGTTATTTATTTTGTGTTTGCTGCTTTATATTGATATGAAAAAACATGTTGTTTATTAATCGTTTCTATGATAATTCTATACATGACCTTCCTTTTTAGTAAACAAATTAACAAAACTATTTTTTTATCGGACAGGTCTGAGATCTAGTTTAGATATTTGTAACTTATATTAAAACACATTAAGTTTATGCCAAAGCATCGTGCGTGCACGGAAGTAACTATGTCTATACTACATATAATGTAGGAAGCCATTTTCCTCCATTGAATGACGTATTTTTAAGAAATATTAATTAATTTGCAACATGTACAAATGATTAATGTGTAAACCGTAGAGGAGGTAAATACGGTCTTTTTTACTTTTTAGATGTTTAAAAACTTTCAAACCTCAAAGAACAATGAGTGGTTGATACAACACCAACCACTATCACAATTACAACCAAAGTATATAAAGCGAGTAAATGACACCACGATATATACTGGTTCGCTATGGGGGGTTTATACCATCCATACGTCCAGCTGCGAATCCACGACACGTATACTGTTGATGCAAATAATGTCTAAAAACGTTATTCTCGTCTTTCAATATCTCTATGTTTTGATGATAACAAAATGTGAAAACATCTTACGTCAAAACTGCGTAAACAAGTTTTTAGTCGATATATCCAATTTCTACTTTAATCACTCTAGGTATGAACAAACAAATTTACAACTTGACAAATGATCAAAGAAGTGAATTTGTGTTTTAAACTTCACATTTTTAGCTTGACAAAACTTTCTTTTTAAAAATACATTTTACAAATTATTTTTGAAATATAAAGAAATGTTTTATTTGGGAAATTCATTTCAAAAATCCCCAACAGCTATATTTCACCCAAACCAGCTCTAAACTCCCCCAAATAAAATTTCACCACTAAAGACAAAATATGGAGCATTTTTGTCTGGCACGGTACCACTAAATTTAGTGGTACCATGTGATAATTAGTGGTGTCGTCCTCTTAAAACGGTCAAATTTCCAGATTCTATAAATACCACTTCATTTCCCAGATTTTGGCCATCCTTTCACACACTTAATTTTCTATAGTCATATCCTTAATCACCTAAACTCTCCTTTGATCATTAGTTAGTTTTCTTTTGTTTAAAGAGTGATTCTTTCATCCAACCAAGAATCATCTACATACCTCAACTAGTCAAGAGAAGAACATAAAGTATCAAGAAGATACAAAGTGTTGGTGTCATAGAGTAGTGCACTTGCATTACTAGTTGTCTACTTGATTGTATCTTGAAATACATCAAGTGTTTTAGTATTTCTTAGTTATTGTGTTGATCATTGTGATCTTGTTGAGATCTTGAGGATCTCTTGAGTGTTGACTGATTAAGTATTGATAAAGTGGATCAAGAGTAGATTGTGAGGATTGTGTGGATCTTGTGAGGATCGTGTATATTGTGTGAGTATCGTGTTGATCGTGTGATAAGTTAGGATCATGGTAGATTGGTACTAGCTAAGATTAGTACTCGACATCTAGCTTAGTGTCGAAAAATAACGTAAGCGACGTTGTACGGTTTTCTCCGCCTGAAGGGAGCTTTGTTGACATAGTGCTTAGAACTCTCGAGTATGGTACTCGAGGAGTGGAGTAGGGCGAAGAAGAGCTTCGTGACCAAACCACTATAAATCTCGTTGTCTCGGTTTGATCTTTCCATCTCGTTTCTTTACATACTTATTGTTTGATTGTGTTAGCATAGTGTTGTGTTCATATTGGTGTTGATTGATTTCATCCACATTTGAATCTAAGTTTTTCACAAAGTAATTTTTATAACTAAAGAAAACAAGTCGGTAAATTATTCAACCCCCCTTCTAGTTTCCCACATATACTATTCACTAAGTATTGTCCGTTCGGTGGACTACAAACTGTTATAACGTCACTCCACCGATATGCACAAAGATCGGTGCTCACTAAGAAGAGCTACTCCCAACGGTATTCAGCCCTCGGAAACCACCCTCAAGGACTTGTGATTCGACTTAACCACAAAGACCACTAAGACTTCCCACCAGAAGTATCAAACCCCAACTAGATCCCCAATGATCTAGGCTTGTTCACCTCGACACAAGACTTCCCTTACAACCAAATCGAATAAGAATGTTTGATTGTTTAATCAAGTCCTAACCTAACCTGGAGACTCGATTGTAATAGAAATGGTATAGAGAAGAAGACACTTGACACAATCACAAGAGTGGATTAGGTTCTTGTGATTCTTCCCTTGCAAGGATATGTGTTCTTTCAAATGATGTTATGTGAAAGATTAGAGAACACAAGATATAATTAGAGGATTGAGAGAAAAGAAAATAGAGAGAAAGAATAATGGCAAGGGATGAGGAATACAAGAGCAAATGTGGGGTATTTATAGGCCAAAATCCAAAAGTGAGAAAATGTTTTCGAGGCTCGCGCGCTGCTGATGTGTCAAAGCGCCAACAACGCGCCAGGATACCTGGACATTTTTCTCTTTTGGATTTTGGTCTTTTAAATACCAACCTTGCTAAACCCTCAATTGTACTTCACACATTTAGACCTTTACATTATTCATCCTCAAGGTCAACCAACTTAAATAGCCATTTGGTAAAAAAATCATTTGTGAAGTGTTTAAGTAAAACCAATCATCAAAGAGATAAGGGTAGACAGGATAATTGGGCAGGGGTATTTTAGGTATTCCTCACATGGCATGGAAAAGAGAGAAAGAATATGCCATGGGATATTACTTTATTTGCAAAAGAAGTGTGTATGTTAGAGATAGAGAGATGAAAGAATTTAAATTTGAAATTCAAATTGTGTGAGAGGAAAGTGAGAGAGTGAGGTTGGGTTGAGAACAAACCATGGTTGAGTAAGATGAGAAAGCATGGTTGGGTTAGAAGAGAATATGCTTTGCTAGGTGAGAAAGGGGAGATGAAGGGTTCACATGAATTGGGGTGAGTTGTGTTGATCATGTGATGAAAGGGAGCCTAAGGATGTATTTCAAATTTGAATTTGAATGTGATAGAGGGGAAGAGATAAGGTTGAAATGAGTTGGATGTGTATGAGTGATGTGATTAGAATGTGATGGGGAGCCTATGTGAGAGATTCAAATTTGAATTGAGATAGTGGAGAGAGTGAGGAAGGTGATATGTGAGGGAGTAAGTTGTATATGTGTAAGAGTGAGTTGGAAGAATGGGATGTTGATAAGATGGGGAGCCTTTGGCTTAAGATTTAAAATTTGAATTTTGAATGTTGGAGGGTGAGAAGTAAGGTGATTTGTGAGGAAGATTTATTTATATTCGAAATGAATGGTAGGATGAAGAAGATGATTAGGTGGTGAAATCTAAGTGGTTGGATTGGAATGTGGTAAAGAGAATGTTTGGAAGATTTGGTGTGGGAATGTAGGGGACAAGAAGTACATGAAAGTATAAGGAATATTACAGAATGTTGGGGATAAGATTTAGGAGAAATTTGAAATGAGATCAATCAAATGATTGATTAAGGCTTAATCATTTTGTTATTAAGAAAGAAAAGAGTTTACAAAGATGATTATCGGTTGTGTGTTGGATGAGAAAACCAAAGGTTACTTATAATTTCAAGTAACTCAACGTCGAGTATCCATAATCTTATAATACGTGAGTTTCCATGACTCGACGTAATCAATATTCATCTTGATGCAAACAAGCTAAGTGATTTGCAAGGCATATCCCATGACGGGAAAGGACACGTTTACGCAAAGAGACCTTTGACTTAGTTTGACCAATAAGGGAGTAAACCCATTACATGATTAGAAGACGTAAACACGGATTATGGCCATATGAATACTTTTCACTTGATGTCACGTGAAATATATGAGTCCCCTAGGTTTAGAAAACCCTTGGCTAGAGGCGTTTATCAAAATACTTGAGTTGGCGTTTTGCCAAAAATGGGATGTTGAAAATTTGGATCCATCTAATTCTAAAATCCGTTTCGAGTGTTTCCTATGAAGCACATAATGTATTAATACCCGTATTGAAAGATCCACCTTTTTCGGGTAAGGGGAAAGCTGACTTTCAAAATTCGTCCCGAACCAAACAGAAGGCTGGCGTACTGGTTGCTCGCCATTTTATGTGTTTCAAAGGTTTATTTGTCATCATTAAAACATAAAGAGACCTAATTAATGTAGTCTCAACATAATGCAGTTATTAAATGATTTATCTTTTGGACGTAATTATTTAAAGCATTCATTAATGTAAGTTTAATGCCAAATTTTTGTTTGGTGATGGACATTTAAAATTTTTAAAAATTGCATATTCAAAAAACATTTATCATCTATGTATGTATTTTAGTACAATTTTAGTGACCTCCTAATTATTTTGTTAATAAATTCGATTGAAATGAATCGTACATGTCAAAGTATGAAGATTTTCAAATGATTTGTAAAGTATGAAACGTGTAAACTTATAATGTGTAACGATTCTCTATTTTTACAAGTTATATAATATTGTGACTAATATTACACAATATCATTAAAACCTCGTAACACTACTGACTACCATTTTTGTATTATCATTGCATGGTGATGCACAATGGCGAAACTATGTAGGGGCAGGAGAGGGTCCCGCCACCCCCCCCCACCCCACCCCCAAAAAAATTTGCGGCACCTGCGCCACTGGTGATGCACATGTATATCACATGTTAATATGAAATAGTGTGTGATAAAGTTATTTCTTAAAATTCTCGCAATGCATTAAATCATTATCACGAAAATCATGTGATCAAAAACTATTGCTCACCGAAAATTTTGATTACAAAATACCTGTCACCGCAATGCACGGATGCCTGTTAGTATAACTAATTTTGCCTAATAAATCACGAAAAATAAGTAACAAACATTGCATTGATAATTTGTATATATATATTTTTTTGAACATGCATTGATAATGGGAGTTGATTTGCACACAAACTTTTTTATTCTTGCACCATATTTTGTGCATTATGGTGTTGTACTATGTGGTCTCTGTGCATTGCAGTGTTGTACAAAATGATGTGTTTATCAAAAAAATGGTGTGCGAATCACTCCCCATTAATAATTTGTCTAATAAAGCTATAAACAATCTTTTTCATTTAATATATATTGATTGCCTTTATTACCTCATACATTTCACATGACATCCTCTCTTTTATTTTTCCCTATATATAACACAAGTAATCACATATTAATCTCCATCTCTTTCACAACACTTTTTTCTCATTTCACATAAACCATCCTTCCAAAATGCAAAAACTCTTTGTCCCAATCCTCATTTTCTCCCTATCATTTCTTTTTTGTAATTCCTACATAGCGTTAGGCGGAGTGCTTGTTGGTGATTGGAAGCC
The DNA here is from genome assembly GCA_030686995.1 of Artemisia argyi. Taxonomy (NCBI): domain Eukaryota; kingdom Viridiplantae; phylum Streptophyta; class Magnoliopsida; order Asterales; family Asteraceae; genus Artemisia; species Artemisia argyi. The sequence goes on along the minus strand of CM060679.1, from coordinate 56,350,559 downwards.
TGTTAACCCGAGTGACCCTTTGGTCATTGAAATAGCAAGGTTTGCTGTGGATGAGCACAACAAGGAGGTGAATATGGCTCTAAAGTACGAAAAAGTTGTCAATGGAAAGAGTCAAGTGGTGGCAGGAGTAAAGTACAATCTAACGATTAAGGCAGCAGATGGCATTTTCGTGAAGAACTATCAGGCTATTGTTTGGGACAAGCCTTGGAAAAAATCTAGGCAGTTGATTTCTTTCACAGGATCCAATTAAGTAATGTAATATTTGATGATGTTCTTTTTATGAGTTGGTTTGATTAAATAATGGAAATGAAATGCTTATGGTGTTGTGATTGCTAAAATCGTGTTGATTTTCTTATTTTTGTTTTTATTAGTTTAGTGTTTTGTATTAAGGGCCCGTTTGGTTTGTAGACGGGATTAGAATTAGATTTGGATTTGGTTTAGAATTTGGATTTGAGTTAGGTTTAGAAAAGAGAAATAATTTATATTAAATAAATTTTATAATAATAAAAAAAAATAAAGATGAGAGAGAGAATAAATATGAGAGAGATAGAGAGAAAAGGTAGTGTAGGGTCCACAAATCCACTCAAATCGATCATATAGGTGGTATTTTTAATAATTGCTTTCAGTAGGGTTGATGCCCAATTTGCAGTCCCCTCTTTTTAACCAAACACCGAATTAATATACTTTTGTTTCAAACCCCACACTAAAGTTGTAAACCAAACAACACCTAACTCATTTTCGTGAAGAACTATCAGGCTATTGTTTGGGACAAGCCTTGGAAAAAATCTAGGCAGTTGATTTCTTTCACAGGATCCAATTAAGTAATGTAATATTTGATGATGTTCTTTTTATGAGTTGGTTTGATTAAATAATGGAAATGAAATGCTTATGGTGTTGTGATTGCTAAAATCGTGTTGATTTTCTTATTTTTGTTTTTATTAGTTTAGTGTTTTGTATTAAGGGCCCGTTTGGTTTGTAGACGGGATTAGAATCAGATTTGGATTTGGTTTAGAATTTGGATTTGGGGTAGGTTTAGAAAAGAGAAATAATTTATATTAAATAAATTTTATAATAATAATAAAAAAAAAGATGAGAGAGAGAATAAATATGAGAGAGATAGAGAGAAAAGGTAGTGTAGGGTCCACAAATCCACTCAAATCGATCATATAGGTGGTATTTTTAATAATTGCTTTCAGTAGGGTTGATGCCCAATTTGCAGTCCCCTCTTTTTAACCAAACACCGAATTAATATACTTTTGTTTCAAACCCCACACTAAAGTTGGAAACCAAACAACACCTAACTCATTTACATATAGTAATGAGAGGAGATATCCCAACCCCCCCCCCCCCCCCCCCCCCCCTATATTTTTATCCCAACCCCATCTATTTTTGTATTTTTTTTTATTTTTTTATTTTTTTTTATAATTTTGCTAATATCAAAAAACTATAAACCTGAAAGTACGAAATATAAAATATAAAGTTCAATATGTCAAACGTTTAAAAATGTCAGACATACGGAACGGAAACTGAAAAAAAAAACTGTGTTGTAGTGAAATAAAAGAGGAGACAAAGAGGGAACAAGGGGGACAAAAAGTACAACCCCCTAATAGGGGGTTCTGTTAGTACAACCCATAGTAATATGCTACATGACAGGGTTTGTTTAGTAGCAATTGCTAACTTAATATGACTTTGAATTCAATGAAATCACAGCCACTAATTGGCATGTTAAGGTTTCGCTCAAAATAAATAAATAAATAAATAATACTCCTTCCGTACTGTAACAATTCACAATTTCAGGTTAATTACTATTCCCGGAAAATTTACTATTCATTTTTACTATTCACTTTTATTATTCATTTTTCCCGAAATTTTCCCGAAACTTGATTTTTATTTCTTGGCCTCGAGTGATAAATCATTTCCATGGAAAATTAAATGTTTGACACTCGTCAGGTTATTTTCGTGAAAGTTATTAAGGAATTACACGGAATTACACGTTTTAGGGTAAAACGTCATTCAAAAATTCTACGCACAACAAAACTCGACCGCGTTAAGTGACCCCGCATCAGAAAAATGTTTGATACACTCATGATTTATTTGAGAATAAATCATGACTGTGAAAAACATGACCAAAATAAACTTCGGCCGTGAAAAACTGGAATTTTCAGTTTTAAGCGTTTTTACTCAGCCGTAACCTTAGCCTATACCTGCACCGCGTTTCTAAGATGATTTGAGTTTTCAACTTATTAGAATAAGTCAACATATTTTTCCCTCCTCCTTTGACCAAAAATCATTCCTTGATTTTATAAGTCATTCTTTGATTTTTAGGCTTACGATTTGATGTCTAAAAGACATTTAATATCAACCGACACTAGACTGAGCCCAGTCTAGACATTATAACTCATTTTAAATCATTTATAACCTATTAGAAAAGTAACATTTTACTTTTCTCAATTTTACATAATATTCGTACATTTTACGTGTTACGCGTTTTAGACCCGTGTTTCCAGTTTTAGGAGGGTTTTACCACCCTAATGGAACCTACCACTCATTTTATATTTTATTATGGAACATATGGACATGTTTAACAATACTTTCAAGTTCCATATTTTTACGACACCCGGTTTTACGTTTTGAGGCATAATCATTTACGGTTGGCATTTCCCGGAGTCAAATCTCATCCTAATACTTAGGATATCATCAAGCCAAGCACACCTCACCCCCCTAGACTTGTGAACCGCCAATAGGGGGGGGGGGGGAGTCACCCCATGGTGTGGATTGATCTTGTACAAAATGGCCTAAGATGTTTACATGTGTTGAAGTGTACTTAGGAAGCTTTGACTAGTCTTGATAAGTAACCTCCTCATGGACCTATAAAAGCCCCCTCCCCCCTTCTTGTTGCCGTCTATACCACACCCCAAAACACTCCACACTTAGCTTATTTCCTTCTAATTTCTAGCAAGATTCAAGAGCAAGTTCAAGGTAGAAACCCTAATTTGATCTTAGGTTATCAAAACACTTCCAAACCTCATATACTTTGGTGATTTCTCTTGAGTTTGAATCCACTCAAGTCACCTCAACTTTCATCATCTATCTTTCAAGATTACAAGAGTAGAAAGATTACATGAAGTGAAGTGGGTTGAAGCTAAAGTCTATCAAAGTCCTATCCTTACTAGTTACTTTCCTTTCTTTATTTGAAAGCCAAAAGTTGTAAGCCAAACCCTAACATGCTTCTTGTTAAATAATATATCATTTACATATTATTCATGCTATATTAGGTCTTGTATTCATGTCCATGATGTATAAAAATGAGTAAAACAAGTTGTTGTAATTGATTGTTAAGATAAGTTATTAAAACAAGTAAACTCGTGACTTTCTTGGTAAGACCTGATCAAAGTGGTAAAATTATGATATTGGATCATTACATATTACAGTAGAGGACTTAACAAGGAAACCATAGCAATTTGAACCACCTAAAACGAGTAACCGAGTCAAAAGTTATGACCATTTGAAGTTAGCAAAACCAAAACGCCGAAACTGCCGATACCTACTGTTTTGCATTCTGCCATTTTGAAAGTCACCCTTCTGCTCCGATTCATCAAAAAGTTAAAACACAAAAGTTGTCCGGAACGACGTTTTCATTCAGGGGTAAAGAAGCTCGAGCCCTGAAAACGCTTTCCGAGTGATAATTTCTTCAAATTCTTAACAGCCCATTTTTAGACCAAAGTCATTATATATAGGTTATGGTTTATAAAGACCAAAGAGGTCTTATGACCTAGAATCAAGACCACAACCATGGCTAGAGCCAAGGTTGAGTCTTAAGACCATGGAACAATGACCAAAGGTCATGGCAAGGCCATAACGAAATGACCATGTAAGCTTACTTAGGCGTAAACATGAACCAAAGTATTGGCGATAACTTGAACAAGCAATTTGGATCTACTTCACTTAAAAGAACCATGAGATATTACAAAGAAAAATGGTCAGAAAAGTTATAAGAAACTTACCCTAATAACAATCTTCATGTAATAATAAACTTTCCTAAGTTTATTCAAATATTGGACATGTAATTTTCGGATCAAAACTTATATATATATATACTTTATCAACTACTACAATAATAGGGAGCCTCATGTGAGGAGTTCATTATGTAAGCCGTCGAGATGAGTTGTGGATTTACGAATTAAAGTGTCCTGGCTCCTCGAACGTTTACTAACATGACTTCTGAATTATGTCGGCCCGAACGGTAGTAAATGATATATAAAACATACATGTTTCATGAATCATTACTTTCAAGGACTTACACTATACATCATACCACATCATGGACTAAATGCAAGATATATATATATATATATATATATATATATATATATATATATATATATATATATATATATATATATATATAGGGACTACTTCATATTCTTTACTCAAATCCTAAGTCGCAACATTCTATTATAGGTTGCTCGTAGAAACCTTCACGATCCAACCGTTACCTTCATTACTTGCTATCTTACTTAAGGTGAGTTCATAGCCCCACTTTCTATTACTTAATTGTTTTACAAACCCTTGGGGGGAATACATGCTATTTTTAACCGAGCACAATGTTTTTAAATTGTATGCTTGCCTGATTGTTTTATTATCGCTAAGTACCATCCTTGCCAAACCGAGATCCCTTATTATGAACCATTTAATCACTAGAAATAGTGAGCGCGAATATTGTGAATAGGCCTATTGGGATTGACGAATCCCATTTGTATTGACTAAGTTCAAACAAATGCATTAATATTTGAGACATTAGGTATGACGGCAAAGTACCTGCCGGGATAACTCCGCCGATTGATATTGGTACCCGTTAACGTTTTGGTGTCATAAGCTTATTGTTATAATACCTGTTTTGTTTTCCAAACATTGGTGTGAGTCTATAGCTCACACTACCAACATATTGTGTTCAAACATTAAAAAAACTCTATGAATATCACTCAACCTTTGTGTTGACCTCTCAAGCATGTATTTCAGGTTCATGACGATCAAGGATGGCACGGAAGGGCACGGATACTCAAGAGGGCTATAAATTTTATTATCATTCGAAAACTCATTTAATGTGATTTGTAAACATGGAACCAATTGGGACCTCATTTTGTAACCTCTGATATTTATATAATTTGAATGATAAATCTTTTTAATACGACTCAGTTAGAGATCGTTTTCTATTATTATGACTGTTGTGCCGTCGAGTAACACCCAAGTTGAATTCCGCTGCATCATGAATTAGGGGTGTTACAGATTGGTACCAGAGCCATGGTTATAGAGAAATGGGTCTAAGTGAGACCTAAACTATAACTACAATCACAAGCAAAAACATTTTATAGCCTTCCGCTCTCCGTGTCTTCCATCCTCCAGAAGATTATGGACTTAGTAAGCATGTTATGCTACACAAACATATTAGTATATTCATATATACCCATTTTGAGCATTTCCCCGTAGACATTTTTATGATACACAAACATAATTGCATATTAATATATGTACCCTAAACATAATTGAGCATTTCCCCGTAAGCATTATATACTACATGAACATATTAGTATATTGATTTATACACACTTATCACATTTTGAGCACTTCCCATAAACATTGAATTATTCTAACATAGAAATTCTTTTCATAGAAATCATGTGCGTACCCACTTCTCCCGATTATGTGCCTACTCTACCTAATAACTTCCAACTCTTACCACCCTCACCCGAGTTCGGATTTGACTTCGTAAATGCCTTCTCTTTTGATGACGAAGAAGAACCCTTCGAAGATTCAACCGATGAAGAAGAGGAGGAACCAATGCCAACTAATTTTGCGTTGAATATTTCTAATTATTTTGAACAAAATTGGGTTGAGGCAGACTCCGAGGAGGATAATGAGTATGAATATGTACTAGAGCCATTACCACCACTTCCTTTTGATATCCCTACATGTGATGATTTAGATCACTCATTATGGATCGTATCACGACCACCATTGATCCAACAAGAAAGTCAGCATGGAAACTACAGCTTCTCAAACTTCATTGACTCGTACCCCTAAGACACACTAAACCAAGAAGTTGCCGATCAATCAGAGCTGCTCGGACCTTCTAACCCGCAATAGACTAGTGTGATGATACTAGTTATCTTTTGTACTACTATACTGATTAGACTCAGTTAGTAAATGTTATGAAATCCATGTAATAACTAGCGATAGTAAAAACGTTGTAATTACTAAACTGAAAGTATCAGTTAGTAAATTTTGAAGAAGCTTGTAATAAGTTTCGATTTTGTAAATCAACCAACGTTGTATGAATAAAACTCTTGTTTTATACTATCATGTGTTATGCCTTTAAATCTTCAAACATAATTATTCTATCATTTCCCATCAAAAATCATGCTTATTTCACAACTCTCTACTCATGACATACCTTTTATATAATAGAATCATGGCGCCAATGAAGAAGACACCACCAGCAATGACTCAAGCTGCTATTCGCAAACTATTTAAAGATAGTGTAAATGCAGCAATAGCAACTGAACAAGCAGCCATAGCTACAAAGGCAGCAAAAGCCGCTAAAGCTACTAGAACTGCTAAAACTGCAAGAACTGCTGAAACTACTAGAACTGCTGAAGCTGTTCGAATTGCTGCAACTACCATCAATACTAGAGGACCAAACCCAGCCGGTCCTCCAGTAATAAATATTGATCCGGTATATAAGAGCTGCACATTCAAGGGTTATTTAAATTGCCAACCCACCAATTACAAAGGTACTAATGGAGCTGTAAATTTTAACCCCTGGTTTGAAAAAGCGGAGTTAGTAGTATTGATCAACAAATGCACCGAGAATGATAAAGTTCAATATGCCACCGGTCCACTATTGGATGAAGCATTATCATGGTGGAATTTAGTATCTCAACCAATGGGCATCCAAAATGATTATAAGCTCTCTGGGGATAACATGAAGAAAGAGTATTGCCCTCACAGTGAAATGCCGTTAAAGGAACCATGTTGTCATCCAGAAGTAGAATTTTGGAACCATGTTGTTAAAGGAACCGACATCCTGAGTTACAACCGCCGATTCCATGAATTGAGGATACTATGCCCAACGATGGTTTCGACAAATGAGAAACTGTTGGAAGAGTATATCTGGGGACTCCCACCAAGCATACAAGGGAACATGATTACGTCTAGTCCCAAAACACTTGATGAGGCTATGCAGATGTCTCGCAGCCTCATGGATCAGGTGGTGCAGACAGCGGAAACCCAAAGACAAAACTTCAATAACTCCAACAACAATAACAATAGAACCAACAACAACAAGCGACCATGGGATGGTAACCATGGGAGTAACAACAACAACAACAACAACAACCATCATAACCAGCAAAACAAAAGACAAGAGGCTGCAATGGCTTATGTGGCTGCACCAACTAGAAGCACAGGGTATACCGGGAATGCTCCACTATGCAATAAGTGTAAATTCCATCACTCTGGTCCTTGCCCGGCTAAGTGTCGCAACTGTCAAAACACTGGACACCTTGCCAAGAATTGTAGAGCCAAGACTGTAGCTACCGGTAGAAACACACAACCAATAGTTATATGCTTCGGGTGTGGAGAAAGTGGACATTACAGGAACGGATGTCCCCAAAAGCTAAGGCCAACAAGTTGAAGACATCCAAGGGAAAGCATATATGATAAGAGGAGAAGGAGCTTATCAGAATCTCAACAACACTTCAGAACAATGAAGTTTAGAACTTAGCAGTCATATTTATTTATGCACTATGTTGTACTACGTGTATGTCATCCCTAGTAATGGGAGTTTTATGACTTAAGAATATTTACTGTTCAATAAACAACTCTTTGTGATAATTCTCATCTATTGTACTTTCTATCTCCAAACCAATTTGATTGTTTAGTAGACTATTACCATTCTATAAGATTTACCCAGTTATCTTATAAACCATTCAACAAATTTTACTTCAAGCAAATTTGTTACCACTTTATTGTTTCACATCATTTTACTCCAAGATATTCTAACACCATCTTAGAAAAATCACTTCGTTGATACCACCCTATAAATCGATATCATGTCTTCTTTAACCAGCTTCATCTCAAACCGCTAAAATTCATCAAACTAAAATGAAGGACTCGAGCCTCATTCGTCTTTTCATCATCATTATATTCACAAACCATTGCAACCACAAGCTCATTAACTGATCTTGATGCACTTTTAAATCTCAAATCATCCTTAGTTACACCACAAGCACCCTCATCAGCTTTACAAGATTGAATACCATCTAAAACTTTTAAGAAACACAATACTACGTAACTAAACCGAACATCACATTATTGGTCCTAAATTATACATAGCCTGATCACCTATGTCTAATTCAGGAGGGATCATGTTATGCTGGGAGCAGTCACCTGTATGTTTTCTTAGAAACAAACTTCGTGTGAAATTCCGTGTGAAATTCATAAGGTGTTCATCCGATAGAGTATGACAATTAATCACTCTTACTCTACCTTTCCCACATAAAAGTAAACCTCATCCTACGCCATACCCTGAGCCGAAAGGAACGGGTTAAACCACTACGAGTCTGAGCCATAGTTTTAACCATAAATTCAAACTTTCCTGCTCAAATCCTTCACATTCAAGCAGAGGCGGTGAAACAAGAAGATATCCAAAAGGAAAAGTTGGATGGCATGATACAGAAGAAATTCGAAACCCGTTTAGATGGGACTCTATGCTTCCAAGGTCGAAGTTGGTTACCACTTTATAGTGGCCTACGAGACTTGATCATGCATGAATCTCACAAGTCCAAATACTCCATACATCCAAGATCTGATAAGATGTATTATGATCTTAAACTACTCTATTGATGGCCGAACATGAAGGCCGATATTGCAACATACGTTAGCAAATGTCTTACATGCTCCAATGTAAAAGCCGAACATCAAAAACCATCCGGTCCATTGCAACAACCAGAAATTCCTATGTGGAAATGGGAAAGAATTACTATGGACTTCATTACCAAGCTCCCAAAGACATCAAGCGGTTATGACTCCATCTGGGTCATAGTTGATCATCTCACAAAATCCGCACACTTTATACCAATCAAAGAAACTTACAAAATAGAACAACTAACTCGACTGTACGTCAAAGAAATAGTCTCAAAACATGGTGCACCAATATCCATCATATCCGACAGAGATGGTAGATTTACTTCCAATTTTTGGCAGTCACTCCAAGACGCCTTTGGAACAAATCTAGACATGAGTACAGCGTATCATCCTCAGACCGATGGTCAGAGTGAACGAAACATTCAAACACTTGAAGACATGCTTCGAGCTTGTATAATAGACTTTGGAAAAGGATGGGATCCTCATCTACCATTAGTCGAATTTTCCTACAACAACAGCTATCATACAAGTATTAAAGCAGCTCCATTTGAAGCACTTTACGGTCGAAAGTGTCGTTCACCTGCTTGTTGGGCTGAAGTAGGAGAAGTTCAACTCACTGGACCAGAACTCATATGAGAAACAATGGATAAGATTGTACAAATCAGAAGTCGACTACAAGCCGCAAGAGGTCGACAGAAAAGTTATGCTGACACACGACGCAGACCCCTAGAATTCCAAGTCGGATATAGGGTTATGCTAAAGGTATCGCCTTGGAAAGGCTTGATACGATTCGGTAAAACGAGGAAAACTAAACCCATGATACATCGGACCATTCAAAATCCTAGCCAGGGTTGGCCCTGTGGCGTACAGACTTGAGCTTCCATCAGAACTCAGTAGTGTACACCCCACTTTCCATGTATCTAACCTAAAGAAATGCTCGTCAGATGAATCACTCGTTATTTCACTCGATGAAATTCAACTCAATTACGATCTTCAATTTATCGAGGAACCCGTAGAAATCATGGACCGAGAGGTCAAAAAACTCAAGCAAAGCCGTATTCTAATTGTCGAAGTTCGTTGGAACTCACGACGTGGTCCTGAATACACATGGGAATGAGAGGACCAGATACGTAAGAAATACCCACATCTTTTTTGCCAACGAAGCTTCTACTCCCAACGCAAATTGATCTCCGGGACGGAGCTCTCATATGGGGTGGAGACTGTAACAATTCACAATTTCAGGTTAATTACTATTCCCGGAAAATTTACTATTCATTTTTACTATTTATTTTTACTATTCACTTTTACTATTCATTTTTCCCAAAATTTTTCCGAAACTTGATTTTTATTTCTTGGCCTCGAGTGATAAATCATTTCCATGGCAAATTAAATGTTTGACACTCGTCAGGTTATTTTCGTGAAAGTTATTAAGGAATTACACGGAATTACACATTTTAGGGTAAAACGTCATTCAAAAATTCTACGCACAACGAAACTCGACCGCGTTAAGTGACCCCGCATCAGAAAAATGTTTGATACACTCATGATTTATTTGAGAATAAATCATGACTGTGAAAAACATGACCAAAATAAACCTCGGCCGTGAAAAACTGGAATTTTCAGTTTTAAGCGTTTTTACTCAGCCGTAAACTTAGCCTATACCTGCACCGCGTTTCTTAGATGATTTGAGTTTTCAACTTATTAGAATAAGTCAACATATTTTTCCCTCCTCCTTTGACAAAAAATCATTCCTTGATTTTATAAGTCATTCCTTGATTTTTAGGCTTACGGTTTGATGTCTAAAAGACATTTAATATCAACCGACACTAGACTGAGCCCAGTCTAGACATTATAAGTCATTTTAAATCATTTATAACCAATTATAAAAGTAACATTTTACTTTTCTCAATTTTACATAATATTCATACATTTTACGTGTTACGCGTTTTAGACCCGTGTTTCCAGTTTTAGCAGGGTTTTACCACCCCAATGGAACCTACCACTCATTTTATATTTTATTATGGAACGTATGGACATGTTTAACAATACTTTCAAGTTCCATATTTTTACGACACCCGGTTTTACGTTTTGAGGCCTAATCATTTACGGTTGGCATTTCCCGGAGTCAAATCTCATCCTAATACTTAGGATATTATCAAGCCAAGCACACCTCACCCCCCTAGACTTGTGAACCGCCAATAGGGGGGGGGGGGGGAGTCACCCCATGGTGTGGCTTGATCTTGTACAAAATGGCCTAAGATGTTTACAAGTGTTGAAGTGTACTTAGGAAGCTTTGACTAGTCTTGATAAGTAACCTCCTCATGGACCTATAAAAGCCCCCTCCCCCCTTCTTGTTGCCGTCCATACCACACCCCAAAACACTCCACACTTAGCTTATTTCCTTCTAATTTCTAGCAAGATTCAAGAGCAAGTTCAAGGTAGAAACCCTAGTTTGATCTTAGGTTATCAAAACACTTCCAAACCTCATATACTTTGGTGATTTCTCTTGAGTTTGAATCCACTCAAGTCACCTCAACTTTCATCATCTATCTTTAAAGATTACAAGAGTAGAAAGATTGCTTGAAGTGAAGTGGGTTGAAGCTAAAGTCTATCAAAGTCCTATCCTTACTAGTTACTTTCCTTTCTTTATTTGAAAGCCAAAAGTTGTAAGCCAAACCCTAACATGCTTCTTGTTAAATAATCATGTTCATATCATTTACATATTATTCATGCTATATTATGTCTTGTATTCATGTCCATGATGTATAAAAATGAGTAAAACAAGTTGTTGTAATTGATTGTTAATATAAGTTATTAAAACAAGTAAACTAGTGACTTTCTTGGTAAGACCTGATCAAAGTGGTAAAATTATGATATTGGATAATTACATATTAAAGTAGAGGACTTAACAAGGAAACCATAGCAATTTGAACCACCTAAAACGAGTAACCGAGTCAAAAGTTATGACCATTTGAAGTTAGCAAAACCAAAACGCCGAAACTGCCGATACCTACTGTTTTGCATTCTGCCATTTTGAAAGTCACCCTTCTGTTCCGATTCATCAAAAAGTTAAAACACGAAAGTTGTCTGGAACGACGTTTTCGTTCAGGTTTAAAGAGGCTCGAGCCCTGAAAACGCTTTACGAGTGATAATTTCTTCAAATTCTTAACAGCCCATTTTTAGACCAAAGTCATTATATATAGGTTATGGTTTATAAAGACCAAAGAGGTCTTATGACCTAGAATCAAGACCACAACCATGGCTAGAGCCAAGGTTGAGTCTTAAGATCATGGAACAATGACCAAAGGTCATGGCAAGGCCATAACGAAATGACCATGTAAGCTTACTTAGGCGTAAACATGAACCAAAGTATTGGCGATAACTTGAACAAGCAATTTGGATCTACTTCACTTAAAAGAACCATGAGATATTACAAAGAAAAATGGTCATACAAGTTATAAGAAACTTACCCTAATAACAATCTTCATGTAATAATAAACTTTCCTAAGTTTATTCAAATATTGGACATGTAATTTTCGGATCAAAACTTATATATATATACTTTATCAACTACTACAATAATAGGGAGCCTCATGTGAGGAGTTCATTATGTAAGCCGTCGAGATGAGTTGTGGATTTACGAATTAAAGTGTCCTGGCTCCTCGAACGTTTACTAACATGACTTCTGAATTATGTCGGCCCGAACGGTAGTAAACGATATATAAAACATACATGTTTCATGAATCATTACTTTCATGGACTTACACTATACATCATACCACATCATGGACTAAATGCAAGATATATATATATATATACATATATATATATATATATATATATATATATATATATATATATATATATATATATATATATATATATATATATATATATAGGCACTACTTCATATTCTTTACTTAAATCCTAAGTCGCAACATTCTATTATAGGTTGCTCGTAGAAACCTTCACGATCCAACCGTTACCTTCATTACTTGCTATCTTACTTAAGGTGAGTTCATAGCCCCACTTTCCATTACTTAATTGTTTTACAAACCCTTGGGGGGAATACATGCTATTTTTAACCGAGCACAATGTTTTTAAATTGTATGCTTGCCTGATTGTTTTATTATCACTAAGTAACATCCTTGCCAAACCGAGATCCCTTATTATGAACCATTTAATCACTAGAAATAGTGAGCGCGAATATTGTGAATAGGCCTATTGGGATTGACGAATCCCATTTGTATTGACTAAGTTTAAACAAATGCATTAATATTTGAGACATTAGGTATGACGACAAAGTACCTACCGGGATAACTCCGCCGATTGATATTGGTACCCGTTAACGTTTTGGTGTCATAAGCTTAGTGTTATAATACCTGTTTTGTTTTCCAAACATTGGTGTGAGTCTATAGCTCACACTACCAACATATTGTGTTCAAACATTAAACAAACTCTATGAATATCACTCAACCTTTGTGTTGACCTCTCAAGCATGTATTTCAGGTTCATGACGATCAAGGATGGCACGGAAGGGCACGGATACTCAAGAGGGCTATAAATTTTATTATCATTCAAAAACTCATTTAATGTGATTTGTAAACATGGAACCAATTGGGACCTCATTTTGTAACCTCTGATATTTATATAATTTGAATGATAAATCTTTTTAATACGAATCGGTTAGAGATCGTTTTCTATTATTATGACTGTTGTGCCGTCGAGTAACACCCAAGTTGAATTCCGCTGCATCATGAATTGGGGGTGTTACACGTACCATAATTATAGTCCACGTTTCTTTTTTTGTTTGTCCCAAATTAATTATCTACTTCCAAAAATAGATAAAAAAAATTAGATTAAGTTTACCATATCACCCTCACTTGATGTTATTGTTGCAAACTTTAAAGAAGTTAGAAATTAATTGGTTAATGGTAAAAGTGTCATTGTGCAAAAAGTAAGAGATAGAAAGAAAGCTGGAAAGCTGATGGTTTTCAAGTGCTTCTTATCGGTGGACTATAAGTCTATAATTATGAGACGAATGGAGTAATAAAAACAAAAACAAAAAAATAAAAATAATAATAATAAAATGGCATGTTTAGGTGAAAACAGAACATGAACAGTTCACATAACTTTTGGTTTGTTACTATATAACGACGATGCCTGTTCCCTCCTGTTAAGTATAGACTTTTACCGTTTTTCATGCGTGTTTATTATAAGATTAGTTGGGTTCATTGGGGGTACAAATAAGGGCTACTCAGTTGGGCCTTATTAGCCCACGAATTTTGTCGGGAAACCCACGTTCAAAACGACATCGGACTCCAGCAACTATAACCATAAAATCTTATTATATATAAAGCTTATCCCCCTTAATTTAATGTGCAAGGGGGGTTGTGCATAAAAATTAGTACGGTACAACATGCTTAAAGTAACACCTTAAACTCACATCAAAGCTATAAACGAGCCTTCAATTGTCCAGCAATTAGAACAAAAAATAATTAATGTGGAATATCAAGTGATGCGGAATATGGATTGTTGTTGCGGTTTCGAGTATATGAACCATCTTTGCACTTACAACACATAATGATCTCAATACTATAAATAAAAAATGCATTTACAACAAACCACAATCCCATCTCATCCCATCTCCATCACCAATTTCATCACAAACCCATTTTATAACCAAGATTCGAACTAAAATGAAATAAATACAAGAAACAAATGATATCAGTTTTGTTCACCTAAACCTTTAAAGATTTTCGTGGGTAAACAATAAACCATCACTGATCTATGTGAAGCATAGCTTCAATTATTTATACGAAATCTTAAAAGAGAGAACAAAAGCAAGATTGTTTCATTCTCTCTTATCTTCAACCTGAAAAGCACAAAACGAAAGCAACAAAAGAAGAACCTACCCGAGACCTTCCAAAAGATCTTGAAGCCAAAGATTTGAATGTGTTGTTCAATTCGTTGGATTTATTTATTCGGTTATGATAGTGATGGCTGAGATTTATGGAATTTTTATTTGTTGTTTTCGTCTTTGTGTCTGTGACTTCGTTTGAAGGGAGATAATGAGATTTGGTGTTGGTGGCTGCAAGTGTTTGAAGGGAGGAGGATGAGAGATAAGCTAACGTTAGCAATTGAGTCAAAGTAGGGTTATTATTCTATATAATCAATTTTGGACTTTGATTGGGCCTTTATATGGGAACATTCATGTAGAAATGGACGGCGTGGATGTTGGATGAATTGAGGGTGCCCACATTTATTTATTTGCGATCATTTTATATTCTTCCTAAGATATTATATTGTTGTTATAATGTTTTGTATTATTACTGGATATGTATAATTGATTGTAACGCTTCTTTGTAGTGAAAGAATATTTTTAGACAAGGCAGTGGAGAATTTCATATAAACCTTTCGAACCTTCTTTGAGGCTTTTAATTTTTGCATAAAAATTCATAATACATTAAATTTTGTTGAAAATAGTAATCATTGTTGTGGGTTGTAATTTGGTTCTAAATTTGGTTGTTTGGAATTAACTTGGTTAACTATTGGACTAAGGTTTCATATTTGGACGTATACTCTTTTAATGATGTTGATTATTTCTCACAGCTAAAACGGGTATCTTAATTGTTAAGGTGATTACGGTCATGAAGTTAAAACCTCACCCCCATCTCACAACCATAACCAACAACAACAACAACAACAAACCTTTTCATGTACAACACAAGATTCGAAAAGTAAATAAACAAATAATTTTTTTTCCTAAATGTAAAATATTATTAAGGAAATGCCTAAACAAGGCAGAGTACAAACAATCCCTAGCCTAGCAACCTTCAGGCTATGGACATATCCCAAGCTCTGATAACAAAAGACTACATATAACAAGAAGCTGACCCTTGTAACTAAATAACCCAAAAGAGTACTTCTGAATCCATGAAGTGTCCAGGGACCAACCTGTCACCCCAATCCATCACAATACCCTGGCCAAGTTAAACAATTACAAGACAGCAATACTAGTCAAATATAAAACAATAATAACATGAGCAAATACATCAGACAATACATAGAGAGAAATTACAAGATCTTCAAAGAAATCATCCAAAAATCCCATGAGCATAGCAGCAGCAATCTTCATAAATCAATCCTCAAGATCAGCATCGCACCAAGTTCAATCAACCAAACCATAACATCAAATGGTAATGCCTCCTTAGAAACCTTTACCACCAAGTAAAACCCAAAGTGGGTAAAACCTTGAGAAAGGACAAAAAGAGTGCATCTACCATACTCAAAATCAGTAATCAGCAGCCATCCAAGAATAGTAACTAATAATATCAGAAAACCATAAGCATATAATCCCCAACCAAACAAACATACTAGAGAATCTAATACCCTCAATACAATAACCAGATCAACAACCAACATACTAATACAGATACCAACATATTCAGTCCCCGTCAAACTCCTGCAACATTTTCCTATAATAATCCTCCTTAATAACTTTAAGTTGCCAAATCCCAGCAGCCTTGGCAACCTCAGTAGTGTACTTCATAGATAACCCCATTAACTTTAACCTCATAATGTCCAAAATAACTTTGAATAAACAATCCTCAGATCTTTCATTAAATTGAGCTCTTCTTATATTCCTTTCTTGCCAAATATAATACACGGCAACACCTAGTACAAGTCTCTGTATAATACTCCATATCTTATTTTTAGCAGGCTTGTTCACAATACCAGAAATTACATAAGGCCAATCATAACCAATATCTTCTAAACATGACATAATCTTTAACCTTTCCCATAACCTTCTAGAGTAAGGACATACAAAGAACAAGTGACTATGTGATTCATTATAGGTTTTACATAAATGGCACATCTGATCTTGAATAGTAAACCATTTAGCAATCCTATCCTTTGTTTTCAATCTTCCTTTAATAGAAACCCAAAGAATGAAAGCATGTTTAGGAATACATTGAGTATACCAAACATGATCATTGATTGGCTCCAAACGGTCAACCTAAATTGACCAAGTGAATGGTCAACAAGGTCAGACAGCTCAGGACCAATGCTCCGTGGAATACAGTGTTTTCCCAGGTCGTTATGTCCCGACGAGGTGTGATGGTATTAAAACGCGTTTGTGATCGGGTGAATTTGGACAGAAAGGGGTTGTGAATGATTACACTATGGAAATTAAAAAGGAAATAGCTTAAATAAGCTATAATAACATATACGTGAAATTAGAAAACCCAGAAACGTTTAAAACCTAAAAACGTGTACGTCTGATTTAAATTTACGTAGACGTACGAAATAAAACGCGAGTTTTTGAGAAATAAAAATTCTACGGCTATGAAAATTAACGTTTTACAATCCTAATGATATAAGAAAATTTTTAGAAAAAGAAAAATAATTTTTACACTATTTATATAAGTATTATTAATTAAAAACTATTTATTATATATATAAACTAATTTAAATTACACTAAAATACAAATAATTATGAATTTAACTTTAGAAAAATAAAATTTAAACTTGGGAAAATCTAAAATAATATAAAATTAATTTTAAAACAGAAAATATATTTTTTTGACTTTTTAAATAATTAGTATTAATTAAAAACTATTTATTAATTAATAAAAACTAAATTAAATTATAAAAAGTACTGAATTAAAAGGGAAAAATCTGATAAAATTACTAAAAATATTACAAGATATGAGGAACCTAAGAAAATTATAAAAAAGAAAATAGCTTATTGAATAAGCTGAAAATAAGCTAAAGAGCTTAAATAGAAACTATCACTTAATTTATTTTTGACTTTTCTGGGATTTTCTTTTGCAAAACTCTTTAAATACTTAAAATATAAAACTTTAATAAAGGGACTTGGTTAGAAGCTTAAAAATTAGCACTTGAGGATCTCAAATGCTTAACAGTTGAGGTGTTATAGCTTATTAGGACTTGTGAAACTTGAATGAGCTTATAAAAAGCTACAACAAGGATAAATAAGCTAAAACATATTCATGGGAATTTGAAATAAGCAAAATGAAATAGAAAACCATAAGCAATAAGCTGGAAATAAGCATTAAGCAAAACCAAATCCACCATAGACCACACAGGCCAAAAGGGCCAACTTTGCAGGCCTGTGGGGCCCACAGGAGAGGTTGGAAGCCCAAACTTAAGGTGGAACCAATAAGCTGGGCTTATTAGCTTTTCAAAAAGCTAGGACTCAACCACTAGGTCCCACAAGCAAACTTAGGAGGGGGCTTGGAAGATTGGCATGTTATGCTGATGACTTAGCATGCGTGTGAAATGGGACAAGGTTCAATGGACAATCAACCCTACCTAATAAGCTACACAACTGAAAATAAGCTATCACTGGTACAAAAAGTTGTATTGGTCACGCCAAAAATGTGTGACGATATGCATATAGTCACACACGTTTTTTTTCGTCGTGTGTCACCATAGATCCCGCCACCGTAGGTGGCATATGGACACATTGTTGACTTTGTAGTCTTTTCCTTCGAAAAAGAGTGACCAAAACCCCGAATATGTGTGACAAATTAGGCACAAGTTTTGTTGGATTAGTCATTATCAGTGACCGTAAACACTTTATAGTCACGCGAATGTTTTTTGAGAGTAACTATTTTTCAACCTTTGGCCACATAAATATATAATATATGTGACATTTGAGATGATATATTCAAGTAAATGTGTATTTTGTGTGACTATTTCTCGTCCTGTGACCACATGAATATACAATAAATGTGACGTTTGTGATGATTTAGTCACACAATGGGTGTTGTTTTTTTGGAGTTAGTCACATACAATTTAACACAAAGTGGCCAAAAGTGTTAATAAGTGTGACCATATGCTGTTTAAAGTGAAGAAATGTGTATTTTGTGTGACTATTGATCATCCAATAGCCACGTGAATTTTTGTTTATGTGGCCTTTTGTAATATTTAGTCACACAAAGCATGTTTGTTTTGGGTATTTAATCACATACCATTAAGCAAACAGTGGCCAAAAGTGTTAATAAGTGTGACCATATGTTATTTAAAGTGAAGAAATGTGTATTTTGTGTGACTATTGATCATCCAATGGCCACGTGAATTTTATGTTTGTGTGGCCTTTTGTAATATTTAGTCACACAAAGCATGTTTGTTTTGTGTATTTAGTCACATACCATTTAGGAAACAGTGGCAAAAAGTGTTAATAAGTGTGGCCGTATGCTGTTTAAAGTGAAGAAATGTGTATTTTGTGTGCCTATAGATCATCCAATGGCCACGTGAATTTTATGTTTGTGTGGCCTTCTGTAATATTTAGTCACACAACGAATAAAGCAACCAGTGACCAAAAGTGTTAATAGGTGTGACTATATGCATCTTTTAGTCACATTTAAAAAAAATCAATATATATCAAAACAATTCAAATATATATCAAAACAAATTCAAATACAATAAAATTGGAATGTATATAACTGAACAAAATATAAAATAGGACATCCTTCTATACACCAAGAAGTCCTAGTCGGCTTACAGTAGTTTCTTAAGTATCTATAATCTTTTCCATAAGCAAGTAGCAACTTCGAGCGGTCTTAATCTCTGAGCAGTACCAACTTTAACTAGTAGTAGTAACTTTTGTACTAGCAGTAGTAAATACTTGACACATTTTCTTTGAAGTTCATGAGCTGCACTAAATCCATCTAAGCAATATTAACACAAACATGATCAGCAGTAATTCAAACAACATCATGAAGACTTTTAATCCAAAACAATGAACATAATAATAAAATTTGCAATTAAACTTACAAGTTTTTCTCCCATTGATCTAATCTCATCATCTGGATATAAATTGTTGGGAATTAAATAATCAGAAGAATCAGCATAAAGGCTCAAGGAAATACATCAAGTATGTTCCTGATAATAAAGCTCAAAGTACGTTCCTGCTGATAAACACAAGAGTATTTCTGCTGAAGAATGTTTCTACTGAAGGTGTTTCTGCTGATGGATTCTGCTGCTGTTATGACTCATTCAACAGCTGTGTAGATAAGTACGACTTATTCTACTGATACGTATACAAGAAAATATCTTTGTTGTAGTCATCAAATTGAACACTCCAAGTGAGTTGTCATCCTAGATACATGTTGTATCTTAATGACTGACATGATAAGTCATCATCTAGCTAGAATGAAGATTAGTCATAAGCTAGTAATTAGATGAGTCATATAGATTGTAAAAGATATTTCCTTGGACTATAGAAGGAAGATCTTAGATATGACTTAAATATATATATGTGCGTAGAGATATACATAGAGAAAAACAATAGAACAAAACACAAGATTAAAGGTCTTTGCAACCCTAGTGATAGTGAAGATCACTCGTATTGTTTTGAATAATATTGAATCATTTGGTGAAATACTTTCATTGTTCTTTGTTAAATAAACACAAGCATCATAGTTCCATTTCCAATAAACATTCTAAGTGTGGTTAAGTAGATTCCGCATACTTAATCATATTCACTCAAAGTCCAACACCTCATAGTGTGTTATCAAATCAAGAGATCCTCTCAGTTGGTATCAGAGATTCCAGGTTGATATCTTTGATTTAGAAGAAGAAGAAGAAGAAGAAGAAGAAGAAATGGACACAGAATCTATTCAAACAAATGTTGCTGCAAAGTTTCCAGTTCTCAAACAGAATGAGTTTGAATTGTGGAGGTTAAGGATAGAACAATTTTTCCAGGTGCAGGATTACACTCTCTGAGAAATCATTGAAGATGGAAACTCTTTCCAACCCACAACCACTACATCAACAGTTGAAGGTAAGGCTATAACAACTATTCAAACTATCCCTACAACTGCTGATGAAAGAATAAAGAAGAAGAATGACCTCAAGGCCAGAAGTATGCTGATGATGACCATTCCAAATGATCAACTTATAAACTTCAGCAAATTCAAAGATGCCAAGTCATTATTTGAGGCAATTGTTGCAAGGTATGGAGGGAATGAAGCCACCAAAAAGACCCAGAAAACTCTTCTTAAGCAACAGTTTGAAAACTTCTCATCAACCATTAATGAATTTCTTGACCACATGTTTACAAGGCTACAGAAAATTGTGAGCCAACTTGCTGTTCTTGGGAATGACATACCTCAAGAAGATTTAAACTCAAAATTTCTGAGAAGCTTACCTGAAGAGTGGGCTATGCATGTTGTTGTCTGGAAGAATAAACCATACATAGACACTATGGATCTTATGGATTTGTATAGTAACTTCAAAATTGTGGAATAAGAAGTAAAGAAAACTGGTGTCTCTAGTTCATATACTTGAAACATGGCTTTTATGTCATCTCCTAGTATCTCAAACCCAGTTAAAATTGAAAAGGTTGATAATGGAATTGGTGCTGCTAGTTCATCAAGCAGTTCTTTTGGTATATTGAATGAAAAGGCTTGTTGTGCCTTTTTCACAAGTCAGAATGATGGGTCCATGCTCACTCATGAAGATCTTCTAGAACTCAATGATGATGATTTAGAAGAGATGGACCTAAAATGGCAAATTTATCTTCTTAGCATGAGGGCTAAGAAATTCTATCAGAGGACGGGGAAGAAACTCACCATCAACAACAATGATACTGCTGGTTTTGACAAGTCAAAGATAGAATGCTATAACTGTCATATGTTGGGGCACTTCTCAAGAGAATGTAGAAGGCCAAGGCAGCAAGATAGCAAGAATAGAGGTTTTGAAAGCAAGTCCAAAACAGGGGAATCAACCAATCCAAAGGCTATGGTAGCCATTGATGGATTAGGATTTGATTGGAGCTTTACAGCTGATGAAGAAGAAGCTTCTCCTCAGACAGCTCTTATGGCTTTCTCTACAGAGGTACAATCTGATAAAGTTTGTTCAAATAATTGTTCTGCTCTTAAAAGTTTATAAACCTTAACCAAACGTTATGAGAATCAAAGGACAGAGCTAATTAATACAACTCATAACTTAACTAATCATAAAAGAGGTTTAGCTATTCTAGAGGAACAAGTCATTCATTTTCAAACAAATGAATCTACCTTTACTGATGTCAAAATTCTTCTTGAAAGAAAAATAATGTTGAAAAATGTTGACATTAGTAACTTGAAAGCCGAAGTAGATAAGCTTAGTAAGGCGAAAGAAAACATTCAAATGAGTGTAGAAACACTAGATTATGCATCTAAGTGTGTGACCAACTTAATTGAATGTCAAGTAATTAATAAAGCTAAGTCTGGTGTTGGATACAAATCTGTTCCTCCACCATATAGAGGTATTCCTGCTCCCCCAGGATTTGACCTAGAACAAACAGGCTTACCTGAATTTCAACTACCTAAATTAAAATATGGTGCTCAACCAAAAACTAATGTAGTTGATAATAAACCTTTAAAAGAAAGTGAAAGTTTAAGTAAAACTTCACTTCCTAAGGACAAGGTGTGTTCTTGTAGAAAGTCAGATGGTCCAATTATTGAGGACTTAACATCTGATGATAAAAAGGTTAAACAGGTTATGTCTAAACCTGAAGTGGTTAAGAAAGCAGGAACAAGTGTTCCTAGGATAGTCAAACATAGTACTGAAAAGCCTAAAAACAATGTTAAACATGTTAGGCAACCAGTAAGATATTGTAAACAATATAGAACCATAAACAAGCCCAGAGGCAACCAAAGGAATTGGTATAGCCTCAAGTCTCTCTAACAAAGAGATAACAAAGCTTGTTACACATGTGGTAGTTTTGACCATCTTGCAGCTTTCTGTAATCAATGTGTATATGGGTATACAAACAATAGGGTGAATCTAAAAAGGCAAACACCTAAAAGTCACTCTAACTTTACTATAACAAAACCCAAAACAGTTTAAATTCCTGCTGATAGGAAAATGGTTTCTGCTGATAGACCATATCTGACTATTTACCCAAAAACAACAGTTAAAAGTGCTAAAACAACTTTCAAATATGCATTAAATGTTGTTAAACGACCCATTCTAACAAAGGCAGTAGTCCAAAAACAAGTTTGGAAACCAAAGGATACAACTGCAAAGCCATCAGTTTCTGCTGATAGCCAAACAGTTCATATCACTGCTAAGGGAAACAGGGCAAATGTTGTTAAGGCCTCAGCATGATGGATTCCTAAATCCAATGTTGCATCAACTATACTCAAAAGATTACATCTCATTGATGCAAGAGGCGGATCCAAGTCAGAAATGGTTTGGATCCCAAAACAAAACTAATTCCTTTATTTATATGCAGGGACATTCATCAGCAGATGATGAAGATCAAGGATTCTCATATAGTGGATGTTCAAGGCACATGACAGGCAACAAGTCCTATCTCTCAGATTTTCAATCAGTAGATGGAGGATATGTTACCTTTGGAGGTGGAATTAGAGGAAAAATTACTGGTAAAGGTACTATTAAAACCGGTAAATTAGATTTTGAAGATGTGTACTATGTGCAAGAGCTTAAGTATAATCTTTTTAGTGTCTCACAAATGTGTGACAAAAAGAACAAAGTTCTCTTTACTGACACTGAATGTCTTGTATTTTCTTCTGATTTTAAGATGCCTGATGAAAGTCAAGCACTTCTTAGAATTCCAAGAAAAGGCAACATGTACAGTGTTGATATGAAGAAGATTGTTCCAAAAGATTCTCTTACTTGTCTTATTGCTAAGGCCACATTGGATGAATCTATGAAATGGCATAGGAGGCTTGGTCATATTAACTTCAAAACCATAAATAAGATTGTCAAAGATGGTTTGGTAAGAGGTTTACCTCAAAAACGATTTGAAAATGATCAAACATGCATTACTTGTCTTAAAGGCAAACAACATAAAGCCACTTGTAAGCCCAAAATTTTTAACTCTATCAATCAATCATTGTTTATGCTACATATGGATTTATTTGGTTCTACAAATGTTAGAAGTTTGTTGCATAAGAGATATTGTCTAGTTATTACTGATGACTTTAGTAGATTTACATGGGTATTCTTTTTAGGAACTAAGGATGAGACTTCTAGCATCCTTAAGACCTTCATTACAGAGATAGAAAACCTAGTAAGCAAAAGAGTAAAAGTCATTAGATGATATAATTAGACAGAATTTAAGAATAGAGTTATGGATGATTTATGCAAAGAAAAAGGTATTAAAAGAGAATTTAGTGTTGCAAGAACTCCACAACAGAATGGAGTTGCTGAAAGGAAAAATAGAACACTAATAGAAGCTGCTAGAACTATGTTAGCTGACTCTAAGTTGCCTATAACTTTTTGGGCAGAAGCAGTCAACACTGCTTGCTATGTTCAAAATAGAGTTTTAGTTGTAAAACCCCACAATAAGACATCATATGAACTTTTTAGAGGTAGAACTCCTGAAATAGGATTTCTTAGACCTTTTGGATGTCATGTGACAATTCTTAATACCTTAGACCATCTTGGAAAGTTTGATGGTAAAGCAGATGAAGGATTCTTAGTTGGATACTCTATAAATAGCAAAACATTCAGAGTATACAACAAACGAACTAGAAGAGTAGAAGAAAATCTGCATGTGGAATTTTTAGAAAATAAATCCAATGTAGAAGGTCAAGGTCCCAAATGGCTATTTGATCTTGAATCTCTATCCAAATCAATGAATTATATGCCTTTTGTTGCAGAAACTAATGAATTTTCAGGTTCACAAACTGCTGATGTAACAAAGGAAGAAGGATTAGAGGAGACAAATCAACATTATGTGATGATGCCAATATGGAAAAATTCAAGTGTGGATTCAACTTCAATAAATGGTGAATCTTCTTCTGGTAAATCTAAAGAAGATGTTGAAGATGAATACAAGGAAGACAGAACTGAGGAACAAGAGTTTCAAATCAGAAGTAACAATGCTGATAAGCAAATCGTTCCCACTGGTGAGCAAAATGTTTCTGCTGATGGACCATCAGAAGAATCACAAGCAAATCTCTCAGAAAATGAGGTGGATTTTAACAACCTTCCACCTGATTATCAAGTTCTTTCTACTCCACACTCAAGGATTCACAAAGTTCACTCCCTGGACAATGTAATTGGAGATGTACAATCAGGAGTAAAGACAAGACAACAATTGATGTCTTCAGATCAACAAGAGCTTCTTGATGCCCTTTATGCTTCAAAACAGCATGCGTTTTCAAACTCTTGCTTATTTGTATGTTTTCTCTCACAAGATGAACCAAAGAATATTCATAAAGCCCTAGAGATTTCAAGCTGGTTGGAGGCTATGCAAGAGGAGCTTCTTCAGTTTAAGATTCAAAAGGTATGGGTGCTAGTTGATTTACCAAGTGGTGTAAGGGTAATTGGCACTAGATGGGTTTTTAGGAATAAAAGGGATGAAAGGGGCATAGTGATAAGAAATAAAGCTAGATTAGTAGCTCAAGGGTATACACAAGAAGAAGGGATAGACTATGAAGAAGTTTTTGCTCCAGTAGCAAGGATTGAAGCCATTAGACTCTTTTTGGCTTATGCTTCATTTATGGGATTCACAGTTTATCAAATGGATGTCAAGAGTTCTTTCTTATATGGTACTATTAAAGAGGAGGTGTATGTCTCACAACCTCCTGGTTTTGTTGATCCTGACCATCCAGACAAAGTGTACAAGGTTGTTAAAGCTCTATATGGCCTACATCAAGTACCAAGAGCTTGGTATGAAACACTGGCTTCCTACTTAATTTCAAATGGATTTCAAAGAGGCAAGATAGATCAGACACTTTTCACCAAGAAGCATAAGCAGGATCTTTTGCTAGTTCAAGTGTATGTGTATGATATCATCTTTGGATCTACAAGGAAGGAGATGTGTTTGGAGTTTGAGAAGCTTATGCACAATAAGTTTCAGATGAGTTCCATGGGGGAACTTACATTCTTTTTGGGTCTGCAGGTTAAACAATCAAGAGAAGGAATCTTTATTAGTCAAGATAAATATGTTGCAGAGATTCTTAGAAAGTTTCAATTTGCTGATTCCAAAATAGCAAGCACACCAATGGACCCTGAGAAGCCACTTCTTAAAGATGTAGAAGGAACTAATGTGGATGTACACACATACAGATCTATGATAGGTTCTTTGATGTATCTCAAATCATCAAGACCTGATATCATGTTCTCTGTTTGTGCTTGTGCAAGATATCAAGTAACTCCTAAGGTTTCTCATTTAACAGCAGTTAAGAGAATTTTTAGATATCTCAAGGGTCAACCTAGGTTGGGTCTGTGGTATTCTAAGGAGTCATCTTTTGACTTGGTAGCATACTCAGATAGTGATTATGCTGGTGCTAGCTTGGACAGAAAGTCAACAACTGGAGGATGTCAATTCCTTGGGTGTAGACTTATCTCATGGCAATGTAAGAAGCAGACAATGGTGGCTACTTCAACAACTGAAGCTGAATATGTAGCTGCTGCAAATTGTTGTGGTCAAGTCCTATGGCTTCAAAACCAACTTCTTGACTATGGGTACAATTTCTTACATACCATTATTCATATTGATAATAGTAGTACAATTTGCATTATTAAAAATCCAGTGCAACATTCAAAAACAAAACACATTGAAATAAGACATCATTTTATTAGAGATTGCAATGAAAAGAGGTTAATTCAAGTAATGAAAATTGCTTCAGAACAAAACTTTGCAGATCTTTTACAAAAGCTTTTGATGTTGGAAGATTTCAGTACTTGGTAGCAAGTATTGGAATGCTTAATCTTTAAATTTTTTTCAATATAATGTGTTCTTGTATATAGATTTTGTTAATGCATCTAACTTTGTCATCTAAAACTACTATTACCATTTTAAAGTTATTCATACAGTTAGCTGATATAGTCGTTTTTATAGAATAGGTTTATTTTTACGAAGAAATGCTTAGGAAAGTATTTCCCCGGGTCGTGTCCCAACGAAGGTGTGAATGGAATTTCGAATTCCCGAATCGTGAAACGTGTCGTGAAAGTGGTAAAAAGTGATTTAGATGAGATTATACTAATGAATAAGTAAATGAAGCACAAATAACCAACTAAACACGTAATTCAAGTATTCAAACCAAAAATGTAACGTAGAATCGAAAATGTAAGCTTAAACGTAAATAAAACGTAAACGTACGAAATAAAACGTGAATTTTGAACTACACTACTCTTACGGACTTCAAAATAATTTTGAAAAGTTAAATATGATAAAATAAAATTTTAAGAATAAGAAAAATATTTTTTTGACTTTTTATTTATTTTTTATGAATTAAAAACTATTTAACTAATTAAAAATTAAAAGAAAATGCAATTAAGGTGAGAAAAATGAAAAATAAATTTTGAAAATTATAAAATAACAAAAAAGTAATTTTAAAACTTAAAACTAATTTTTTTGGCTTTTGTGTAATTTTTGGTAATTTAAAACTATTAAATCTAATTAAAAATTCAAATTAAATTCAAAATAAATGGAAAAAATGCAAAATAAATTTCTAAAATTCTATAATAAATGAAAATAAATTTTAAAAATATTTTTGGATTTTTCTTGGCTTTTTCTGATTTTTTTGGAATTTTTGGTAATTAAAATGTATTAAAAAATGATTAACAATGAAAATAAAATAAGAAAAATAGCAAATCAACTTGGAAAATTATGAAAAATTCATGAAAAATCTAAAATAATATTCTAAACTTAGGAAAAATTTGAAAAGTCGAAAATAAGCTGTGGAAATGCAATTTGGCTTAAATCAGCTTATAGGAAATGCTTATTTATAAGCAATCCTTGACCAGAGTTGACCAAACTTTGACTGAATGATATTTAGACTAAATAAAGCTTAATGGAACAGTTTTAAACCAAAATGAAATCAGAATCACAAGTTATGGTGCAAACAGGTCTAATAAGCTAAATGGAGAAAGCAATAAGCCAAGCAGTGCAAGCAAATGGTGAAATCTCAATGAAATGAACAACTAGAAGCACAAATAGACTAATATAGACCACTAATTTCAGACTTATGAACTTAAAACAACACTAGCAGACCTAATTTGAAATCATCAATTCTAACCTAAGTACCTTATTTGAAGACCAAAATAAGCAATTGAAATAAGATCTCTAGTACAAGCTAAGAGGGGCGAAAGCTTATTTGATCTACTGAGATACCAAATGCACCAGAAAACAACACTTCTAAACTTGTTTGATTGCCTAATGGTACCCTTAAACTATGTTGAATCCTGATGGTGCAGGGGATGAATAAGTTCTAACAGGCAACTTCAAGGCTATTTTCCAATAAGCAGATGAACTCCTAACCTCAATTTCCTTTTTGATTACGTTTACCTGACTACTAATCTTCTTAAAACAGCAATCCACAATTACTTTCAATCACAAATGAATCCTGGAAAGGTTCTCAAAGTTTTGTCCAAAAATTGTTGTACAAATGTTTTTTGACTTTTTGATTTATAACCAAAGTTTGACTAATTTGAGATTCCACTGATTAGATCTAATTAACTATGATAAACTAAGCTACTTTGTGAATTTATTAACCTAAATGAACCTAAATTCTACCTAAATGCAAGATTGCAGCAGGAGATTGTAAAAGAATGGCAAATTACAAGCTAGTTTTGACTTTTTGTTAATAGCTTACTGGTTTTATGCTCTAGTTATCCTATATTGCCTAAAGTGAACTAATGGTGCAGAAAGAGTCAAAGTAAAACAACAAGAACATGCCACACCCCCAAAATACCTGAATGGCAGCGGAATGGAATACCTGGGGGTGACTGTCATCAGTGGCGGATCCAGGATTTTCCAAGGCGGGGGGCAAAAAAATATTTTTTTGATAAAATTTGTGATAAACTTTCATAAAAAGGTCATAATTTTTTTTAACACTAAAAACTAAGGTTTTTACATTTTTGGCTTCAAGGTGGGGGCAATTTGATTTTTTGGAGGGGTGCACTTTAATAAAATGGTCCTAAAAAAAAATTTTACACTAAAATATGAACTTTTTCGGTGAGTCGTGGAGGGCACCGCCCCCCCCAAAGCTAAAGCATAGGTCCGCCTCTGACTGTCGTAGCACCACAGTTACAGTTATATTGAACGACCTAAAGTGTCGCTTGGAAAAATACTTCATTTGATCATTAAAACATTCAGAGTTTACAAAACATAGGTCCCAAAAAGGTGTTGCAAGTTTATGAAAAACAAGTTCAATCCAGATCAAACGTTTCATAAGTGCAGGAAATATATATATGTGAGACGCGTCGACTCCGCGACTCCATCAAGGTCCAAATGCATGCTAGCAGGAGCTACCTTAATAACCTGAAAATACATTGCTAAAACATCAACATGAATGTTGGTGAATTTCATAGGTTTGTAAGTTAAATCGTATGTACACTAGCCACAAGTATAAAGTAAACCGACAAAATGTCAAAAATGCTACATTGTCTCTTAAGCTCATGACCCCGAAGCTAGACAAAATATTGTATTCGCCCCAAAGGAATGTTTACCAGACACTCAAATAGATTAGACATAAAATGCATCCGTAATTCCGTTGGAGCAACCCAAACACGGATGGAGGAGTCACCCTCAATAGATCTATCCACTCACTCTCGCTTGGCAATATAATTAACGGTCCTTGATAATAAAGGGGACTTAACTTGGTAGTAAGGCAACTTAAGCAATGTATGGAATTTAATACTTGGGCATGTACAAAAATAATTGATGCAATGTATTCTCCCCCTTGGGATTTGAAATCAGAATATTGAATTAAAACGGGGATATGAAAAACTCACATGAAGTGAGAGTACAATGTGATGAAATGATCGGGACAACAAGGCGCGAACACTAGCCGCAACCTAAATGAATGAATATGATCTACTTTAGATCATGAAATGATGTAATGAATATTCATGCACATGATACCTATACCACTCGTAAATTGAAAATACTTGTAATTGTCAAAGTAAAGTATTTTCCATACTTAAGAAAAATAAGTCCAACTAGACTTATAGAAACTTGTCGTAATATATCGTATATAAAATGTTAGTGTTATATTCCTCGTTTTGAAAACCTTGAAATAACGTCTAGTAGTCGCATAAATAAGCCTTGAGTCGTATGTACTTCATTAGTTAAGAATATAACTCTTGAACAAGAAATCTAGAAAATATAGTATTTAGTACGTAGTTTTATTATTTCTATTAATGACTATATATATATATATATATATATATATATATATATATATATATATATAGTTTTGACGATTTTGAAACGTGTATATCTTTGTCGTTTTAAGTTCATTTTCCTCGTTCTTTATATCCACGGATTCGTCTTAACATGTATTAATATATTTTTGATAGTTCGGCTCCGTTAGATTACGTCTAATGCCTCTCTTTGTCCATCGAAAATCGTCCAACAGCACGTTATATTTTCAAAAAATAGTTTTCGTCGTTAAATTTGCAAAAATCATAACTCCTTCGTTATAAGTTCATTTTAATCCGTTCTTTCGCCCACGGCTTCGTTTTTGAAAGTATTTTATAAATCTTTGGTCAAAAATTACCCATCATCTACTGATTTTCCTACGTTTTCAAAATAGGGACAGTAGGTATATATATAGTTTCAAAAATCATTTCCATGGTTCCAAACTAGTTTCAACTTCAACCAAAAAACTTTCAATCACCACAAATCTAGTCTAATCTTACCATACACCTTCTTAGGGTGTCATGGGTTCCTAAACATTATAAATCAAGTGGATCTAACAAGGATCTAACTATAATCTATTTCTAGGGATCAAAAGTTAGATATGTATAAAATGGAGTGGTATAAATAACATATGCATGTAGATCTTGTATATATATCATATGAATCTTGTAAAAACTTGGTAAAATTATAAAGATGAGTTTTATACACTTACTTGAAAGATTCGTGAGCTTTTGATGAGAAATACTTAATTATCCTTGAGGTTTTTATTTCAAAACCTTAACAAGGAGTATATAATCAACTAGTTTATTGCTTGATCTTGAGAATTTCCATGGTTTCTTCATTCTTGTTGTTTTGGCCGTGCACCCCCAAGGAAGGAAAAAGAGAAAAAGTTATCTTGATTGTTTTGGTGAAATGAAATGAAATGTGTAGGTTTAGGTTATATATATTTTATGTTAGACAAATATATGACAAGTTTTAATGAGTTGCAAGAATTTCAAGGCTTGTAAGATGATTGGTATGGAGGGGGGGGGGCTGCATTTATGGAAGGGGGGAAGAAAAATGAGGTGTTGTGTAAGATATTTGGTAAATCTTGCATTATAATGCATATATTAATAGGTTTAGGGAATACCGGGTACCGAGTTAATAAAAAAATAAATTTTAACGGAGTTAACCGGGATATAATAAAGTCATAAAAATTGTAAAAATATGTTGGGTACAAGTATTGAGTATTTGGAAAATTATTGTTTAATTTTTACGAAAACCGTCGTAAATAAATTAGGCGTACGATATAAATTAAATAAATTTCCAAAACACCGGGTAAATTAATATTATAATTTTTATATTATTAAAATGAATATAAAAATATATTGGGATCATAGTCGGGAGTGTCGGACATGTTAGTCACATTATTGGTCGCGTGTTAACGTTTATTTAGAAATAAATATACGTAAAAAGTCAATTATACCAAAAGTATTAATTTAAATATCCTACGAGTGGAATAGTATGCAAATGCTATAATGATGATATGCAAGCCATTTCTAGTCCATATGAAGTGTCCCTACCGATGATTTCATGAATTCGCAGCTAAACCTGACTAGTTTCGCTAATGTAAATATTGACGATGCATGAATTCGCAGCTTAACCTGACCGGTTACGCGAATTTAATTACCCGTAAACTAAATTTACGATGAAATGAATCAAGTTCATGAATAGTGTTTTCTCTTCGGAAATGAATAGTGTCATGTGAATAGTAAATTTTCTGAACGCTTCTCGGAATCTTAAACTGACACCAAAAATGATGAATAGTAAAATGATGAATAGTGATCGGTGAATAGTAAGTGATGAATAGTAACTTCCGAGATGAATAATGAAATTTCGACATCTGAACAAGGACCTGAAATTATGAATTGTGACAGTCTTCCCCTCTAAAAGGAACTTCGTCCCGAAGTTCAGTTTTGGGTGGTCTCTAAAGTATATTCGGTAAAAAGATGTGGATACTTGAGTTGCATTTGGTCTTACCGTTCCCAAGTAAATTCGGGACCTCTTCGAGAATTCTAGTGAACTTTCACGATAGGAATTCAACTTTGCTTCAACCGTTCGACCTCACGGTCCATGATTTCTACTGGTTCTCCTACCAGGTTTAGGTTCGTCATTAGGTTGGATTCCTTCCAATTGGAATTATGAGTCACTAATCTGAAAGTCATTTTTCGGCATTTGAAATTGTGAAACATGTTTATGTAATCCTGCTACTTTCCAACAAGGCTCAAGTCTGAGGGTTACTGGCCTACTATGTCTGAAATATTAATGGTCCAGTGTACATCGAATTTAACTTCCCGGATTTTTCTGAATGTAATCATGCCTTTCCTAGGCAGAACTTTTAATGTGACCCTACCACCAACTTGAAATTCTAAGGGTTTACAAGTTATTGACTTGTAACTGATTCTTGATTTGCAGGAAATTCCTGGTTATTTCATGAGTGCTTACAGGAATAGTGAGTTTGGCTTTTTCCGCGTTCGGTCCATCAATAGATGATCAGCGCTTCTTGAGGTTTACAATGTGATATGGGTAATATATGTTGTTGTACTCTGCCAGAACCCAAATTTGTATGTCAGCTGGTCGATTCTAAAATGAATCTTAAATGGTTCAATATACTAGAGGTTCAATCTCTCGTGTTACCAAAATTGTATCTGGCCTTTCCAAGGCAAGGCTTTCAACTTAGTTCGTTCTCCCACTTGAATCTAGATGGTTTGTTGTTTAGGGATACCCAATCCGCATGATGTGCGTCATGCACCAACCCTACTTTTACCAGTTTCTTGTTGCTTGTAACTGGTTCTTGACTTGTGAAATTTCCTTTGTTGTTCCATAGTTTAGTTCTAGACCAATGAATTTAACTTTCCGATTTTGGTCTGTAAATGGGTAATTGGCACTTCGACCATAGAGTGTCTCAGTTGGTGTAGTCTCTACGCTCGTGCAATAACTATCGTTGCAAACGAATCTGATTTATGATAAATGGTTAGTCCAACCATTTCTAGAGTCAATCGCTCACTCTCTGAGCATATCTTTCCTATGTTTGAATTGTCCTCTCGATCTGACCATTGGTCTGAGGATGATAGGCGGTGTTCACATCTAAATGGGGTTCCGAAGGAAATCTTAAAATGATTGCTAGAAGTCTGAGGTGATTCGATCACCTTGATCAGGAATAATTTAAACGGTTACAATCAATCTGGTGACTAATTCTACAACGTTATACTTTTCGAAAAGGGCTTTATACGAAGAAGATAGAATATGGGTAACAATTTTTGATTCCTTGTGTTTTGATCTAATGGATGCTAAGACATGTGTCTTTCTTTGCCTATTGTGCTTGGTCTCCATTACTGACTTTTGTAATCGATCTATGGTGTCCCTCCTAATTTCCTTCATCACATATTCCAATATTCCTTATTGTCAAATCACAAAGCCCTAAATGCATAAGCGACGTAATATGGTGATTTGTTTTCAAAATTTACTCGCGATTTTGAGTTTTTGGTCGAAATCTCTTTCTGAATAAACGAATTTAGGAAATGGAGCAAATGGTTTACTAAATAATATATTTCTTGATGATTCAAAATTCAATAGTTATGAAATGTGACACGGTTTTCAAACATGTTGTGAATAGGACTGTTTACTAAATTTTGATGTTTATATATTTCTCATTGTACAATGGTTCTACTAAATATTGACTAAAAAAAATAATGATCGTACTTTTTCAAAATAGGCAATTCAAAAATTATTTTCTACGAGATATGTGATTTGTATAAACGCAATTTTTTTTAAATCAACTTCCTTCAAAAGTGAAAACACTAACAAGGGTAGAATAGTAGGATAGGTAATATTCGCATAAATGCATAGATGTCTAACGTTCGGTTCCTGATATTGGATGATGCCTATTGGCGGGTATCTGGCAAAACTACAAGCCTAGGTATTCAACCAACTTAAGTTCTGAAATGGTTTATCGTTGAAATTGTCATCATGTTGGCAAAATGAGGGTGTCCATTGATACTATGTCGATGAATGTCTATTTTATTTCCAAATGAAGCTAGGGAGATATGCTTGGGCCTGATGCCTCTCTTGATGTATAGGTGAGGTTATCCAGAAGTTCTAAAGAACACAATGCCTTGAGGGAATCTATATCGATATCCTTAATTCAAATCAATTATTCTTGGCGTAAACTCACTGCAGGGAAGTTTGCGTATGGATGAGGCCATGTTTAATTGGAATGCTTTACTATATCGGTTAAGAGGATTGGTTTATTTCTATAGTGTTGCTTAGCGTACCTTCATAGTGTGTTCGATCCTGCAACTCAATCTAGCTAGTACTTTTGAATGATAGAATTGGACAACTAGGTCGGAGATGGTGGTTCGGATGGTCTCGTGGTACCTTAGAATTGTTGTTGAGTTATAAATTGTCTTACTATATACTCCTAGTCTAGGTTAGTAGTTCTGTAATCCTTTTATTGCTTTTCTTGTATCAAGGAATCCTCATTGTAATTGATATGGAAAGTCTCTCCTAGAGAAGTCAATGGAAAAATCCGACTTAATGGCTGAGTGAGTGACAGGTGGGGTAAGTATCCAGGGAGGATTTGTCAAAAAGAGGTGTTTATGAAAGAGTTTCCTTGTTTACAAAGCTTTTAAATGAAGATTGTTATTAACAATCCTTTAAAAAGGTAATTATTTCCTTCATGACATAATCCTTCCTGAATTATACATAGGTGATCAGGCTATGCATAATTGAGGACTAATGATGCGATGCTTGATTTAGTCAAAATAGCATTATTTTTCTCAAAAGTTTTAGATGGTGTTCAACACATTGTTATGAAAAATGGTAACCTAATATTTCCTTTCAAGTAGCATGAAAATTGTTTCGCATAATAATAGTAAATACTTGGTGTAATGATAGAAAATCAATTTATAGGGTGGTAACAATATCACTTATTTTAAAAATTTTCTGTAAAGCAATTTCCCCATATGATAGTAAAATAGCTTGGAATAAAATTCGTTGAATGGTTTATTGGATACGTGGGTGAATCTTATGGTATGGTAATAGTCTACTAATCTACTTATTTAAAGAATGTAAATATCTTAGTTCATAACAGGGCAGTGGTTTATGATTATGAAGTGGTCGAGAATATGGTAGTGATATTGAGAGCGTGAAAGATGAACGTGTCTTTAAGGCATCTACAGTCAACTGAAGGGGATAGTCTATGTGTTAAAAGGATGTAGGGCAGAAATTGGTGCCAATGATTTGAAGTATTCGAGAATTTATACTAGGTAAAGTTCGCAGGTTCAAATGCTTAATCCCTCTAGGCATGACTAAAATGTATAAAGAATGGAGTTGTACGGGTGATCTGAGTCAAGTAGGTATCACATCGAATGATGTTTGATTTTCCATGAATGCAAGCTAAATGTCTTATGGTCAGGTGAAACTTCTCGATATCCATTCATGAAAATGAGGTCTTGTCCCAATGTGACTAAGCTATATCGATCTCCGAAAAGAATATAAATTTTGTTGAGTAATTGTACCTTGATCTTTTAATCCAATGAACTTATACTAGCGTGAGAGTCTTATAATATGGAATGAGGGAAAAAGTTGTAATTTGAAGTAGTGGTGTTAAGGCATGGTGTATCAATATTGGCAATCTCTAGTAGAGGGGTTTCTTTCGCATCTAAGGTCAAATAGTAAGTAGGTATAGTGGTTGCTTTCGAGATTTGTTCATGAGTTATGCGTGTTCCTTCTTGAAGATATGGTTTCTAAAATTAACAATATTTATTTGAGTGAAACACTGTGAAAATTTGATCATAAATGTATTTTGGAGTGACTTTATTTGAAGTTTGTAATGAATATAGTTATGTAAAAGATGTGACTACAAAATATTTTGTACCTTGATATAAAAACAATACCTCATATATATATATATATATATATATATATATATATATATATATATATATATATATATATATATATATATATGTCTTTGGAAAAAGGGAATTCAAGAAGATTGTTGCTTAAACAAAAATGAGTTTTTAATCCAACCATTGAAAATCAATAATTTATCGTACTTCATAAGGTTTGCAAGAAATCTTTTTGTTTGTACAAGAATTTAATTAGATTTTGACTTACTTGAATTGTTATTATCTCCGAAACACGAAAACTAGGGTAGTCACTTTTATCTTGGTCAACATGACCATCTAATCGTAAAGACACCTTCGTCTTTAATAATCCTATTGTCTTACTTGCATCTTTCCAAAGTTGTAATTATATGTCAAAACTACTAATGTGACCACATTGGTCGGTGAAGTGTTGCTAGAGCGACTAATGATGAAATCATCGGCTTAGAATGTGGTGTAATCAAACTTGATAATAAAGGGAGAGTTGTGATGAGTTCATTATGATGGTATAATACCGTTCAAAGCACTTTGTTGGATCATTGTGTCATGGAGGTATGATTCAATCATATCTAAGATAATATAGAGTCCTTGTGATAGATGCCACCCTTGGGCGATTTGTTGCCGTTCTTATTGTGTTCGTGAGGCTTGTGGTATTATTCAGAGTGTATCATCCAAACACTCATTTGTAATCTCAAATAATTAGAGGTCATCGTCTAACGATGAAGGGTAGTAGATTGTCAAGCAGTAGAGGCTCTCAAACTCTCACCAACCTCAAACCTATAAGGTGGTGTAATGTATGGTAGATGGTAATGGTATGTCAAATAGTGGGTGTTTCTTAAGCGGCCTGTCATATATGGGTGTAGAGTCTCTGAGATGTGATGGTGTTGGTGGTGCTTTAGATAATGAGAATAAAATTGATGACGATGAGATCCTAGTGGTGAGTTAGGAGTTGATGGTGATAATAGTGAATGGAATACTACCCTCTTTCACGCTATCTCGCGACATCTAAGAGGTAAAACTGAAGTACGCACTATGGGACGACCAATAGTGTAATAAGTAGCTGATGGTGGTGGTAGTACCTGAGTAGTAAGCGCCCTACTAGTGAAGGAAAGAAAACATATTCCTTGTAATAAGCATCCTAATAGGTCCATTAAGATTAAGTCTGAATACTCTACCAAACGGCATTCAATGTATGGGCTGGATGATATGAAAACCTTGTTCCTATAACAATTCAATGGTGCAAATGGCGGCGTAAGTGTAACTGGTAGTACAATGGTAGTGGAAGATGACAAGGCATCTTCAATGTCGGTATCCGATGAAGGATGACAGGGTGGGTATCTGAAGACATGTCACTTGTGAACCAGGTCAATATAATTATATATGAGTATGGGTATAAATAACTCGCACAATGTGTGCATGAAACAACATGTATAATGAATATGCCCCTATGATGAAATGATGAGATGCTATGATGATGTGGTTATAGTCTAGGGTCCAAGATACATCCTAGTTCGCTATAACCTTAGCTCTGATGACAATCTGTCACACCCCCAAAATACCTGAATGGCAGCGGAATGGAATACCTGGGGGTGACTGTCATAGCACCACAGTTACAGTTATATTGAACGACCTAATGTGTCGTTTGGAAAAATACATCGTTTGATCATTAAAACATTCAGAGTTTACAAAACATAGGTCCCAAAAAGGTGTTGCAAGTTTATGAAAAACAAGTTCAATCCAGATCAAACGTTTCATAAGTGCAGGAAATATATATATGTGATGTAACACCCCCAAAATACCGCAGCGGAAGACTGTGTCACAGGGGTGCTACTTCATAATACAAAGTACAAGGTATAGAAAACGAACTCTAAATGAGACGTTTTGAAAAGTTACCATTCGATTAATAAATTCCGAGTTACAAACTTGAGATTCCAAAGTATGATACATAAATGTATCAAAGTTTTGAATGGCAAATGATTAAAGCGTAAGTCTTCAGAATATGCAGCTTGACTCTAAGTTCCACGCACTAGCTATCGCCTTACTAACCTGAGATAAACATGCTAAAGTGTCAACACAATGGTTGGTGAGTTCATAGAGTTTGTCTTAAAACAGTTGAAAAGCCTTAAAAGAATATTCACACAGCAAAGGCATTGAGAATCCACTCAGTTACAAGTCCCGCCATAAGAGACTTGTAACCTGTGTGTTCACAACCCACTGCTAACATATAGTATAATAAAGACATGTATAAGTTCATCAAGACAATTAAGCAATTAGTAGTGAGTCTCTACTTCATCTCCGAAGACCTCACTTTGGGAGCCAATTCCCAAGGACAACTGGGAGCCACTTCCCAAAGAAAACTGGGAGCCACTTCCCAAAGATATAAGTTTACTGGGAGCCACTTCCCAAAGATAAAAGACAGTCATGTATGTATGAAATCAAGTATAATGCCATCAAGTATAAGACAATCAAGTATAAAACAAGCAAGTATAAATATTTTGAGTATTTGTACAAGTAAGCAAGTAGTTGAGCATGTATCCCCCCCAAGAGTTAAAACAAGTACGAAAAGAGTAGGGGCTATGACTCACCTTAAGCTTATGTAATGAGAAATGAAAGTGGTAGTCGAATCGCGAAAGTCTCTAAGAGCAGCCTATAATAGAACGTTGCGACTTAGGTTTGGAGTAATGTCTAAGAATACGAAGAATCGCCAATATATGTCTTGCATAATGTTCATGATGTAGTACTTAGTATATAATGTAAGTCTTTGAATATAAGTCGTTTATGAAACATGTATAGTTTGTACATCTCTTACTACCATTCGGGCCGACATAATTCAGAAGTCAAGGAGTAAACGTTCGAGGAGCCAGGACACTTTAATTCATAAATCCACAACTCGTCTCGACGGCTTACTTAATGAACTCCTCACATGAGGCTCCCTACTATTGTAGTATTTGATAACATATATATATATATATATATATATATATATATATATATATATATATATATATATATATATATATATATATATATATATATATAAGTTTTGATCTTTAAAAGTTATATGGTCTTTAGCCGTGGCTTTGCCGTGACCTTGGTCATTGTTACCATGGTCTTGAGACTTAACCTTGGCTTTAGCCATGGTTGTGGTCTCGGCTTTAGGTCATTAGACCTCTTGGTCTTTGTAAATCATAACTATTATATAGTGACTTTGGTCTAAAAATGGGCTGTTAAGAATTTGAAGAAATTATCACTCGGAAAGCGTTTTCAGGGCTCGAGCTTCTTTGTTCCTGAACGAAAACGTCGTTCCGGACAACTTTTGTGTTTTAACTTTTTGATGAATCGGACCAGAAGTGGGACTTTCAAATTGGCAGAATGCAAACAGTAGGTTATAGGCAGTTTCGGCGTTTTGGTGTCGCTAACTTCTTATGGCCGTATCTTTTGACTCGTGTACTCGTTTTAGGTGATTCAAATTGCTATGTTTTCCTTTTGAAGTCCTCTTTAACAGTAAGTAAATGTCAAATATCATAGTTATACTATTTTGGTCGTGGTTCTCCATAAAAATCACTAGTTTGCTTGTTTACTTGTCATAAGTTAACATATGTATACCAATACTCGTTTTATCCATTTTTAAACATCATGAACACAATAACAAGAACATATATAGCATGAAAGAACCATAATAAGCATGAAAATGATATTGAGCAAGAAAGTGTATAAGGGTTTGCTTACAACTTTTGGCTTTCTAAAGAAAGGAAGTCAAGTATAGAACTAGGACACTAAACCTATGCTTGTAAACCCTTCACCACAACTCTTGTAACCCTTGCTAGCCTTGATATAACCCTTGTGAAAACCATTTAACTTCAGCCCTAGTAACCTTGTGTAGCTCCTAATTCAACCATGGAATCACCAAATAAACTTAAGAACTAGGTAGAGAATACTAAGACATTGAACTTTGTAGTGTAACTTGTATATTGAAGATCAAAGGATCATGGTGCTAGGGATAATTGGTGTGGCGTTTGAATGATGAATAAATGAAGACATGAGCTTGCTTTTATACTAAAAATGAGGAGGTTAGGAAGGTAACTAGTAAGCTTCCTAAACTTGGAGACAAAGTTGTAATTAAAAATGATCTATTGGCTAAAGTCATGAGATGATGCCACAAATGTGAATGCCCCCCACCCTAGTGACGGTTCATGAACTTGGAGAACAAGGTGTGGATTTTTGATGATATTATCCTAAGTATGTAGCTAGTTTTGGACCCGTAAATTGCTAACCGTAAGTTATTAAGTCATGAAACGTAAAACCGGGTATCCTAAAAATATGAAACTTGAAAGTATGGTTAAACATGTCAATATACTCCATAATAAAATATAAAATGAGTGGTAGGTTTTATTGGGTGCTAAAACCCTGCTAAAAACTGGAAACACGGGTCTAAAACGCGTAATTCGCGCAAAACGCTGAACTGAAAAACGTAAAATTCCGAAACTTTTGGAATTGTCCTAAAATGAGAGAAAATCATATTTCTATTGTTTATAATGTTTTATGGACATATCGGGATGCTGGAAGGACGTTTAAACCTAAAAGTAAATCTCGGACACGGCTTTGTGATTTTTGCAGAAATGACCCGACGAGTGTCAAACTCTCGGATTATCGTTAAAATAGTTTAACTTACGAGAATATGAAATAAAAATTTCTGAGATGAATAGTGAAAAGTGAATAGTAAAAAGTGAATAGTGAAATTTTCGGGAATAAAAGTTAACCTGAAAATGTGAATTGTTACAGTCTCTACCCCTTACGGAGAACTTCGTCCCGAAGTTCAGTTGATGTTAACTACTTATGGTGTGTCTAAAAGAATTCGGGATCTCTAATATAGTGGTGTTCACTCTGATTCGTCTAAGGTTCTGGTTAAGGAGTTGTATCGGCTACAATTAAGCCCACTTATTTATAACACATTACTTACATAAAGAAGCGTCCAAATTTATGTAAGTAAGGTCTCATAAACTTATGGTTCGGTGATTTACAATTTCTTTATTTAAATGAAGAGTCGTCCCAATCCATTTAAATAAGGAGATTCTAAAACATCCTACTTAAGAATTTCCGACACAAAATCCGCCTTCTGAGGCCGATAGTAAGATAATCAAGTCATCAAATCCCTAAAGCTAAGCAATAATATTATTTAACTCAAATCTTGTGTCTCATCAAACAAGAACTGTCACAAGATCAAGTTAAATAATAAGTTATTACTGAGCTCCATGTTTTTAATGACTCAACTAATCTCTGGGGCTCCTTATAACACTAAAGTCACATCATCTAACAGCGTGGAACTAAACCAACAACTACCAAGAAGCATATGCGTATGTAGTGTGTGTAAGGCAAATAAAGAGGAGAGTCCTAACGTATATAACAGTTATAGTCTAGGCACTAAATGCAACCTAGTTCTCTATAACCAAGGCTCTGGTACCAATCTGTAACACCCCCAAAATACCGCAGCGGAAGACTGTGTCACAGGGGTGCTACTTCATAATACAAAGTACAAGGTATAGAAAACGAACTCTAAATGAGACGTTTTGAAAAGTTACCATTCGATTAATAAATTCCGAGTTACAAACTTGAGATTCCAAAGTATGATACATAAATGTATCAAAGTTTTGAATGGCAAATGATTAAAGCGTAAGTCTTCAGAATATGCAGCTTGACTCTAAGTTCCACGCACTAGCTATCGCCTTACTAACCTGAGATAAACATGCTAAAGTGTCAACACAATGGTTGGTGAGTTCATAGAGTTTGTCTTAAAACAGTTGAAAAGCCTTAAAAGAATATTCACACAGCAAAGGCATTGAGAATCCACTCAGTTACAAGTCCCGCCATAAGAGACTTGTAACCTGTGTGTTCACAACCCACTGCTAACATATAGTATAATAAAGACATGTATAAGTTCATCAAGACAATTAAGCAATTAGTAGTGAGTCTCTACTTCATCTCCGAAGACCTCACTTTGGGAGCCAATTCCCAAGGACAACTGGGAGCCACTTCCCAAAGAAAACTGGGAGCCACTTCCCAAAGATATAAGTTTACTGGGAGCCACTTCCCAAAGATAAAAGACAGTCATGTATGTATGAAATCAAGTATAATGCCATCAAGTATAAGACAATCAAGTATAAAACAAGCAAGTATAAATGTTTTGAGTATTTGTACAAGTAAGCAAGTAGTTGAGCATGTATCCCCCCCCAAGAGTTAAAACAAGTACGAAAAGAGTAGGGGCTATGACTCACCTTAAGCTTATGTAATGAGAAATGAAAGTGGTAGTCGAATCGCGAAAGTCTCTAAGAGCAGCCTATAATAGAACGTTGCGACTTAGGTTTGGAGTAATGTCTAAGAATACGAAGAATCGCCAATATATGTCTTGCATAATGTTCATGATGTAGTACTTAGTATATAATGTAAGTCTTTGAATATAAGTCGTTTATGAAACATGTATAGTTTGTACATCTCTTACTACCGTTCGGGCCGACATAATTCAGAAGTCAAGGAGTAAACGTTCGAGGAGCCAGGACACTTTAATTCGTAAATCCACAACTCGTCTCGACGGCTTACTTAATGAACTCCTCACATGAGGCTCCCTACTATTGTAGTATTTGATAACATATATATATATATATATATATATATATATATATATATAAGTTTTGATCTTTAAAAGTTATATGGTCTTTAGCCGTGGCTTTGCCGTGACCTTGGTCATTGTTACCATGGTCTTGAGACTTAACCTTGGCTTTAGCCATGGTTGTGGTCTCGGCTTTAGGTCATTAGACCTCTTGGTCTTTGTAAATCATAACTATTATATAGTGACTTTGGTCTAAAAATGGGCTGTTAAGAATTTGAATAAATTATCACTCAGAAAGCGTTTTCAGGGCTCGAGCTTCTTTGTTCCTGAACGAAAACGTCGTTCTGGACAACTTTCGTGTTTTAACTTTTTGATGAATCGGACTAGAAGTGGGACTTTCAAATTGGCAGAATGCAAACAGTAGGTTATAGGCAGTTTCGGCGTTTTGGTGTCGCTAACTTCTTATGGCCGTATCTTTTGACTCGTGTACTCGTTTTAGGTGATTCAAATTGCTATGTTTTCCTTTTGAAGTCCTCTTTAACAGTAAGTAAATGTCAAATATCATAGTTATACTATTTTGGTCGTGGTTCTCCATAAAAATCACTAGTTTGCTTGTTTACTTGTCATAAGTTAACATATGTATACCAATACTCATTTTATCCATTTTTAAACATCATGAACACAATAACAAGAACATATATAGCATGAAAGAACCATAATAAGCATGAAAATGATATTGAGCAAGAAAGTGTATAAGGGTTTGCTTACAACTTTTGGCTTTCTAAATAAAGGAAGTCAAGTATAGAACTAGGACACTAAACCTATGCTTGTAAACCCTTCACCACAATTCTTGTAACCCTTGCTAGCCTTGATATAACCCTTTTGAAAACCATTTAACTTCAGCCCTAGTAACCTTGTGTAGCTCCTAATTCAACCATGGAATCACCAAACAAACTTAAGAACTAGGTAGAGAATACTAAGACATTGAACTTTGTAGTGTAACTTGTATATTGAAAATCAAAGGATCATGGTGCTATGGATAATTGGTGTGGCGTTTGAATGATGAATAAATGAAGACATGAGCTTGCTTTTATACTAAAAATGAGGAGGTTAGGAAGGTAACTAGTAAGCTTCCTAAACTTGGAGACAAAGTTGTAATTAAAAATGATCTAATGGCTAAAGTCATGAGATGATGCCACAAGTGTGAATGCCCCCCCCCCCTAGTGGCGGTTCATGAACTTGGAGAACAAGGTGTGGACTTTTGATGATATTATCCTAAGTATGTAGCTAGTTTTGGACCCGTAAATTGCTAACCGTAAGTTATTAAGTCACGAAACGTAAAACCGGGTATCCTAAAAATATGAAACTTGAAAGTATGGTCAAACATGTCAATATACTCCATAATAAAATATAAAATGAGTTGTAGGTTTTATTGGGTGCTAAAACCCTGCTAAAAACTGGAAATACGGGTCTAAAACGCGTAATTCGCGCAAAACGCTGAACTGAAAAACGTAAAATTCCAAAACTTTTGGAATTGTCCTAAAATGAGAGAAAATCATATTTCTATTGTTTATAATGTTTTATGGACATATCGGGATGCTGGAAGGACGTTTAAACCTAAAAGTAAATCTCGGACACGGCTTTGTGATTTTTGCAGAAATGATCCGACGAGTGTCAAACTCTCGGATTATCGTTAAAATAGTTTAACTTACGAGAATATGAAATAAAAATTTCTGAGATGAATAGTGAAAAGTGAATAGTAAAAAGTGAATAGTGAAATTTTCGGGAATAAAAGTTAACCTGAAAATGTGAATTGTTACATGTTAGACGCGTCGACTCCGTGACTCCATGAAGGTCCAAATGCATGCTAGCAGGAGCTACCTTAATAACCTGAAAATACATTGCTAAAACGTCAACACGAATGTTGGTGAATTCCATAGGTTTGTAAGTTAAATCATATGTACACTAGC
The DNA here is from genome assembly GCA_030686995.1 of Artemisia argyi. Classification (NCBI taxonomy): domain Eukaryota; kingdom Viridiplantae; phylum Streptophyta; class Magnoliopsida; order Asterales; family Asteraceae; genus Artemisia; species Artemisia argyi. The sequence goes on along the minus strand of CM060679.1, from coordinate 56,305,991 downwards.
CACAAGTATAAAGCAAACCGACAAAATGTCAAAAATGCTACATTGTCTCATAACCTCATGACCCCGAAGCTAGACAAAATATTGTATTGGCCTCAAAGGAGTGTTTACCAGACACTCAAATAGATTAGACATGAAATGCATTCGTAATTCCGTTGGAGCAACCCAAACACGGATGGAGGAGTCACCCTCAATAGATCTATCCACTCACTCTCGCTTGGCAATATAATTAACGGTCCATGATAATAAAGGGGACTTAACTTGGTAGTAAGGCAACTTAAGCAATGTATGGAATTTAATACTTGGGCATGTACAAAAATAATTGATGCAATGTATTCTCCCTCGTGAGATTTGAAATCAGAATATTGAATTAAAACGGGGCTATGAAAACTCACCTGAAGTGATAGTACAATGTGATGAAATGATCGGGACAACAAGGCGCGAACACTAGCCGCAACCTAAATGAATGAATATGATCTACTTTAGATCATGAAATGATGTAATGAATATTCATGCACATGATACCCATACCACTCGTAAATTGAAAATACTTGTAATTGTCAAAGTAAAGTATTTTCCATACTTAAGAAAAATAAGTCCAACTAGACTTATAGAAACTTGTCATAATATATCGTATATAAAATGTTAGTGTTATATTCCTCGTTTTGAAAACCTTGAAATAACGTCTAGTAGTCGCATAAATAAGTCTTGGGTCGTACGTACTTCATTAGTTAAGAATATAACTCTTGAACAAGAAATCTAGAAAATATAGTATTTAGTACGTAGTTTTATTATTTCTATTAGTGACTAAAAATATATATATATATATATATATATAGTTTTGACGATTTTGAAACGTGTATATCTTTGTCGTTTTAAGTTCATTTTCCTCGTTCTTTATATCCACGGATTCGTCTTAACATGTATTAATATATTTTTGATAGTTCGACTCCGTTAGATTACGTCTAACGCCTCTCTTTGTCCATCGAAAATCGTCCAACAGCACGTTATATTTTCAAAAAATAGTTTTCGTCGTTAAATTTGCAAAAATCATAACTCCTTCGTTATAAGCTCGTTTTAATCCGTTCTTTCGCCCACGGCTTCGTTTTTGAAAGTATTTTCTAAATCTTTGGTAAAAAATTACCCATCATCTACTGATTTTCTCACGTTTTCAAAATAGGGACAGTAGGTATATATATAGTTTCAAAAATCATTTCCATGGTTCCAAACTAGTTTCAACTTCAACCAAAACACTTTTAATCACCACAAATCTAGTCTAATCTTACCATACACCTTCTTAGGGTGTCATGGGTTCCTAAACATTATAAATCAAGTGGATCTAACAAGGATCTAACTATAATCTATTTCTAGGGATCAAAAGTTAGATATGTATAAAATGGAGTGGTATAAATAACATATGCATGTAGATCTTGTATATATATCATATGAATCTTGTAAAAACTTGGTAAAATTATAAAGATGAGTTTTATACACTTACTTGAAAGATTAGTGAGCTTTTGATGAGAAATACTTAATTATCCTTGAGGTTTTTGTTTCAAAACCTTAACAAGGAGTATATAATCAACTAGTTTATTGCTTGATCTTGAGAATTTCCATGGTTTCTTCGTTCTTGTTGTTTTGGCCGTGCAACCCCAAGTAAGGAAAAAGGGAAAAAGTTATCTTGATTGTTTTGGTGAAATGAAAGGAAATGTGTAGGTTTAGGTTATATATATTTTATGTTAGACAAATATATGACAAGTTTTAATGAGTTGCAATAATTTCAAGGCTTGTAAGATGATTGGTATGGAGGGGGGGCTGCATTTATAGAAGTGGGGAAGAAAAATGAGGTGTTGTGTAAGATATTTGGTAAATCTTGCATTATAATGCATATATTAATAGTTTTAGGGAATACTGGGTACCGAGTTAATAAAAAAATAAATTTTAACGGAGTTAACCGGGACATAATAAAGTCATAAAAATTGTAAAAATATGTTGGGTACAAGTATTGAGTATTTGGAAAATTATTGTTTAGTTTTTACGAAAACCGTCGTAAATAAATTAGGCGTACGATATAAATTAAATAAATTTCCAAAACACCGGGTAAATTAATATTATAATTTCTATATTATTAAAATGAATATAAAAATATATTGGGATCATAGTCGGGAGTGTCGGACATGTTAGTCACATTATTGGTCGCGTGTTAACGTTTATTTAGAAATAAATATACGTAAAAAGTTAATTATACCAAAAGTATTAATTTAAATATCCTACGAGTGGAATAGTATGCAAATGCTATAATGATGATATGCAAGCCATTTCTAGTCCATATGAAGTGTCCCTACCGATGATTTCATGAATTCGCAGCTAAACCTGACTGGTTTCGCGAATGTAAATATTGACAATGCATGAATTCGCAGCTTAACCTGACCGGTTACGTGAATTTAATTACCCGTAAACTAAATTTACGATGAAATGAATAAAGTACATGAATAGTGTTTTCTCTTCGGAAATGAATAGTGTCATGTGAATAGTAAATTTTCTGAACGCTTCTCGGAATCTCAAACTGACACAAAAAATGATGAATAGTGATCGGTGAATAGTAACTGATGAATAGTAACTTTCTGAGATGAATAATGAAATTTCGACATTTGAACAAGGACCTGAAATTACGAATTGTGACAGAACACCACTAACTTAATTGATCCAAACACCCCTTCAAATGACAATTAACACTAAAAATTGATTTCGTTTCTACACCTAATGATCTAATATCACTACTTAACTGTCTAAAAGCTAATTTATGCAGTAAGGACAACCCAAGACAATATAAACACAGATATGCAGTATTAGCTAACTCAAGGCAGTGGATATGTAATTATAAGCTAAAGTATGCAATAACTAAACAATCCAATTTAAATAACTACAACAACTACTGATAAGCACAAATAAGCTATAAGCTATTATAATAAGCTAATATGACTAAGGATGCAGGAAGCTAATTAGGAACACTTACTTGAAATGGGATGCAACTGATAATGATGAACAATGACTGAAGGTATAAGCTCATAATAAGCATTAAGAGGCTTATATGAGCTTATAAGAAGGGTTAAACAGCTGGTGACAGCTTATATGTCCTTTGCATATTATTATTATTATTATTATTATTATTATTATTATTATTATTATTATTATTATTATTATTATTATTATTATTATTATTATTATTATTATTATTATTATTATTATTATTATTATTTTTTAATAAACTGAGTTAACAATTAAAGGAAGAAATTGAATTTGAATAAGCTAAAATTTTATTAACTAGAAACTATTGCAACAGTAAATTAAATTTAAACAATAACTAAATGAAATAGATGAAAGCTAAATTTGCAATTCAAACTTTAATTTTATTAACTAAAATAAAACTGAATACAATATGAAAATTGATTACAAAGAAAACAGAAGCTTAAGCTATAAATCCTACTCCTACTCCTACTCTAACTACTTCTAATGGTGATGTGAGGAGAGTATTTATAGCTGCTAAGAGAGGGGTTGGTGAAGCTTCTAGGCTGCCAGCTCATTAATCCAGGTGCACCTTTGTGTTAGTTTGAATCCCTTTCAGCCGTTTGATCACCCTTGGTCTCTAATCCACTAATCTCAGCCCTTGGATCGTGAATGAGTAACTTGTGAATCCTGCGTGTGGCTTGTCATTGGACCACGTGTCCTGTCAACACCTGACACCAGCTGTCAGCTTCTAGAATTAACCAATTATTGAGTAATCATGGTTAATTTGGACGTGGGGTAAGACTATGGTTCATGGAATAGTAAAATTTTCTGGGTAAAAGGATTTTAGGGGGGGCCGGAATAATGAATTGGGGATATTATTTGTGCATTGACCGGGTCTGACTTGTTTAAAAGATGGATCGGGTAGAGGGGTTGGGTGGACTGGTTGGACTGTGTAGTTGATGAGTGCTCAAACACTCATCATTTTTATCGTATCTGGACTGCCAAAACATCCAAAAACACCCAAAGACGCATCAAAATACACAATTTATCCCAAAAGTGTGCTTTATATGTCTTAGATGTAAAATGTTTAAAAACAAATGAAAAACGAACAAAGTTTGGACAATTGGTAGTTTCATTCCCTCAAGTTTCAAAATTTGGCAAAACTAGTCCCTGGAAGTTTAAAATGAAAGAAAAGTCAACCCAAGGCAAAGAAAAGTCCAAAATTGTCAAAATAAGTCCTTGGGTGAAAAAGTTTGAGAAAATTACACTTTTACCCCTCAAAATCCAAAATTGACATAAAAGGCCCCTGAACTTCAGATTTTGGCAGATTTGGTCCCTGGTGGGATAATTTTGAAAGAAAGAATCATTTTTGGTCCTTAAAAATAATAAATTATCAAAAATGATCCTTTGGTGTGAAGTTTTAGGAAATTACAATATTGGTCCCTCAAGTTTGGAAACTTGTCACATTTGGTCCCCGGGAAATTTTGAAAAGTGAAAATGGAAAAATTGATTCTTAGTTTGTTGGTGATTAGCAATTTTGGTCCTTTGAAGCAATATGGGAAAAATGCAAAGTCAGTCCTCAATGTTTGGGTGTATTACATTTTTGGTCCTTGTGAATTAAAAGTTACAAACATCCGGACCCTTAATTTTATTACCCAAAACCAATTCCAAACCCAACAAAACCAGCCCACCCATTTTCCCTTGGCCCATCCAAACCCTCAGCCCACCACTTCACCCCCCGTTTTAAATAATAATACCCCTCCCTCTTTGACCTTCGTTGACCTCCACCTCACCTTCACCCCCACTCACCCCCTGCTACCAGCCAAACCCCCCCTCATCATCACCCCTATACACCTCTGCAATACTCAACCTCCCCCCCCCCTTGGTACTCCAAACCAAACGCTACCCTCCAAAGAATCCCCACTGGCATCAATAACTCAAAGAAACAGACAAAGAAATTCTTGGCGCCAAAACCAATTGAAGGTTAGGATTGTTTCTATTTAATCCAATGGTCAAAGAGATTGCTGAGAAGAATCCAAGGGTACCCCAAACCCTAATGTGAAGCTATTTAAATGAATAGATGCACTGGAGCAGTAGCTAGTTTTTTCATTAGTATTTTTATTGTAATTTTTAATATTGTACCTTTTCATTTTAATCAAAGTCTTCAGTTGTAATGTACTCTTTTCAGTATTAATAAAAAAGTGTTGCTTCAGAAATTTATGTTGTGTTTTGCATTTCCAGTCTCATAAAATTATAAATATAAAAAAAAAAAAAAAAAAGGATGTTATGAAAAAGAAGATGATGCAGAGCTTGGATTGGGTATATTAGTGATCTGTGGAGATCCATAGGTTGGTTACTGAGTCCTTGTTCTTTGATCTCAGCTTGGAAAGCTTTGTAAGCTCTTTGATAAATTTTTCATTTTACTGTTTATATGCTTAACTCTGCTTAGATTTGTGTTTTATCTGTTCATTAAGTGTACTTAAGTGGAATTGAGGCTTAATATTGCATGCATGCTTGTTTGAATACTTGTTTGCTCAATAATCACATATTCACTAAAAATTTGTTTCACATTGGTTCATGGGTATTTGCTGCTTTAACTCTGCATATTTGTGATCATATAACCTCAGTACACCATATCCAATCTATATGAACTAGTGTCCTGGTCTGAATCATTGATCTAATTCAAAGCTCACAAAATCAGTTAGTTTAAGTGGTGTTTGGATTAGTGAATCTCACTGTGCTACATTAAGTTCTTGGAATGGTACTTGCTTGGTACATGACACCTAGGGTAAATATAGCTTAGTTAGATTGAAAAATCAGTGGTCACAAGGCAAAAAGTCAAAATCTCCTTCTAAGATTATTTGAGTGTGTACTGTGAAGGATTGTTGGTATTGATTCATTCATTTGGACTCATAAGCAGTTAAGATAGCTTATGCTAGCTTCATTTCAGCTTAATATAACTTAATCATCCATTTATTATCACCCAAAGTTCACCAAAGTCAAACTATCATCAAATTTCAAAAAGTCAAAAGCTGTTTCAGTCATTTTGCTCAATCTTTGGAGGCCTTTAATTGGTTTGATATAAGGATTTAGGATCTGAGCTTTTACAAGCTTATTCCTTACCAGCTTGTTGATTTTTAGGATTTTTCTCAGATTTTTTGGAATTTGTTTAGTGGGTCCCACCAGGCTTTAAAGTTGACTGCAGGGCAAGACAACTGCCCTGTCTCAGCAGCTAAGTCCACCCATCCAACTTTGGTGGTCCATTGTGGTTAACCCAGTGGGTCCCACACCCCATAAGTTGGTCCTTACAACCCCCCTCCTACCATAGTTGACTATTTGACCCTTTGTTTGACCCTTAGACCACTGGGCCCCACCTAGATTGGCTCCTAAGGTCTGTCCCAAAATCTGTCTCAGATTGGGATAAGCAAACTGCTTATTTGATTGTTGTAGCTTATTGAAGCTTCTTGTTTGTGCTAAACTTGCTTAACTCAGTTCATTTAACTCAGAGAGACCAAAATTTGTCATTGTGGACCCCACATTCCTTCATTTTAGCTAAATACCTTCCACAGTCAACAAAAGTCAACTGTGGGATCAATAAGCACTCTAAGTGCTTATTTCTTGGGTTGTATTAAAAGTGTTTTTATTAAAAGTTTTTGTTTTTAGTAGTTAATCAGTTTGGAAAAAGAAAAAACAAAAAAATCAACTTTAATTATAGTGATAGCTTCTATTTAATAGGATTTATCATTTTATTTTTCTTTTTAGCCTATTTATAAGTAATATATCATTTTTATATTTTTAGAAATTCTATTTCAGGTTAAAGTAATTTTATAAATTTTTCCAGATTTTTATTTTGTCTTTTAGTGGTTTTTATAATTAATTTTAGTTTAATTTAGTTTTAATTAATATTAAGTAATTAAATAGCATAATTAGATTTTATAAAGTATAACCTAGTTTTTATAATTTTTCTAGCTTTTTTTTAAGTTAAAACATTTTTATAAATTTTTCTAGAATTTATATTACTCATTTTCTATTTTTTTATAATATAATTAGTTTAATTAGAAATTAATAAGTAATTAGATTAATAATTAGTTAATTAGTTTAAAAATACATAAAATAAACTTTTTATAATTTTTTAGGATTCCCATGATGGTTAATTAGATTTGTAAAATTTTTCTTAATTTTATAAGTCTCTTTAGTACTTTTTATAATTTTAATTAGTTAATTAGTTAATAAATAGATAATTAGTAATTAATTAATAATAAATAATTAAATAGTGTAAAAATAGTTTTTATTTTTCTTAAAATTTTCTTTAATTATTAGGATTGTAAAAATATTAATTTTACACTTGTAACCCTTCCCGTCCATCAGTTGTACTTTTCGTTTCGTTCGTCTGAGTACGTTTTTAATTAAAACGTACGTTTTTAGGTTTTAGCTCAAATCTTTGTAATCTAAATTCCCGTAATCAATCACGTAGCTTTCCTAAGTTTTATGAGTTTAAGGTGAGCTTCAAATGTTTTATGAGTTGAGCTCAACCTTATGTAAGTTGGATTACGGTTATTGTTGAGTTCTCGAGCTTGTAAGTGACATAATATATATATATATATATATATATATATATATATATATATATATATATATATATATATATATATATATATATATATATATATATATATAATATGTAAGTGTACTAAGTGTAAATAGTTATTCGTGAATGCATCAAGCTTTACGAGCTGAAGTCGAACCGAATTCAATTGTTAGGTTATATTTCAATTTTAATTTGTGTAAGAAAACGCATCTTTACAGATAAATCGAGCTTTTCGAGTCAAGCTCAAGCCGAGTTCAAACTTTCTCGATCATGGATAATATAATCGAGAGGGTGATGGAGGCTTGACTGTGATGGTGGTGGATGTGGTGGTTATCTCGAACCAAACAACGCACCGAAGCAAACAAACTCACACCCATTGCCTCCCTTGTCTTGATGACAGTGATGGTGTGGAAGAGCGATGGTTGGTGGAACCACGGCGAGATACGGCGGTGGTGTGTGAGTCGGTTCTAGAGAGAAGGAGAAGAGATGAATAATAGAGAGAAGATATAGCTGACTAGTGTTAATTTGTGTTTTGATTTTGGGTGAAAAAGGGGCGGGATCTTGGGCCAGAGATTGAAATTTTGGGGAAAAAAGGGGCGGGATATATCTTTACAGATTGAAATTTTGGGGAAAAAGGTGAGCTCCAAATGTTTTATGAGTTGAGCTCAACGTTATGTAAGTTGGAGTCGAGTTATTGTTGAGTTCTCGAGCTTGTAAGTGATATAAAATAAGTTTTTTTTTTTTTTTTTAATATGTAAGTGCACTAAGTGTAAATAGTTATTTATGATGCATCAAACTGTTTGAGCTGAAGTTGAACCGAATTCAATTGTTAGGTTATATTTCAATTTGAATTTGTGTAAGAAAACACATCTTTACAGATAAACCAAGCTTTTCGAGTCAAGCTCAAGTCGAGTTCAAACTTTCTCGATCCTGGATAACAAGATCGAGAGAGTGATGGAGGCTTGACTGTGATATGATGGTGGTGGATGTGGTGGTTATCTCGAACCAAACAACGTACCGAAGCAAACAAACTCACACCCATTGCCTCCCTTGTCTTGATGACGGTGATGGCGTGGAGGAGCGATGGTTGGTGGAACGACGGCGAGATATGGCGGTGAAATGTGGTGGTGGTGCGTGAGTCGGGTCTAGAGAGAAGGAGAAGAGATGAATACTAGAGAGAAGATCTATCTGACTAGTTTTAATTTGTGTTTTGATTTTGGGTGAAAAAGGGGCGGGATCTTGTGACAGAGATTGAAATTTTGGGGAAAAAAGGGGCGGGATATATCTTGACAGATTGAAATTTTGGCGAAAAAGGTGAGCTCCAAATGTTTCATGAGTTGAGCTCAACCTTATGTTAGTTGGATTACGGTTATTGTTGAGTTCTCAAGCTTGTAAGTGACATAATATATATATATATATATATATATATATATATATATATATATATATATATATATATATATATATATATATATATATATATATATATATATATATATATATATATATATGTAAGTGTACTAAGTGTAAATAGTTATTTATGAATGCATCAAGCTTTTCGAGCTGAAGTCGAACCGAATTCAATTGTTAGGTTATATTTCAATTTTAATTTGTGTAAGAAAACGCATCTTTACAGATAAATCGAGCTTTTCGAGTCAAGCTCAAGCCGAGTTCAAACTTTCTCGATCCCGGATAACATGATCGATAGGGTGATGGAGGCTTGACTGTGATGGTGGTGGATGTGGTGGTTATCTCGAACCAAACAACGTACCGAAGCAAACAAACTCACACCCATTGCCTCCCTTGTCTTGATGACGGTGATGGCGTGGAGGAGCTGATGAGGTGAAAAGTGAACCACTTTTAAGGGTTCATTTAAGCCCGAATTCGAGATTATTCGATTAATTATTGCCCTAAATCGTTCCTTTGTCATTTTAGGTACTTTTGGAGAGAAATCTGGAAAAGGAGGCATTTTGGACATTTTTGGAGCATAAAAGTGAAGAAAACGGCAAAGTCTTAATTTTCCTTACTGGGAACAGTACCTGACGGCGTCACAACTTCCTTAATGACGGCGTCAAGAGTTACAAAATAGGTGGATGTGGAAAATACACATGACGGTCCAGAGGATTTTTAACTACAGGACCTGACGGCGTCACCAAGGCCATCAAGGTCAAAACACAAGTGACGGCCCAAAGGAATTCTACACATGACGGTGTCAAAATCAGATCTAGGCAATACGATTTCTATTATGGCGGCGAGTTGATGGCGTCACAACTTAATACATGACGCCGTCACCAGTTATAATCTATATATAGTTTTCCAAATTTCATTCACTAGGGTGCAACTTTGAGGGAAAAACCCTAGTCCAAATTTTACAGCTTTTTCAAAGGTTCCAACTCTTTGAATCTTTCATGTTCAATTAAAGATAAGTACTCTTTCAAATCATTCAATATGTCTATGTGTTGTTTGATTATATCTTACGCTTGTTTTCAATTTAACATGCTAGGCTAGATTTCTTTTGTGTTTGCTTAGATGTAGTGAAACCTAGATGTTGATTATGGGTTGATTGTTTGCTTATAATTGTTACGGATGATTGTATTCGATGTTAGGCTTAAGAAAACTGGCAGACTTCCATTGGTAACTTGCTTGAACGTCTTAAGAAACATGATCGGAAGTGTACTATGATTTTTGGTTGTATTTAATGCGTAGGAGAATTCTAATGATCCCATGTTAGGAGCTTCTAACGGCTCGACATAGGAGTGAAGTAAGATCCTATAGAGTTAGGGAATATTGTACACGGCCCTACGACTAGTATTAAGGAATATGACCCGTCATCCATGCAATTGTAACAAGCTATCAACATGTAAAAGATATCTAGGGAGTAATGAAACCTAAGTAAACACAACTTTCCTCATCATTGTTTACACCACATTAGTATAATTAGCTTAATTTTCATTTCTGTTATTTTATTTTGATTGCATCTTAGTTTATTGGGTTAGTTGGCTAGCAACTAATTCCGCCCACTCTTCCAAAACCCGAGATTTTACTTACTTTTATAAAATATAAAAAAACAAAAAGAATCATCCCTCACCTCTAGACCTAGTTTAGGAGGCTTTCTAATGCTAGCGACACTATTCCTGAGTTGAACGATCAATCCCCCGGTACTTCTCACTATACTATACTACAACGATCAGGTACACTGTCTGGTGGGGGTTGTAAGCTTCTCGAGATCCCTTGAGAGGTAAAACATGGTGCGATTCCCACGTATCAGGAGCGATGGTTGGTGGAACGACGGCGAGATACGGCGGTGAAGTGTGGCGGTGGTGTGTGAGTCGGTTCTAGAGAGAAGGAGAAGAGATGATTAATAGAGAAAAGATATATCTGACTAGTGTTAATTTGTGTTTTGGTTTTGGGTGAAAAAGGGGCGGGATCTTGTGCCAGAGATTGAAATTTTGGGGAAAAAGGGGCGGGATATATCTTGTGGCACTGATTGAAATTTTGGCAAAAAAGGTGAGCTCCAAATGTTTTATGAGTTGAGCTCAACCTTATATAAGTTGGATTCGAGTTTTTGTTTTTTTTTAAATATGTAAGTGTACTAAGTGTAAATAGTTACTGTATTTATGAATGCATCAAGCTTTTCGAGCTGAAGTCTAACCGAATTCAATTCTTAAGTTATATTTCAATTTTAATTTGTGTAAGAAACACATCTTTACAGATAAATAGACCTTTTCGAGTCAAGCGCAAGCCGAGTTCAAACTTTCTCGATCCCGAATAACATGATCGAGAGGGTGATGGTGGCTTGCTTCATAGTGTCTGTGACAAACTGTATACTTATTAGTTTTAAAACTTTTACTACTTTTTACTTTTAGTTTTTATACTTGTAATAATTAACTTATATTTTAAACTTATAATATATACAAAGAGTATCAAACACACTTCACTTTTAGACTTATAATATACATTATGCAAAGCTTATCTAATACGCTTCACACACTTTCACATAATCCTCTCTCTCTCTCACACTTATAAAACTCACTCTGTTACAATTGACCAAGTAAACGGATATATGGTTTTGATCATTTATTCTTAGTTTTGTCTTACATTTGTTAGAGACTTGTTACTCTATGTATAAGATTTATGGTGTGTTGTTTTTGTGAATAATTTGAGCAAAAGAGATATTAAGGTGTGTTTGGATTAGCTTATTTTGTGTGGTTATCGGCTTATTCAGTTTTGGGAAAGTTAATAAGCTCACTGTTTGTTGGCTTATTAGCTTATACACTTAAAATAACATAGGCTTATTGGCATCCCCAAATCTCAAAAAGCTGATAAGATCATAAATTAATATAATCTAAATACCCCCTTAGAGCTATTTATTCTCAGGCTTAGGTTGACTATCTGTTATAAGAAGTATGTTGCATTTGTATTGATAGAATAAGGAAGAACATGTTGTGTTGTTTTTGCGAATAATTAGAGCAAAAGAGATATTAAGGTTTGCTTGGATTAGCTTATTTTATCTTAGGCTTAGGTTGACTATCTAGTATAAGAATTATGTTGCATTTGTTTTGAGAGAATAAGGAAGAAAAGTGGCGAATGTGTGTGCAAATATTTAGGCTAAAACACCCCAGTATCAAAGATGGAAGAAGTATCAATGATGGGTGAATAGACACCACTTTCAAGTATGAACATAAACTTGTTTTGGTGTTGTTCATCCATTGTTGATTCATATTTGCTCTTTGTCTTCGTATTCCAGCATGTTGTTAGGTTATGTTGTTGTTGGCTTAGGTTGACTATCTGATCATTGAGACGTCTTCAATGCGATGATTATATAGTGTGTATTGTTCATGACAGGCCACACTCCTTCATTATCGCATTCAAGATGAGTGATGTTACTTAGACTTTATTCTTTACTCAACATTTTTATGATCTAAATGAGTCTGGAATTTCAACATACCTTTCGCTTCTAAGCTCCCATACAGTTCTTTTTGTTTTTTCAACAATCTAGCAATGCGGCTGGTGCAGTCCTTTGCTCAAAGGGAGTTGAAATGACAAAAGGAGCTGTAGGAGGAACTTAGAAGGGTTACTTATGTTGGTTTATTGCATTCCATTCTTTTTTATGATCTAAAACCAACCGTCTACCAAGTAATGTGGCCATTGGAGTTCCAAGAACAAAGGCTGTTTCAAACATACCATGAATTGCAACATTATCTTTTATTTCATTTACACTATATATATATATATATATATATATATATATATATATATATATATATATATATATATATATATATATATATATTTTAATTTTAATATATTTTTTATTTTTTTGCAGAAATCATTAACATTGACAGCAGTGACTCAAGTTCATTTCACATATCAAGCAGTTCTGAAGGTCCTCAAAATACATGGGCAGACTACTTTCCAAAGGGATATTCTGGATCAGGCACAAAAAAGGAAGATGCTAGGAAGGTTAAAACTCCAAAAAAGACTGCCAAAGAGCTTTTCGATGAGAGGGTTCAGGTGCTAGGCCTGCCCAATGCTAAGACTTGTGAAGACAAGGGTATAAAACCATGGGAACCAAAAATGCCCAAAGTTTGTTGAAAAAGGAAGGGTAAAAAGAAGATGTATTAGTTGAGTTAGGAAGTAATTTGAATAAACCTATGTAATCCTTTTCTACTACTTTATTTGACTTTATCAATAAACATGTTGTCATTGCTGAATTTTCTCATTAATTTATTTTGATTGTTGTGTTCATTAAGAAGAACTTGAGATATATTTTGTATTATGTTAATCAAAACTTTCTGCTGCTAAGAAAACGCTACTGCAGCTGGGTTTGTACTGCTAGATATGCGAGTGCAGGGGTCGATTGGTAACATTTACACTTAAGGGTTTAAATCCCCAATCAAATTGATAACTTTTACATTATAGTTTTAAATGATTGTTACAAACATTTAAAACTACAATTTGTATTAAAACAGCGAGCAAATCTTTGTAAATTTTTAAAAAATAAAATAATCCTATCTAAATTCATTTTTCAACTAACTTAATCTATTTAGGTAATGATTAAATTAATTAAAGTGGATTACAACAACATCATTTATGTTACAAGGATAAATGTGTACATGGTTAATGGTCAAAGTTCAAATTTTAGCCTTCCAAATTCCACAATTAATTTCTGTCGAATTACTAGGCCTATAAAACTTTTACCTTTTTACTGTATTTCATCATTCTCAAACAATTTCTAATTAACACATACTTTCTAATCTGCTAATGGATCAAGCAGGTTTGTGGGTTTTGTTCCTTACACATATTTACCAGTTTTATAAAATCTCTACAAACATTTGTATTTAGATATATGTAACATCATTTTCTTTGGTCCATTTCTAGTCGTTTTATTGCTTTATGTTTTACAGCGGCATCATCCACACCATAACATCCTGTAGTTTGGTATATTACAAAACTGGACCAAATGAGGAAGAAGAAGATAAAGGCATGGGAGAAGAATGAAAAGAAGCAAAGGAAGAAGTACAAAGCAAACAAGTTCAAGGCTGCAATAAGAAGAAAGAAGAAAGCTAAACTTGAAGAAGATGAAATTGTTAGCCATGATGATCCTTTGGATCACATTGACTATGACAATCTTCATCTTGCTTATGATCAAGAGAAGGATCATAAGTTTAGCTTTTAGATTGTTTTGTTATTTCTATTGTTATGTTTAAATTTTTTTTATTTAATGCAAGTAATGAACTGAATATGAATCGTTTAATTTTTGTGGCATTTTATATTTATCCCTAGCAGCATTAAGTTATGCCAAGCAGCATTAAGTTCTGAGTAATTACTAGCATTCACCCAAGTACCGATGTAAATAACAATTATACAGAAATATTAATGGTAACATAGTGGTTCATACTAAATGATTAAAACATTAAAAATAACATACTAATGATTAATATCATCTTACATCAGGTTAAATTCAATGAAAATTATACAAATTATTTTGAATGCCTTTGTAAATATCAACAATGTTTCCACGGATTTCTTCTATCCGAAGATCAACTTTGTTCTGATGCGCCAATATGATCTCCTGATGCGCCAGTATGATCTTTTGGTCTTTTTTGTTCAGTTCTTCCAATTGCGTGATTCGTTTGTTGTAAAGTTCAACCAACTGTCGTTCAGTACCATATTGGCCTGCAGAATGGCATTTGTCCCAGCACTCTTGGGTTAGGCTGTGGATTTTATATTTTTCTGGCATTGGAGGAGAAGGAGAAGTATCCCTTGAACGTTTTGTTTTCTTTGAAGGATTTGAAGATGATGAAGCCATTGCGTTCCAAACAAAAATTAAATATGTAATGAAAAGATGAAAGAAGTTGGTTGTAATTCCTTTGTATTTATAGGCACACAAGAGTCGCAATGGCACAACGTTTAAGTGTCACAACGGTTTACAATTAAGTATTTACATTTACACCGGTTTACAATAAGTATTTAACAGTCACAACGTTTCCCAAGCAGCATTAAGTTATGCCTAGCAGCATTAAGTTATGCCAAGCAGCATTAAGTTCTGACTTACTAGCATTAACCCAAATTCCAATCCAAACAGCTTTGTTAGTCTAGAAACAAAGAAAACACAAGGCATAACATATGTATCGAATTGTGACAACACTTAGATAATGTGTGACAAAATATGACTCTATGATTTAGACACCTAAATAAATACTTCATGTGATATATAACAACTTGAATTTAGTCACACAAACACTCAATGTAACTAATATCAAGGTTAATGATAACTGAGTTCACATTTTGCAATAAATAATAGTCACATAAATATTTCACAATGTGACAATTTTGAATAATGTTGCAATAAAAACAATTTAAATACGCATTTGTGATATGGTGTGACTATTGTAAATCCTATAGTCACATGATCGTGCTTCAATTAAATGTGACTATACACATTAGGATTTGGCAAGCAAACACACACTAAACTTTAGACACACATATTAACTTACGTGACGATATGTATCGAATTTTGGTTACACTTAATCATGTATGTCTATGGTTTAGTGTGACCATATATGACATTTGGTCACACTGTTCAAGTGTGTGACATATATTTGTCACTTTTAAATGCATATCGTGACTAACGCTTCAAACTTACTTTTCAGTTGTCACACATTTCAAATTCATATGTGGCTAAATATTCAGCAAAGAGTAGCAGTCACGTTTAAATAATGCGTGACAAACTTGACTATATAATTTAGCCACATACGCAATTACTTCATGTGACCATATATCTATTTTGATCACACTCTTCAATTGTGTGACATATATTTGTCACATATGTATATATGTTGTGTGACTAATGTTTAAAGCTGATTTATATCTGTCACACGTCCCAAATTAAAAGTGACTAAATGATCGAAAAATATTTACCAGTTACCCTCTAGTCACATAAATACACAAATGTGTGACAATAGAATTCCGAAATGGTCACACAAGTCGGATCAAGTGAGCTATTTATTTATTCCGGTACATTTAGTCACGTAAAAATGTTACCGTGTGACCGTTCAAAATCGACCATGTGTGACGAAAGACCATTTTTGTACTAGTGTATGGGCCTTGAAGTTTGGCTTATTGGCTTTCCAATAAGCCCAAAATCAGGGTGTGGGGCCCACTATGGAAGTCAGGACAGGCCAATGAAAATGGGGAAAAATTGATGGTGTCCTGGTGTAGGGTAAGCAACAGGCATGCAGGCCTGTTTAAGCAACTAAATAAGCAACAATAAAAAATCACAAGAATAAGAACTTAGTGGGAATCTAAAGCTTAAATAGTAGGATATAACATGTAAAAAGCTTGAGGCCTGAATTACAACACAAAAATCACTAAAATACTTGGAAATTTTGGTTTTCTGACAAAGGGTGAAATTTTGACTTTTTACATAAACTACTATCTTTTACTTTGTTGAACTTTTGATAATTCCTAGTGACTGATTTGGTTGTAATATGCTAAAATAAGACTAAGCTAGGCTAAATTATCAACTTATGAATGGAAATGGTGGGATTACCAACCCTAGGACCTAACAGTGCACTTAATGAAGAGGATCAATGGGTCATTTTGCCGGTCACAAAGGACCTGAGTTTGATGGTTGTCTCACACTACAATGACCTAATGCAATCTACACATGCTAAAACAACACCAAAAAACAACAAGGACACTGGCGAAGTACTAATCCAAACACCCGTAATGTGGACCGTTTCACTAGGTTAAGTAGGTGTAGGCCTAGTGCAATCAATCCAATGATGAAACAATTATTCTAAACTTAATTAAAAGCTAACTGAACAAGAAAAACTAGCCAAGAATAACAAGCACACAAGATTACAGTTTGACTAAGTAAAGACAGTGGGATTACCAAATATGTTTAGAACATGCACAAGCCAATAAAAAACACTCCAACAACTATGAACAGCAGTGCTTAACACAAATAAGCAATGAACTACAACTAATAATCTACCGTAGAGGAAATTGCAAATATTAAAATAGAAAGCTTACTTGAAATTAGGATGCCCAAGGAAATTGCTATATGAATTGATGAGATAAGCTCAGATAAGCCATGAGAGAGCTTACTGTGCTTATCTTATAAGATATTTGAGCTAATACAAACAAGAAACAACAACTTTCAAAACTTAACACACAATTTGGAATTTTTAATTGAAATTACTAAAAACTGGATTACATAAAGAAAGCCTGAATTTAAATTACATAAAGTTTGCAAAGTACTAGCAGAATAGATTACAAGCTTTTTGACTGAAAATAGCAACTGAAACACTAAAATTACACTAAGACGATTTTTACTCTAAACTACTTAATTATTCTACTCTAACTAATGCCTTCTATTCTTTCTTTTTCTTTTTCTTTTTTTGACTTTTATAGCCTGAGGGGTCATTCTCTTTCATTCCCACTCCATTGTGAGTCGTTGGATGGCTTCAGTTGATCCCAACCATTAAATTGGTTTTTGGAGGGAAATGGGGAAAGGGTAGTTTGAGTGGATTTGGTGAGGCAGGTGGAGGAATTTATTACTTGGGTGAGTTGGGGGAGACAAGAAAGGTGGAGGGTGAGGTTTGGTGGAAAGTAGCAGGATTTTAGGGGGAACACAAGGCGGGAAATCAGGAGGTTGGGGATGGAGTTGGGTTGACTGGGTGGTTTGCCCGGGTTTATTATAAACGGGGTGGACTTGGGCTTGGGTGAAATGGGCTTAGCGATTAGGATGGGTTACGATTTTGGTTTTAATATTACAAAGGGTCCATTTGGTATAACTTATTAATTCACAAGGACCATTTGTGTAATTTCTGAAAATGGAGGGGGCTGAGTTGTAATTTTTCCAAACTTGTTTCAAGGGACCAAACATTCCAAGCTCATTATTCCAAGGTCCAATATTGATAATTTCCATTTTTACACCTCCAGGGACCTTTTCTGCCAATTATGAAACTTCAGGGACCAAACCTGCAAACTTTTGAAACTCTTTACCCAAAGATCATTTTTGATAATATTTGACTTTTAAAGGACTTGGGTTGACTTATCTTTCAAAATAAATGCTCAGGAACTAATTTTGACAAGTTTTGAAAGTTGGGGGGGCTGAAAATGCCAATTATGCAAACTTTGTTCGTTTTTCATCTGTTTTTAATCATTTTGCATCTGAAACATATAAAACACAACCCTGGGATATTTTCAGTATTTTGATGCATTTTTGAGTGTTTTTAAATGTTTTTGCAGTTCAGATTGACCAAAAATGATGAGTATTTACACACTCATCAATCATACTAAATCACCTTAGGATAATCAACACTAATAGCCATCCAAACTTCTTTGATACTAAAGTTGGTAACCTTACCAATCTTATTCTTCCAAATAGTCTTGTCCTCGCATTCCTCAATTAAGTTAGGAACAGGTAAACTAATTCCAAATCTCTCCTCCCAATCATTAGGCCAAACCCAATTGTTATTATAAACCATATCAGCAACACAAGAATTAATGTTAAGCCCAACTAATTCAATACATCTACTATTAATAATCTTACAAAGAGGACCTGTGTCACACCATTTGTCAAACCAAACATTGCAATTTCTACCATTCCCAATCTGGACATTCACAAATTTATTAATCTTATCCCTAAGATATAAAATTTGTTTCCAGCACCAAGAGTAATTAGAGTTAACTTCAATACCCCAAACACTCCTACCCTTAAGAATATGAACATTAATCCATCTTACCCAACTAGAATTTTTATTACTAGCAACATTCCACAAATGTTTAGCCATGAGAGCTTCATTCCACTAGCATGACCCTTAGCAGAATCCCCTTTAGCCCACAGAAAACCTTTACAAATTTTTTCAATCTTATCACATATTGATATAGGCAACATGAATAATGAAGCCCAATATACTTGTAGAGAAGACAATATGGAAGCAATAAGTTGCAATCTTCCAGCAAATGATAGGTTTCTATTTTTCCAGTCACCTAACCTTTTCATACATACCTCAATTAGGCCACAACAATCATTATTAGTCAACCTCTTAGAAATCGTAGGCACACCTAAGTATCTAAATGGTAAAGTTCCTTCACAAAAAGGCATTATCATTTTAATCACTTCCTTAATATCTTCAGGAATATTATATAATACCCATTACTTTTACTAACAGTAGGAAATAGGCCACAACATAGAGTAAATTCATCAAGGCCTCTTCTAAGCACAGAAGCAGAATAGATATCACCATGACACAATAGAATCAAATCATCCGCAAAACATAAACTTACAAGCTCTAACTCCTTGCAATGAGCATGATACTTAAATTTACCCTCATTCCTTATTTGTCTCTTAAGCATTAAAGTCATAACCTCCATGACCAGAGTAAACAAATAAGGAGAGATAGGGTCACCTTGTCTTAATCCCCTACCAGACCTAAAAAACCCCTTAATTTCACCATTAACACACACAGAAAATGAGGTTGTTTTAACAAATGTCATGATCCAATGCACCATAACACAGTGAAACCCAAAATTTTTAAGTACGCATTCTAAAAAATCCCAATTCACAGTATCATAGGCCTTCATGATATCAATCTTAAAAGCACATTTCCTAACTCCACTGTTCCATGTATAACCTCTCATGAACTCCTGAGCTAAAAGAATATTATCACTTATTTGTCCACCATGAATAAATGTCGATTGGTTAACATCAATAAGGTCATTCAGCACAGGCTTGATCCTATTGGTAATGATTTTGCTAATCACCTTATAAACTACATTACAACATGAGATAGGCCTATAATCAGAAACCTTAAGTGGAGTTTTACTCTTAGGCACTAGAGCAATTAATGTAGCATTAAGTTCAGTTAGCAACTTACCTTTGCTGAAAAATTCCTTAACTGCTTCTGTAACATCATTACCCACTATATCCCATCCTGCTTTAAAAAAAAGTAGATGAGTACCCATAAGGCCCTGCAGCTTTATTACCATCAATGCTAAACAATGTTTTCTTGACTTCATCATCTTCAACAGGTCTTATCATATCGACTGCATCATCCATAGAAATTTTCTTAGTGAACGGTGAACCAAGATCCTCTATAGGACATACATCATCAACAGTACCAAGGAAAGCCTGAAAATGAGTGACAAACTGATTAGCCACATCAGGTCCCCTAAAACAATATCCATATTCATCATGAACCATATCAATCCCATTTCTACTCCTCTTCCATTTAACAGCAGCATGAAAATAGGCACTATTAGTATCACCCTCCTTCAACCATTGAATTTTAACTTTCTGCATAAGAACTTTCTCCTCATCTTCTAAAGCACTTCTATAATCCTGATAGTAAAGCATTTCTTCATCTTTAAGAATATCATTAGCTGGATCTTTATCAAGACTACTTTGCACTCTATCCAATTCCTCCTTCAAACTTTTAACCTTATTAAAACACATTCCCATTAGCTTTACTAGGCATTCAGACCCGTGTGATGCACACGGGCTCGATCTAAATGTTCATAGTCATAAAAGCCTGTGCGATGCACATGGGCTGTATAGAAGTTTTCAAAGTTTAATATCCATCTTTTACTTTCGTCATTTTATATTCGAGATGTATTTTTGTCATTATATATATAAGTTGTCATGGTAGCATACATGTTGTAAGCATGATATGTATTTAAAATAGTTTATTGAAATGTAATCTTTTAAGATATATTTTTTACGTAATATTTTTTCTCTATTTATTTTGGTATTGACTCTATCGTTTTTTTATTGGAAATAACTAATATTAATACATCCGTATAAGTTATAACTATTTCTTATGATAGTAAACAATGCCCGTGCGATGCACATGAGTTGTATAGAAGTTTTCATAGATTTAAAATACGTGCGATGCACATGGGCTGTATAGAAGTTTTCATAACGTAATATTCGGAATTTATTTTCGTCATTTTATATTTAATTTGTCATGGTGTCACACATTTGCTAAGCTTTATACGTATTTAAAATACTTTATTGAGTTGCACATGAGCTGTATATAAGTTTTTATAGCGTAATCTTCGATACTTATTTTCGTCATTATATATCTAAGTTGTGATGGTATCACATTTTCAAGCATGTCACACATTTAAAATAGTTTATTGACATTAAAAGAGTATATGTGAAGAGATTTTTTCAAGATGTTACATTGAAAAGAGTCTCTTCACATGTAATATTTTAATATGTATAAATAACATATATTATTTTAAATATGAAGCGATGACATTAATGTTGGAGACCTTTTATATTCATCGTCATGCGATGCACACAGGTTTGGACTGCCTCAGGACCCATGCGATGCACACAAGTTGGATCTAATTGGTTTTTTCGTAATGTTCGGGACTAATTTTTGGTTCATGTTTGAAACTCTCATTTTTTATGAAAGACGGACTTCATTGTTCAAATAAATTACATTATTAAAAGCAAACTATAAAACAAATTTCGTTTTTAACAAAACTATAAAAACATAAAACATTAAAGTAATTAGTATATTCAAGAGTATAAATTATAATTCGTATAATAAATTATAATTCGTATAGTAAAATATTGCATGTTTAATTTGTAACATACTATTAATATGAATGCTAAGTATTCATATATATTGTCACCGGTAGCCATGGCGTTGTTCTTGTTGTTATTCTTCTTGTTGTTGTTCATTGGCATTTTGCATGTTTTGTTCTTGATACAATTTTCGTGACTTCTCGATCTCTTTCTTTAATGTGAAGAGGTTTTTTGTAAAATGTTATATTTAAATGAGGCTTTTCATATGTAATCTTTTAATATGAGTAAGTTACATAAATTATTTTTTAATTAATGCATTATTACAACATTTTTTCATAAACTATAATATCGAATTTGGAGCATTCATTAGTAACTCATTCTAAGTATTTACAATATGACGACATTAATTAATAACTCACTCTAAGTATTTACAGTATGACGACATGAATCACATGATCTCAAAATCAAATGAATAATGCTTACCTCGTGATAGGTGTAGGATAACATTTGAAATACAATTTTCTTCCCCTTTATATACTTCTTCGATTTAGAAGATTCTTATTGTTAAGATGATAGTGTGAAAATATTTTTATTATATACTACCATTTTCAATATGTAACATCGACATAATTTACACAGTTATATCAAATATCAAAGTCACGCAATATTCCAAGACGTTTAATTAAGAAAGTGACATTAACACACCGCAAGACAGAAAACTACATTAAGAGCAAAAATATTGTAATGCACCAATAAAGTGTAGTAATAATTATTGACTAAAAATTGAATGCTCGTCACATTATTTTCAATAAACTTACTTGCTAACGAATCAATAGTATTAGAACGTTTAGCGGTATTACATGAAGTAAAATATTGCATGTTTAATTTGTAACATGCAATTAATATGAATGCTAAGTATTCATCCCACCGGTGGCCGTGGCGTTGTTCCTGTTGTTGTTGTTGTTGTTGTTGTTGTTGTTGTTGTTGTTGTTGTTGTTCTTGTTGTTGTTGTTCTTGTTCTTGTTCTTGTTCTTGTTGTCTTTGTCGTTGTTGTTCATTTGTCTTCTGCATGTTTTGTTCTTGATACAATTTTTGTGACTTCTCGATCTCTTTCTTTAATGCTTCTTGACTCGCTACAAAAAACAATTAGATATAGTTGATCATTAGTAACTTAAATATAGTTAATCAATATATTGCATTTTCGATCAAAGTAAAAATGTTCGTGCATGTTCCACTTAATTAATAAGACAACGATGTGTAGGATCTCTTAAACCATTAGAGAAGATGATGTTACTACCAAACCTCCTAAGCACCATCTTTATGTCCTACATTCTTACACACATGAAATTTACATAAAATAATACAAATCAATATGCTAAATAAGTAAGACGATATTATGCTTAATTTACCACCATAATAAGTTGTAGCCAAATGTGCACGCGGTGTGGAGGAAGTTGTGGTTTGTTGTGTGATTTTTGACACATTATATAGTTGATAAAATATTTGTAACTCATGGACGGAAAGGTATAAAGACTAACCACTAATTGGTGTGTTTAATTTATTCATTCATGGCATTTTTTGTTTGTATTCTTTGAGGTTTAGAGATGGCTTGAAACATGTTGTACCGTACAAACTTTTGTGCACGATTCCTCATGCAAAACATATTGTGCCGTACAAACTTTAATGCAAAATGCCTCTTGCGCATTAAATTAAGGACTCCAATCTTTAGATAGTATAGAAGATATACTTTTCATGTTTCTTAAACTACCTTGTACCGTACTATAATTTCTGCACAAATCCTCTTGCACATTAAATTAAGTCACCCAATATTGTGTAATTGATATACTTTTGATGTTGCTTAAACTACCTTATACCGTAAAAAAATTTTCAATTACTTGAATCACTACTCTTATGTACTTACTCTTATGCATGACTATTAAATCAATGTACTAACACATAAAGCCTTCACATTTTACTTTTAATTCATGAAACATTTATTGTGAGCACTTTGCATTTATAAGACAACTTAAGTTTTTAGTATATGAGTAATTCAGACCTGTGCGTTGCACACGGGCTCTATCTAAATAGTAATAGTGTAATGTCAAGTAATTTTTTTCGTTATTAGACTTTTGTAAGTATGGCCTTAGTTGATGGGTAAATTTTATATTTAAACTTTTTATGACATATTAGTAGTTATTTATAAAGTTTATATTTTGTATTTATTCTCAAGATTGTAACATTATATTTAAACTTTTTATGAAATATTAGTAGTAATTTATAAAGTTTAGATTTTGTATTTATTCTTAAAATTGTAACATCCCTATATTTTGATATAAAACTAATATGTAATATGCGGCACATATTTTCGTCATTATATATCTAAGTTGTGATTGTATCACACTTTTTCTAAGCATGGCACACATTTAAAATAGTTTATTGACATGTAAGTTTCGACACTTATTTTCATCATTATATATCTAAATTGTGATGGTATCACACCTTTATTAAGCATGACACACATTTAAAATAGTTTATTGACAATAAGTTCCTAAGTTGTGATGTTACCACAACTTTTGTTAGCATGGCATGAAAAATGTTGGTGCCTTTGAGGTCGAGTCAAAAACTATGTTTGCCACTAATTTTCGTCATAAATAACTTGGTTTGCCTCAGGACCCGTGCAAAAATGATTGTGTAAATTGTCAGGTTGTTAGTATGATTGTGAGGCTCAATTATACAACAATAGTTTATTGACATTAAAAAAATATATGTGAAGAGACTTTTTTGAAGATGTTACATTAAAAATAGTCTTTTCACATGTAATTTTTTAATATGTATAAGTTACATAAATTATTTTAAATATAAAGCGATGAAATTAATGTTGGAGACCTTTTATATTCATCCCCGTGCGATGCACATAGGTTTGGAATGCCTCAGGACCCATGCAATGCACACATGTTGGATCTAATTGTTTTTTTGGTAATGTTCGGGACTAATTTTCGGTTCATGTTTGAAACTCTCATTTTTTGTGAAAGACGGATTTCGTTGTTCAAATAAATGACATTATTAAAATCGAACTATAAAACAAATTTTCTTTTTAACAAAACTATAAAAACATAAAACATTAAATTAATTAGTATATTCAAGAGTATAAATTATAACTCGTATAATAAAAAATCAGATCCAATGGTCCAAGTCTGAATCATAAACCCGCTCCAATCAATCAATAGACCCGACATTTAACTAAATACAATTTTCTTCTTATTTATATACTTCTTCGATTCAGAAGATTCTCATTGTTAAGATGATAGTGTGAAGATATTTTTATTATAGATTACCCCATTTTCAATATGTAACATCGACATAATTTACACAGTCATATCAAATATCAAAGTCACGCAATATTCCAAGACGTTTAATTAAAAAAGTGACATTAACACACCGCAAGACAAAAAACTACTTTAAGAGCAAAAATATTAAAATGCACCAACAAAGTGTAGTAATAATTATTGACTAAAAATTGAATGCTCGACACATTATTTTCAATAAACTTACTTGCTAACGAATCAATAGTATTAGCCCGTTTATCGGTATTACATGAAGTAAAATATTGTATGTTTAATTTGTAACGTACTATTAATATGAAAGCTAAGTATTCATTCCACTGGTGGCCGTGGCGTTGTTCTTCTTCTTGTTGTTGTTCTTGTTGTTGTTGTTGTTGTTGTTGTTGTTGTTGTTGTTGTTGTTGTTGTTGTTGTCTTTGTCGTCTTTGTCGTTGTTGTTCATTGGCCTTTTTCATGTTTTGTTCTTTTATTTTTATTTTTTTGTTTTTTTTGAACGGCTGGTTAGTTGTTAGTTGCTGGCTCGAGTTAGTGTCGCATCCTCGGGCAGAGATACCAACCGCGAGCCTCTCCTTAGGGGATAACCCCACTCCTATTCCCGATTCGCCTGATATCATTAGAGCTTGCATATTTTGTTCTTGATACAATTTTTGTGACTTCTCGATCTCTTTCTTTAATGCTTCTTGAATGCTAAGTATTCATTCCACTGGTGGTCGTGGTGTTGTTCTTCTTCTTGTTGTTGTTGTTGTTGTTGTTGTTGTTGTTGTTGTTGTTGTTGTTGTTGTCTTTGTCGTTGTTGTTCATTGGCCTTTTGCATGTTTTGTTCTTTTTTTTTTAACGGCGGGTTAGTTGTTAGTTGTTGGCTCAAGTTAGTGTCGCATCCTCGGGCAGAGATACCAACCGCGAGCCTCTCCTTAGGGGATAACCCCACTCCTATTCCCGATTCGCCTGATATCATTAGAGCTTGCATGTTTTGTTCTTGATACAATTTTTGTGACTTCTCGATCTCTTTCTTTAATGCTTCTTGACGCGCTGCAAAAAATAATTAGATATAGTTGATCGTAAGTAACTTAAATACAATTAATCAATATATTGCATTTCCGATCAAATTAAAAATGTTCGTGCATGTTCCACTTAATTGATAAGACAATGCTGTGTAGGATCTCTTAAATCATTATAGAAGATGATGTTACTACCATACCTCCTAAGCACCATCTTTATGTCCTGCATTGTTTCACACATAAAACACACGTGAAATTTACATAAAACAATATGCTAAATAAGTAAGACGATATGATGCTTACTTTACCACCATAATAAGTTGTAGCCCAATGTGCACGCGGTGTGGAGGAAGTTGTGGTTTGTTGTGTGTGATTTTTGACACATTATATAGTTGATAAAATATTTGTAACTCATGGACGGGAAGGTAAAAAGACTAACTATTATTAATTGACACGTTTGAGTTGCTTGAAATCAATGTACACATACTAATTGAGATGTTTGAGTTGCTTGGAATCAATGTTGAAGGCTTCATATGATAGAATCAATTCTTGGGACATTTATTATGACCCCTTTACATTTATAATGCTACTTAAGCTTTATATAATATAAGATAAGATTCCATTCTCTTAAATGCTTCTTCATAAACTTAAGTCTTTTAACCAGAACATACATTTTATACCCATAAACTTCTTTATTCCACTTATCAACCAGCAAAGGCAGAAATTCAGCTTTACTAGCCATATAGTTCATAAATTTTAATGACTTTCTTCCCTCATTAAGCCCATTAGTGTAGGATACCACAACAGGTGAGTGGTCAGGTATGCCATATGGAAGAAAGCTAGCTTGACAAGAAGGATATTTTTGCATCAGCTCCACATTACACATAGCTCTATCTAACTTCTTAAGAATTCCTAGGTCAGGATTCTTCATTTTTTGTATCCATGTATAAAACAACCCATTCATCTTCACATCTTCCATGCCTATATCTTCCACACACTCTCTAAACTCTTGCATACCATCTTGATTAACTCTGCTAATTTTAGAATGTTCACTAAAGTTAAGAATAACATTAAAGTCACCAAGCATCAACCAAGGCTTACTGCCCACAGTATTCTTATGATAACATAACTCTCTCCATATCTTTAGAATTATTCTCCCCATACACAAAAGTCACATACATAATGTCATCACCAACAACCCTACTAACCAACATGTTAACAAGCTGATCAGTATAAGATATAACCTAAGCTTTGAACACTCTAGTATCCCATCCTATAGCAATTCTTGTAGGACCGTAGAACAACCTTAATCACTTATGAATCATGCCTAAATCTAGAGAGAGAAAGTAACTAGAGAGAGTGTGTGGGAGGGAACTCCTAGTGTGTGAAATGAAAAGCCTTGATATTACTAAGAGAACCAACCCTCAAATGAGGTATTACAAGAGTATTTATAGTGGTTGTCTAGGGCTTCACATATCCTTGAAACTATTACATAACTAGCCCTTAGACTTTAACAAATCATGAAAACTAAACATAAACTTCATCATAATGATATTCTAAAGCAACCTATTACATAATATTAATGACCGACACTTTTTATAAATAAAATTCGATCCTAACAATCTCCCCCTAAGTGTTGGTCATTGAAGGTTGCGCAACGTCATCATCTTTGTCTTTAAACTTTAACATTCATAGATCTTGACGTCTTTAAGAATCACTAGATGAGTCATAGTACTTAGTTCATTGTTCTCTGTTCATCGTTGTTGAAATGATCAAATGATGTCATCTGCCTTTCGTCACTTCTGTGTTTGTGGTGGTTGTGTGCCATTCCAACATGCTCATACGTCTTAAGTCTTTGTGATACATGCATTTGTTGTTCCCGTTCTTTCACTTTGATCTTTGTCACTTTACTTTGTAGATTCTTCTTTTTGGCGTAGAATCTTTCTTTGACTGTTGCTATCCTTTAATCTTTGTGAGAACTTTTCTTTGACTTCATGAAGTATGTATGAGCATGTGGAAACTGGTGTCATGGTGGTGGTTAGTACCTGCATGAAAACAGTTAGCAATAAATCAACCGGTACTTACAGATAAGGAATTAGAGATCGTCAACAGCATAGTGTGAAGACTCCTTCTAACCCTTACCCTGGCCGTTCCCATTTTGGATACTCCCGAGGGAGCTTACGAGACCTACTAAGTAGCTCAACGAATGGGTGAGTCGCTGGGGATCACTCCACGACTGTAGACCGTTTGAAACCACCGCGAACACTAAGCGTAACCCATAAAGAATTACCGAAGTGACCTGATGTCAGGGCTGCTTGATGTTGACCCTGGCAAGAGTTTCCGTTCAATCATTGAGAAAATACATAAGTAAATCCTCTCATAAACGTTCTCGGCAGATTGCTAAGATCTGCGTAGGACTCTTAAGTTTACATCTGGCATCCTTAATGATGAACAACCAGTGTAGTAATATCATGTGTTCCTATGAGATCTTTTGATGAATCTCGGGACTCTAGACTTGATAAGTGCACATTTGGTTTCCTATGCGGAGATTAGGGAGGGGTCTCCTGCTTCAATATCAACCATCTCTAAGAGATAAGTCGATAGATTACACCGTTCCCCGTGAGAATGAAACAAGCTCTTTTAAGAGAACTTGAGTGGCTAGAAGGTTAAATGCAGTGCGTCACTGGGTCCATGACGTCTTTATCTTCAATACCGGTGTCACCTTAGCAACAACCAGTAGCATACAAAATTAACCCGGTGTCTGCCCTAAGGTTGAACATATGGAGGGCTATTTCTTTTCACCCTTTTTCATAACTTTTCTTTTTAATTCTTCAACCCATTCTTTCTCCTTTCTCATTTTCTCCTTTTTTCAATCATACCTAAGGACTTCTAATTCTAATCTATTGGATTTTTCCTTGGGTAGATCCCTCCGGCTCTGGTGGATCATAGGACGGTTTTTCCCTAACCTTAGTCACCTTATAACTCCATGACTATCCTATAATTTCCATGAAACCATTTATAAAAATCTCTCAAAGTGTTTATGAATATAAACACATTTTTGTTGACACTTTGAGAGTTTTTGTTTCTTTTGAAGGACTCCTCCTTCACATGTGCTCATGGATTTTTAAGAAATTTGCACATGCGTGAGGAGTTTGCACTTTTGAATTGATCCACTTTCAGTGAACATGACCGATTCGAGACACGCTTACATCACTAGTTAGACTAGCTTGAAATTATTACCCGTCCTAGTCAAGTCCAAAGGAAGTCTCTCGATACGGTACATTCTACTCAGACAAGTCCTATTCGAGACACGCTTACATCACTAGTTAGACTAGCTTGAAATTATTACCTGTCCAGGACAAGTCTTTTCGATTACTGACATTTTAAGCTTCGTCAATTCATTGGTACATACTGAGTCGAGCTCTTTTGAGATTCAGTCACAATCTTTAAACATCTTTGATCACATTTTAATCATGTCTTCTCCCCCTCAAAAATAGCATGTCGTGATATTTTTTATATCAACAGATTAAGAAAAAGCTTTTTGGAGAGAAAGACAGATTTCATTTTTCATGAATTTGGAACATTTTTGTTTTTGTACTCCCCCTTAATGATAGCACATTTTAAAATCAATTAAGGGTTTGAGGGAGTTATCCTGAGCACTCATTTGA
The DNA here is from genome assembly GCA_030686995.1 of Artemisia argyi. Taxonomy (NCBI): domain Eukaryota; kingdom Viridiplantae; phylum Streptophyta; class Magnoliopsida; order Asterales; family Asteraceae; genus Artemisia; species Artemisia argyi. The sequence goes on along the minus strand of CM060679.1, from coordinate 56,276,337 downwards.
AATATTTTGAAAAATCTTTTGATGAATCTTGAAAAAGTGCTCAAGATTTCTGTTTGGAAAAACGAGTTTTTGTTTGAAGTCTTTTTCGTTTGTTTAGACTTGAACTTTTTGAAAAAGATTTCATCCTTGAAAAACACGAGTCCTTGATTTGAAATAATCAGAAGTCATCATTCGGGTCCGGGTTTCGTACTAAAGTAAACGAAAGCCATTGTGAAGAAACTTTTTGAGAAACGACATGTTTTAGAAAAACATATAAAGAACTCCCGTTCAAGCATTTGTACATGTCCGTATCATTTTTGAAAGACATTTCTAGACACGTACAGAATATTGATTTATACGAGAGACATGTCGTGAGAAGAATATTTTTGGATTTTTTTGATTTTATATTTTTGTATTTTGTTTTTGTTGGTTTTTCAAATTTTGTATGTTGTTTTTGTTTTATAAAAGAAATGGAAAATCAAAAATAGAAGATTGAAAGAATGATTATAGAATTTACAGAATTTGAACCCTTTTGATGAACTGGGTTCTGAGATAGTTGAAGCACCTGCAACCAAAGACGAAGAGGTTTCACAAATAACAGTGTTAGAAGTACATGAATCATCACTCAGCGGGTGTTGAATATCAACGGTTGTAATGGTTTCTACTTCCTTATCCTGATGATTATCACTATTATTTGTCTTGGTGCACCTATCAAAAATCTTTCCTGTGGGAATCCATCTAAGACCAACTGTTTTAAAAACTTTTCCCGTAGGAATCTACCGAAGGTAAGATCTAGACGTAGTTTTCTTATCAGATGCAGCGGAAGTCTCAGTCTTGGAAAAACTACATCCTTTCGGTATCCACCTACTAGGTTTCTTAACCTCTTGCTTCTTATCAACGGGTTTGTTTCTATTTGGTGTCTTAGTGGATTGTGTCTTGACACTTGATTTTCCTTTCTTGAGAAATTGTGCAATACATGCATCGTGATTAGCTGAAAAAACACATTTTTGACATGTAGGACAGACAAATTCAACATCGTTGTTTAACATAGCAATTTTAACTTTGTCACTACAGTCTTTTGGAAATTGCTTTTTGTTGTTCGATGAGACCTTGGAATTCTTTATGTTTCATTCTACATTCCTATCATGCACTTTTGTGCCACTACTCTTAGATGCAATCCAATCCCTAGTAATTTGTTGATTGTTCCTAGGTAATGGTTTATTACTACTAGCAGTGCTTTGAAATCTCGTAGAATTCATCACACTAGGTTTTACACCTAAAATTCCGTCTTTTCGAAGTTGTGTCTTTTTCCTAGCTTCCTCTAGATGGTGATTTTGGACCATGTCATTAGAACCAATAGACTCTTTAACAGTTTTTATGGTCACATTCGGTGTATTATTCCTAGAATGGCCAGGTGTACTAACATTTGTGTTTCTTTCAACAACCAATTTTTGTTGATAAACAATCTTTTCATTTTCACTTTGCTGGGGCAAGGGTGTTGGAGTGACTGGTTTTGTCAAATCCTTTTTCTCATCGACTTTTAGAGCAAACCGTGAAATTGACATTTTTGGTTTTTGAACCGTATTTGAAACATTTGGTTTCTCCGAAGTCGATGGTTTTGCAAACTTAGTTTCCTCACCCTTCCCTTTTTTAGTTTCAAGCTGAGCCCTCAAAAGATCATTTTGCTCTTTCATGTTGTTGAAGGCACGCTCATACGACAGTTTGTCATACTTGCATTCTTCCTTTTTTCAATCAAGTTGTTTAAAACATGACACATTTTCTTTTTCAAGCTTTATAAGAGCATTTTCATATTTAGAAACAATTTCTGAGGTCTCAGCTCTAAGTCTTTCATCATCTAGAACCGAATATGTTTGTATGATGATAGACATTATATCAGTAGACAGAACTGCTTCGAAGAGAGAATTATTTAACCTTTCCAAAACATTCATGTTTTCACGAGTTTCATTAGCTTCGTTTACCAGGGATTTGTGGTCCTTGACAAAGTCGGCCGTTTCTTTTAAGAAAGCGTTTTCAAAAGTTTATCTTCTTTCTTTGCAAATTCCTTTTTTAACTCATCCCTTTCTTTTTTCAAGATTAGAATAAGCTGATTTTAGAAAGTTGGTTTTGTAAATCTGAAATTTCCGCGTTTAAAGATTTTATTTTCTTGAACGAATTAACATCAAGTGTATCAAACTTGATTTGCAAAAGTTTTTCCCTTGAAACAGAATTTTGATAACCAGTTTCTAATTCTGACAATCTTTTGTTATGAAACTCAAAAGCATTAACGTTTTTCTTGTAACTCTCAATCTCAGCGGTCAATTTAACATTCGCGGCCTTAACATCGCGATTTACCTTTTTCACTTTCTCAATTTCAATGCTGCAATTATGCAATAAAGATTCAAAGAAAGCACGGGTTTCCTCATCATTAGCACCATTTTGTGCAACTTGAACTCCATTAGGATCCATATTTGGAGTTTCATAGTTAACATTTCCCCCCACATATGTATCATAATTAGGTTTAGGTGGCACATAAAGTGGCTTTTCATGAGCAAACGGATTAGCATCATTACCATAATTTGGTACCTCATGGAATGGATCTGAATCGTAAGTAGGAGGAAGATCAGAATCACTGCTTGATGTTGTTGCCTGCTGATTTGCCAAACAGTTGTAGGTTTCATTGAGATTAGCGGAATTCTTATTAACTCTTGTTGTAGCTATGAAGTTGTTTTCCTCATCAGTCAACGGTATACCCGATTCTTCTTTATTGGCTAGCATCAACAAGTACTGGATCTTTTCTACCTTCATCATTGCATTGACATCGTAATTATTACCAATATCACTACGGTGATTTTCAGATGTAGGTTTTTGAATCGAAGTCATAAAACAATCAATCCCATTTTGATTAAGCACATTCTGATTCACAATCTGATCTATTTGATTTCTGACATACTGCCCTGCATATTGCATCTGATTCCCCATCTGTATACTCGAAGCATATCCTTGCTGATTGTTGTTGTGTTTTTGGATGTTTAATGCCTTGAAGAGTGAGGCAAAACCATTGGACAAAGTACTTGTGAAACTGTCATGGTGAATTGCCATTGATTCAATTCTAAGTGAAAAGTTGTTCTTAGGATCTTTTGAAAGATAACAAAGGTTGTTGTTGTAGATTAGATGTTTTGGTGAAGTTGAAAAGCGTTCTTGGATGTTCTTTAGTAATTTCGAATTTTCTCTCCAAAAATTGAATACGAAAATTTTCTTTCTCAAAATTTGAAAATCACTATGAAATGCAATTCTAAGGTTACCAGAAAAATTTGAGTTTTCAAAAATTTTTACGCCAAATTTTACTGAAAAAATTTGAATTTTGGCCTAAAAATTTGAATTTTTGGGCAAAATTTTCAACGTTATATCAAAATTTGAATCTCGCGTAAAAATTGAACGTTTAATCTCCTGTAAAAAAATAAATTTTACTCAAATTTTCCCGCCAAAAAACTCTTTTTTTGTCTAACTCGATAAAGCTTTTGTAACTCGGTATAGCTTTCTCAAAATTTAACTCGGTAAAAGTTCCTGATTCTAGCTAACTCGATAAGACTTAACTCGGTAAGAATCTTGAGTCTCTAACTCGATAAGCTTGCTGAAAATCCTAACTCGGTAACAAGGTTAAGTCTCTAACTCGATAAGCTTACTGAAAATTGTAACTCGGTAACACAAACTACCAACTTAACTCGGTAAAGTGAATTCAATTGGACAGAGTTTCCCCTAAGTATTGAGTACAAAGATCCTTACTCGATAAATGATAAGGAAAGGCTAACTCACCAATAAATAACTTAACTCGATAGTTTAATGAAGCTAACTCGCAGAACCAATGTAACTCGATGGAAATAGTAGCTAACTCGGTACTTACTTGTCCCTAAATCGATAAAACAGAAGTTCTAACTCGCTAAAAAAATTCTAACTCGATAGAGACGTGATGAACAGTACCCGATTTCCAAAAATTCACTTTTATACCTAGTTTTTTTTTCTACCAAATTAAACCTAAAACAACCTATATTATCCATTGGCGAATGATACCACTTGTAGTACCGTAGAACAACCTTAATCACTTATGAATCTTGCCTAAATCTAGAGAGAGAAAGTAAGTTGAGAGAGAGTGTGGGAGGGAACTCCTAGTGTGTGAAATGAAAAGCCTTGATATTACTAAGAGAACCAACCCTCAAATGAGGTATTACAAGAGTATTTATAGTGGTTGTCTAGGGCTTCACATATCTTTGAAACTATTACATAACTAGCCCTTAGACTTTATAAAATCATGAAAACTAAACATAAACTTCATCATAATGATATTCTAAAGCAACCTATTACATAATATTAATGACCGACACTTTTTATAAATAAAATTCGATCCTAACAATTCTACACCCCTTCTTACTAAGACTAGAATTAGAAACCCAATTCCACCCAGAAAAAACATTATTAAACACTGAGTCTACAAACTTCTTTATCAGCTATGTTTCAATAACCCTGAACATGCTAATATTATTATTCCTAATAAACTTTTTAATTTCATTTTGCTTAAGAGAACTGCACATTCCCTTAATATTCCAAGCTGAAATTTGTAATATCATAAAGTCAAATTACAGAGGATTGAGATGCAATATCATTTTGCACCTGATTTATATCATAACCTGCAACATTATTAACTACATCTTGAGTAATAAATTGAGCACACCCATTATTAACACTAGCCACCTCATCATCAGAGCTCACCTGAGTACTTTTAAGGAGTAGAGATACCAAGGTTTCATAAGCATCATCACCTAACAGTGCTTTATACATCTCTTTCTTCTCATTAGACCAGGTTTCTAATTCATGACAAGTCAAACTTTGTTTAGTTTTAAAGAAAAGTTGTACTTTAGCCTGCACCTTTTTTAGCCCCAATTCTCCAATCCTTTCCAATTCATCCCTATACACCTCATCATATACTTTAGTAAAAGCTTTATTGTGTGTTAAACCTTGTTCTAACATAATAGCCTTCACCATACTATCAGCCTTAGATTTAGAGCTCATAGCAATATTTTGATTACTATAGCTAATCTGTTTGTCAAAGTTTATAATCATGCTTTTTAATCCCTCCTCACTCATAGACTCAACATTCCTCTGCAATTTATCTTTGTAGTACTCTTTCCCAACAACAGACCAACTATTCCTTTCATCCTTGCTAACAAATAGCCCCTTCTCACATACCTCATCAACTCTTTTCTTAGTAAGTTCTTCAACTCTATTTCCCATATCCTCATTATCTTCAGACAAAGCATCATATCTATTTTGTGAAATAACCTATTGTACTTTCCCATTATCCCCACTACCTTTCCCAGATTTTTCAACACCCTTCCCTTTATCATTAACATCCACCTTTTTGCTAATACCAGTTGTTGCCTCACCCCCTTTTTTAGCAAATTCATTTTGATTATAACTCCTATTAAATCTTTGATTGCAATACCCCCTACCATACATACCACCTCCTCTACCTCTCCCAACAAATCCACCTCTACTATTCAATCTTTCACCAACATTATTATACTGTCTGTTACTTGTTTCAGCAGAATCTGAAGCAGCCATTGGATTCTTAGTATTCCTTTTAGTTTCCACAGATTCCCAATTACCATTTGACCCATTAGTAGTTTCCCTTTCAATACCATTTTGATTCATAGTCTCAACATTTTTATTATCCACATTACTTGCAACTTTTTTACCACACTTGTCATTATCATGCCCAAACACTTTACAGATATCACAGATTGGTGGTCTCCAAGGGTATTCAACCTTCAACTTCATAGCCTTACCTAAACTCTTATAACATACATCAATTTCTTCCACATACTCATTAGTTTCATCCACTTCAACAAGTACTCTTGCAAAATTAGCCCTCCTATTTGCTTTTTCACACATAGAGGTAGTAATCCTATCCATAATGATAGGATTACCAACCATACTATCAACTCTACTTATACCCTCATTATTCCAAGCTTCCAGTGGAATATTCCAAATTTTCACCCATATTGGTGCCCTAGTAGGTTCAGGCCTAACCATACACAATCCCGGTTCCGACTTCTGAATGAACAATGGTTTACCATCAACCAACCATGGTCCATTCTCAAGCACCACCTGCATACCTTCTTCAGTTTTAAATTTAATGAAATAAAGGCTACATTCATTAACAATAATATCCTCAAAATTATACCCCCTCCACATTCTCTTTAGATGACCTACAATATCTCTATAACCCATTTGCAACCCAACAAAATAACCAACTAATGTCATAGACCATAACTTACTTCCCTCAGCAATCACTGGATCTAAATCCACAAATTTCATACCTAATTTATTCACACACACATGTACTAGTTTAAGCTTGTTACTCCCATTAGGACTCAACCCTTGAACAGCTCTAGCAAATGACATAGTATTATCCTTCTTAACCCATGTACTAGAATCATCCAAACCAGCACCCACAGTATCCTTACCTCCATTAACATCAACATTCATATTAACAGGGGAACCATTCTGAGCACTATTTAAACTAGGCCATTTTTCCTGATTATTAAAAGAAAAAGAAGCATTAGCAATATTCCCATTATCACCCAACACTTCCCCTCTTTTCAACAATCTAGGACTCTTACTAGGACTATTCCTAGAGCTTAGAATAGTATTCTCATCTACAAGAACAGGTATTTCACCCACATTAATACTCTTTTGCCCTTCAATTCCACTTTTACTTATATTAAAATTAGCCTCCACTAGTAGTAATACCTGATTTGGGAACAATGTCATTCTCATTTATACCTTCCACCTCCTTTTCTGAAGCAGACTCACCACAACTCCTAGAATCAATACTTTGAGCATCAATACTCGACCCCATATCACCTTCAATATCATTATCAGCCCCATCACCAACATCACTAACCCCTTCCATACTATCCCCATCCTTAGCTCTCTTTTTAGACCTACCACCATTTGTGCCCAAATTTATATCACCCTTCTTGAAACTAACATGAACAGACTTAGTTGAAACCTTAACTTGCCTATCATTAACCTTCATACCCCCAAGTTGACTTCTAGTAGTACGTTTTGGAGCCACACCCTCATCAGACCGAACAATAGGAATTCCCAAATTAGGGTTTAATGAATCAGTGTTATCCATAAGGTAAAATAGAAATTCAATATAACCCTAGAAACATAATCCAAGAATAACAAAATGAAATAAAGAGGAAGATGATTGTTTTTGTTGTTTTTTATTTTATGATCGAACAGTGTATGAAATGAGTATGTGAACAGATTAATGAATGGAAATAAATGCACTAAAATGAACTGGGAAATGGAAGATTATAATATCAAAATGTGTGGGATAAACAAATAATTTTACTTATGGGGAGCTATTATCTTTTTTAACAAGTAAACAAAACCGACTCACATGTTTAGTAATCTAAACTCAAACATGCACTAAACTTTTATTTTAGTGAAGATGTATGTAGCAATCCAAAATTATAAAATTGTATCTATGATTATAATATTGTATTTGTTGACAAAAAGTTTCCTTGCTTGTGAGAGAGAGAGAGAGAGAGAGAGAGAGAGAGAAAAGAAGAAAAAAAAAAAAAAAAAAAAAAACTGAGTGATTATACCAAACTTGACTTTATACCCAAACCCTTTTTCATTAGTATCTGATTAGTCATTCATTTGCAGGTCATGAGTATCAAATTTAAGAGCTCTAGACAAGTCAAGCAAAATGCAAGAGATGCAAAAAAATGTACTTTTGAAGGCGTATGAGATTATTTAAACCAAAGTCCATTTTTATTCTAAAATGTCACAATAAATGGGTCAACATTTTTCCGATAACATATGAATAAAAACGAGACAGAGATAGAGTTTATTTTGCTCCAAGGTTTTGAAAAGAGACATACAATCAAATAATGAAGTCTAATTGTGTAGTGATTATGGAGCTACGAATCCTTTGTATTTTGTGTTGCAATGATAAAACTCATTCCTATATTTTAAACCATTTTTTAAACAATTATATCTCAAACATTACGCAATCAACCATTAGATACAATTTGTGTAACGCACGGGTTCGTAAAGCCTTACGGTTTTATAACTCACTATGACAAAAGTGTCAAAGAAATAGACAAAAAATAATTTACATAACTTATTCATATTAAAAGATTAATGTGAAAAGACTATTTTAATTGTAACTTTTAATGTAAATAAACTAATTTAAAAACAAAAGTTATGATAACATCACAATCAAATCAACTAAAATAAATGCAATACATTACATATAACTAATTACATAGCATTTGCACCAACATTACGTAAAAACACATCATTAATCAACCAAAAGCCCGTGCATCGCACGGGTTGGATAAAGCCTCGTTTCTTTTAAAATTAAAGAATACATTAAATGAACATTAATTAAACTCTAAAATTACCTTGTTTAAATTGATATTTGATATTAATTAACTTAAACTAGGGTGTAAATGAGTCGAGTCGAGCCGAGTACTGCCAAGCTCGAGCTCGACTCAAATAATAAAACTCGAGCTCGATCGAGCTTTATATTTCGAGCTCGAGCTCGACTCGTTATATAAAACTTGAGTTCGAAGCTCGACTCGAGCTCAATTATTTTCATATTCAAGGCTCGAACTCGATGAATACCCGACATATCAAGCTCGGCTCGAATCGACTTGATTTGTATGAAAATTAAGTAAATATATGTATATTAAAGGGTAAAAGTGTAATTTAGTTGAAGCTCGTTAAGGCTCGCGAGCTTCACGAGCAGAGTATTTTCGAGCTCGAGCTCGACTCGAAAATATACTCGAGTGGCTCGAACTAGAGCTCGACTCGTTTACATCGATTCGATTTCGAGTAGTTTACGAGTCGATCCCGAGTAGCTCGCGAGTTGTCTCGTCTCGTTTACACCCCTAACTTAAACCTTTCATATATAAGGAGCAAAACATGTACCCTGTGAGCACATATTAGCAAAATCCTTTATTTCAATTAACAATTATGCCTCACATCACATCCTGTATCTCTGTCTCATATTTGTCTTTTCGTGTAAGGTGAAGGGTAATACACTAAGGGTGCATTTGGTTTGTTATAAGGAATCACTATCGGTAATAATATGATTATAGGGTGAAATAAAAATAAAGATATCATTGTTGATATTGTGTTGGTTTGTTAATATGGTATAGGTGTTTGATTTTAAAAAGTGGACTCATTTATTATTTTATGTGGTGATTAATAAATAAAGTAGAGGGACCCACAAGAATCCCTAAGGGGGTGGCAACCTTGCCTAAGGTTGCCTCAAATTTTTATACCAACAACCAATCAAAATGTTTCAATACATTTTTTACCTAATCATGCCTCAACATGGATTTTAAGTGGCAATCTTGGTCCTTTCAAGCATCAAATAACGTTCGTATATATTAAATGTCAAACGGTACTATTTTTTCTTGGAAACTTGCACACCGAATCAGTATGATCTCCCGTTTGAAGCACCGAAATAGTCTTGCCGAAGGACTGGCATTGGTGGTTGCCGATCGGCAAGCCTTGCCGATCCCTTTTTACCGCAAGATATCCACCCCTTAAAAACCCACCTCTACCCACTTCAATGGATCTATCACTATGAAATATAGTTTGATTGTGATAGTAGTAAAACAAACATCTTTAATGTCTATCAAAATATTACTTGATTCCGGTTTTCACATACCAAACACACCAAAAAACTTTAAACGGGAACTTTTTTGTCACGTAGAAACATCAAACATGTGTTGAAATGTACATATCTTTAATAAATCACTTTAGTCGCAATATATAGAGGAAAGTATGTCGGTAATATTTACCAAGTGACATTCTAATCGCTGACGGTAATTTTAATGACCATTGTACAATCTTTTATACACTCATTTTACCATAAAACATTCTTATATGTTTTGTGACAACAACATTTTGGATTTAAACAGGTTTAAAAAGCACAAGTTTGGTTTAAAATAAACATAAATTATTCATCATCTCGAGCCTTTTTTTTTTATATATAGAGTCAAATTATCGTTCAACAATAAACGTAAGAAAAACAAAGGCTTTCGTGCATTTTGAGACTTTGAAGCAGATCCATAATTTTCATATAAAACGTAGGAACAAAGTACTAACTTAGTTCTCAAAACGCTAGGAGATTTCTCAACGTTGTTGATCCTTAAAACTTGAAACTTGTTTCTTATTTTATCAGAGTTATTGCATCTATTCGTTGACTTTAAATTAGATACAATGACTAGGCTCGGGCCTTAACCTAGTCATCTAACAAAATAAACATAAATTTGAGGATAAATAAAATCATTTTGTGTTTAAAAGTTTACTGTTCTATACAACAATTCTGTTGTAAGATATCTTTGAATACCAAGTAATGGAGCTCAAAGATATAAAAATAAATTATGCTATCTTTACAAGCTATATATCGTATATTATTACTTGAAAGACGACTTTTTTGAACATATATGAGCGGAAATGCCGTAGTATTGAACCAACAGATTCTCTATGTTACTTCTTTTGTAACATGATTAAGCCATATTGTTGTTCTCCTAGTTACAGATTAGGACCGCGTCTACTTCTAGGCAGTCCTAGAAATGTCTGGTTCTACTTCTATGGTAGAGACTTTTGTCCCTCTGGTATGCCAGCGCCTGATCCTGATTGAAAACGTCTCTAAACTAAAGAAAATACATTTGTCAACTGGTTCAACTAGCCGTAGGAATGGAGGCTTACAGGTCGAACGAATGCCTGGCCCTGATTGAAACATCTCTAAAAAATACATTTGTCAACTGCCATGTCACTTAGACTGTTGATGCTAAAATATTTGTCGTGGAGACACTATGATTACTCAAATGCCAGAATTCTCTGTATGGTTTGTGTTCTAAGATTTGTGTTTTGAATCACTATAAAAACAACCTCGAATACTAGGCCATGTGGTACGTCCATTCTTCTATAGCCATCTGGATGACAAGCATCTTTTAACTGCTTAGTTAGGTAAGGAATGTCTGTGTCTCGTCATTATACTCATTGAGATGTAAATCATATGCAACTTTATCCCAGGTTCAGTTTGATCAGGCGTTGCGTGCTTCCTTAGAGAAGATTGTTACAGCTTCTGGGCCGGGTTTTGGTGATTGGCAGTGGCGGCTAGCCACTCTTCCAATCAAGTTGGGCGGTCTTGGCATCCTTTCAGCAGGAGATATCATCCAATATGCTTTCCTCGCCTCCCGCATGCAATCAAGAGATCTACAGGCCAATATACTTTCCAAATCTGGTATTATATCTCCTGGTTCGTCCTTTCAGTATGCTCTTGATACTTTTAACACTACTTGCAACATTGACTTGCTCTCTGAAACCACTTGCGCTTCTGCCCCCCATATGATGAAAACATTGGCAAAGTGTTATTTTGGTGTCATTGAGAAAGACCTTGTTGCTAAGTACTCGCTAAGTCCAAGGCAGTTGGCTATTCTTAGTTGCATTCGTGCCCCACATGCACAGGATTTTCTTTTCACCATCCCTATTGACGGTTTGGGACAGAGGATGAATCATCGCCAATTCCGATCGATTTTGTGTTATAGGCTTGCTATACCTATGTTCGCTGAAGGTAGTCTATGCCCGAGTTGTAATGTGCATCGTATGGACCAATGGGGAGATCACGCAGTTCACTGTTCTAGTGAAGTGGGGGTGAAGTTCAGGCATAATCTGGTTCGTGATATTCTTGTTGATATATGTTCCAAGGTTGGGATTATGGCACGTAAGGAGGCTCCTATGGGTTTTCTTTCAGACGATGGGAAGGAGCTACGTCCGGCAGATCTTTTACTTTTTAATTGGTTTCAAGGTAAAGATGCGTGTTTGGATGTGACTGGAATCTCTCCGCTTGCTGGTGTAGGGGCGACTTCGTGTTCTCCCGGGGTAGCATTGTATAACGCTGTGGAGAAGAAAAAGAGAAAGTATGCATCTAAATGCGAGGATAACGGTTACAAGTTCATACCTTTTGCTTTCTCTACATTTGGTGAATTCGATACGGAGGCTCTGGACACACTTTCACGTATCAAGTCTTTTGCTATTAGCCACTCCAATAATATTAAAAGTGGCGTTTTTATTTTTCATAGAATAAGCTTTTGTATTCAAAAAGGAGTGGGAGCGCAGCTTGTGTCTAGACTCCCATCCAACTTTGTGTAAGCTTTTTTATGTATTAATGAAATTATTATTAAAAAAAAAATAAAAAAAAAAATAATAATAATAATAATAATAATAATAATAATAATAATAATAATAATAAAATAAAATAAAATAAAATCTAAATGGGAGTCATTAATACCCACAATGTGTACTTGTAAGTATCTAAAAGATAATAACACACTAACTCTCAATTGCACGGATTAGGTGCTAGGTTTATTCTGCAGTTCTAAAGTGCTTGTCGGTATTGAGTCAGCCAAACAAAAAATAAGAAGTGTGCTTAAAAAGAGTATTAGAAAAATGCAAATCTGGATTCATCTACACACAAGCTATTGCTAAGTTGCAACAACAAAATTCAATATACAATTATACTCATTTATGGATTAAGTTCTGGTATAAGATGTACTAAGCAAGCAGCACACATAGTTTCACTTTATATACAATTTCCAAAATGACTTAACCAAGTCTAAATGTTTATCAGTATCATTCACAAAAGAATAGAACAGTATGCATATGGTAATGTTTTTGGTGAGATTGCAAGAAGACTTTAAGACTAACCGTTTACTCTGGACAGATCTGATTGAACACTGGCAGCCTCTTCATCCCTCTGGGACCATAAAGAACCTTGTTCATGTGAGCATCAAACTCTTCCTCTGATAGGGTGGTACCATTATTGGCAGTTTTAGTGTCGATACCATCATCCAGAGGGGTCCAGTTAGTACTCTTAATCTCCACATTGCTGATGGTAGGCTCATCTAGTTTGGACGGTGAAATGGAGGCTACTGAAGAAGATTTTGATGGGGAAGTTTCATAGTGAAGAAAGCGGCACTTGGAGCCAAATGCACAACTTCCTGAGGGCATGTATTTGCACGGGGTCTTCTGCAATTTATCCAAAACAGATAAGAGAGTTAGGGGCACAGTTTTATAATCATTTCCTGATAGATTTTACATCGCATGGATGGATATAGTTGAGATTGTTTAGTTTTACCTGAAGCACAGTCTTGTAAGTCACTGGTGATTGGCGCAGCTCCTTATTTCCATGTGCAAACTGAGGCAAATGAAGTGAGGAACTGAGGATGTTACAATGTACATTTAAATTGCCTATATGCAACATACAAAGAAAAGTCACAGTAAAGCCAAAAAAGAATTAAAGAGAAGTTTGACACTTTCACTCAAAGTTCATTAAAGGTAATCACTTTTTATCTTGAGTTGTATACACACAGGTTTTTCATGGGTTATTTTAAAATTCAAAGTCAGACATGGAGAAGATAACAAATAAGAGAAAAAGGATCTGGAAAGCAACAATTGGTTTTAAGGGCTCTGATTCAGATAGCTACTATGAGTGTCAGTTTGCCTGCAAGAATCAAAAATTGCACCGACTGAATGTAGTACAGCTAAAAGAATTGTACTGCCATCGCATATACCTGAAGCACAGTCTATAATTACTTAAAACAGTATCTCATCTAAAACTCTTGGTTAGTGATATCTGCACGCTAATTTGTATGGTTCAGATGATACCGATTTAACATAATGAACTAATGATGATGGATTACTAAGGCAACAGGGGCGGATCCATGTATAGTCCAGGGGTAGCGGTCGCTACCCCTGAACTTTTACCCGGTAGTGGAATTTTTGACGATTTTTTACGTTTTTTGGCGATTTTTGGCCATTTTTTGGCGATTTCGCTACTCCTGAAACGAATTTTCGATACCCCTAAAAAAATTTTCGTATTTCGCTACCCCTGACAGAAGCTCCTAGTTCCGCCGCTGTAAGGCAATATCAGGTATGATGTAGTTCGGCAGACTATGATTACTTAAAACAATATATGGAGCGATTGGGATGCTAAGTTTAACTATTCAGCTCTGTTCATCCTAATTACATATTCTTTCTCCAGTAATAAAAAATTTAGAATCAAATTGCTTCAGGATGAATACGTAATAGCAAAGTTTCGATGGTAAATTATATAGACACCATGCATTTTCAGGATGCGGATAAACAAATGATCCTACTAGAATGCTTACTCTATATACTACTGCCAATTAACCCATAAAATAGTTCATTACTGGAACATGAGAGTGGCACAATATTATTTTCATACTAAAAACGAAGGAATTTGTTACTCCGTACTACTCATCAGTATTACTATCATTTAGTAATTCCAGGGAAAAGATAAAGAAAAAACCTGGCATTTCGTTCCATAGCGGCAGAAGCCAGATTTCTCCAAGTAAGAAAGACAAAGCTCCGTCTTAAAGTTCTTACTACCAGAAGATGATGAACCACCAGAAGACGATGACCCACTATAAGATGATAAGCCACCAGAGAATGATGAGGCACCAGAGTATGATGTACCACCAGAGGACGATGACCCACTATGGGATGATAAGCCACCAGAGAGTGATGAGGAAGCAGAGTATGATAAGCCACCAGAGGACGATGATCCGCTATAGGACGATAAGCCACCAGAGAGTGATGAGGAAGCAGAGTATGATGAGCCACCAGAGAATGATGAACCACCAGAATCTTTCAAAGACGACGACAAAGATCTATTCCTAACAACTGATTGGTTCTTCACAAGAACACCATCCATCACCAGCACATCATCCTCTCCCTTCACCGGACTGTTACTGAAAACTACAGGTGACCTTGACCCACATGGCAGGAGCTCCATTCTTGATGAGCCTACGCTGCTCCGATTACCACTGCTGCGGTGATACTTGTATTCAGCTAGAGCAGGATAATCTCCAGCAGACAAAGGCGGCGAGAAAAGTGTCCTAGCAGATTGGATATATCTGAGGAATGGGGAACTCACATTCTCTGAACCACTAGTGTGACCATCAGGTGATGCATACGGATCCACCACAGGTACTTTCTGATTGTAGTAAGTATTCGGTGATGGAAAGTTGGTAATTGGTGACAGGGCACTGCGTTTCTGAAGATTTGAGTTGCTAATACCATAGAAACCATCCATCTGTATCTAATTTCAACAATCACAAACGCATTGTGTCAAAAAATTTGACAGTAAACACAACTTACTAAGAATTTCATATTTTCATGTATAAAATACACATGCTCTGATCACACACACAGATAATGGGACTAGAATTACTCAACTTTTAGCCAAAAAAATTGTTCCTTAACATGTAAATCAATTTTAACTCTTAACAACAAAACTATCAAACTTCTAAACATCTGCAAGTCTGCAACTATATGATCAAAAACTTCTAGAACACAGCCGATTTCCAGATACTATCATAATATAAAGCGTAAAACACGAAAACATCATAAAAGTTATAGATATTGAATTCATTGCCTATATACCCCTAATATTGATCATAATCATTGAAGTCAATCGATTCAACTTATTAACAACAAACTATCTAATCAATACAACATCATAAAGAAGTGAACACTCAAACTCCTGAGTAAATTCAAACAGTCCGCAACAACATGATGAGATACTTTCTTAGTATGATCATAAACTAAAACCCAAAACGCGATAATATCATTAAAACAGCACATAACTTAGATAACTTTATTCTTGATGATGCTTTGATGAAACTATCCGTAATCATGTAAATCAATAATTTTTATTTCTTAACAACCAAAGCTATCATAAACTCGCCTAAATTCAAACATCCACCAATCTTCACTTACGCAATGAGAACTTACTAGAACACGGTCGATATCTACATTTTATCATGAAGTTATACTAAATTGCAATAATAACGAATAACAGAACTATAACTTTTCGAATTCGATCACCTGTCTAGTGATACTTCAATAAAAGTATATGTGATCACACAAATCAATAATCAGCTCATAATCATGTAAATCAACAGCATTTACTTCTTAACAACGAATTTATCAAATCACAATATAATCACGATAGACTATCTTCCACATAACTTCAATCTTCGAATGATTCACACTTGTACTATCACAAAATACTAAACACAATTGATTTCTACATTTTAAACCTAAAAGACGAAAATATCACAAAATTAACAGAATCAAAAACTTTCAAATTCAATAACTTGTGAAACCTTGCTTCTATGAAACTGTTTCTAACCATGCAGATCAGTAATTGGTTCGTAATCATATAAATCACTAGATTTAATTCATAACAAGAATAGTCTCAAATAAATACAAAATTACGATAAACAGAATGTGTAGTCTCCCGCCTATATTCAAACATCAAAAAAATACTAAACACAATCATAATGTACGTTAATTCGCATTTACGCTATCAGTTAATTCTAAAAGTCTAAAAGACGATCGATATCTACATTTTATCATAAACCTAAACCTAAAACACGATAAAATCGTATAATTATCGGAACTATAAGTTTACGAATTCAATTACCTGTATAACGATGCTTAGATGAAACTACACGTAGTCACGTAGATCATAAATCTATTCGTAATCACCATAAACAAACCGTATAATCTCCCGCCTAAATTCAAATTTCGATCAATTCTCACTTACACTACCACAAACTACTAAAACACGGTCAATATCTACATACTATCGTAAACCTAAACCTAAAACGCGATAATAACTGAAAATCAACAGACGTTAAATTCGCGCCTAAACTCAAATTCCGAACTATTCGCACTTACACTATCAGTTAACACCAAAACACGATCAATATTATCGCAAACCTATACCTAAAATGCGATTAAATCACAAAATCAACAGAACGTTATATCCGCGCCTAAATTCAAAATCAGACACTTAGCACTTACGCTATCACAAACTACAAAAACTCGATCAATCTCTACGCATAATCGTCAAATTCGCGCCTAAATTCAGAATTCAAACGAGCTATTAGCAAACACGATAAATGCTACGTTTCATCATAAACGTTTAAAAAAAAAAAAAAAAAAAAAAAAAAAAAAAAAAAAAAAATTAACAGAATTAGCAGATATCGGAATCGTTACCGGTGAAAATTGACTAGATGATGATTTTGATGAATGATTTACAGCTCAGAGATGATGAAGATGAATTGGCGCCAAAATTCAAAACACGAACTAGCTATCAGAAAACAGTAAAACACGGTCTCAATATCGAAGTTTTATCGTAAACGAAAGCGTAAAACGCGATAAAAGCCATAAAATTGACGAAATTACGAAGAAATTGAATTCGATTACCGGTGTAAATATGATGAAAGATGTACGGATGAGTGATGATGAGATGATGAAGATGAATGTAATGTGTGTGTGATGTTAGGTGAGTTCAACCGCCATTGATGAATGAAGATGAGTGTTTGTTTGGGGAAGATGATGGGGAGTGAAGTGACGTGGCGGAAGGTATTTATAGGGGCGCGGAAGAGGAAGAGCAGAACTGAGGAGGTTTGACTAAAGGGTGGGAAAAGTCAAAGTGGAGGGAAGTTATGTTTATGACCTTTGAGTATTTGTCTTTTTAAACTTAATTGAGGATTGGTTTTGTCTTTACAAGATCGTGATTGTGAGATTAGACCACGATTTTAAAATTCTGTTATAGTGTCATTTTTTTAACAGGCGTTGTAAAATTATGCAAATCTATGTATTAATAATATATATCATATATCATGAAACTGTAGGTTAAAATTATGATTATGAAGTGTTAATACAATTAGTGTCTTGTTTTTCATATTCTACAAAATTTAAGACATAAATTTGTAGTTGTTTAGCTTGTAGTTTGACAAAAGTTAGATCGAACTGATCACGATCTTAAGATCCTATAATCAATAGAGGAGCTTGAACTTTTATTTTAGAATGACCAAAAATATGCATCTTATATTTTGGGAGGGCCAAAAACTAATATAGTAATTTTAACTTACACATAGAATAAAAAATAAATAAATAACATTTAACACATAAAATTTAGGAGGGCCAACACTCTCTTTGGTCTCCACTACCTTCCGCTCATGCCTATAGTCAAGATTGGGATCCTATTAAAATCTAATATCTCACATATCCTTCATAAGATTGAGATCGTTTTTGCTTTTTAGTATCGTAAAATCTTAAGTTCGGGATCGAAATCTTAACAACTTTTTAAAATTATTATTTAGAAAAATATTAGTTATTTCTCAAAGTATTATATTACATTTACTTTTTAAAACTGTTTTTATATATTATCTAAAAACAATAATTAATTAGTTAATGTTAAAACTTTCATTTTGCACAACCTAATAAAAAGTAATTAATAGTTTTTGTTACTTTGTAGTATATTTTTTATTAGAGGCAACTATTTTCTGATGGACGAAATATAAAGTAATTATCCCAGATGAAGGGTTAATCGATATTGAAGGAATATTTTTCGCTTTAGGGACGGAACACAGAAGGGATCGAGGGGGTTGTGGCCCCTAAATTTTCTTTTGACCTTATGTACATTTTATACTTTTTTATATATTTGTGACTTGTGAAATTCTCTAAGAATAAGTAGATTATATTAGGAGAGCAAGGTGCAATCAAGTTATTCACCCGTTAACTTTTACCCTATAACATTTATATGACAAAATCAGAAAAACATTTTTTCGAAAAACATTACAATAACACACAACCAAATTTTCTCATTTATATAAGAATGAATATAGAATGATGGACAATTATAATTTCTGCATAATTTTTAAATGTACTAACAAACAATACCAATATTTAAGACAAGCACAAAGTGAATACAACATACAATTTAGCATATTGGGCTAAATGATTTGATAATTATATACAATTATTAAAGCATTGTGGGTGAGCCATGGCCCACCTTTGCACCCATATAGCTACGCAACTGTTCAATAGTTGCAAAAAAATAAAAATTTTAAGGGTGGTGTTCAAGCATTGGGGGCTACATATAGTGAGTCGTGCAAGATGAGACTACTTAGACTTGGCCAATGTTTCTTGATCCTTTTGGTTGGTTGGGTTTTGGGCTGTGTGAGTGAAGCCTTGGTGAATGAGCCTCCTTTCTACTATTACTGCTATGGGTCAGGAGTTGATTGGTTTGTATGGTCTTTGGTTAGCCCTTTATTTCAAGGAAATGTAACTCATGGCCGGTTGCAATTAGGGGTGTCCTTTCTACTATTACTGCTATGGGTCAGGAGTTGATTGGTTTGTATGGTCTTTGGTTAGCCCTTTATTTCAAGGAAATGTAACTCATGGCTGGTTGCAATTAGGGGCGTTCGGTGTTTAGTTTGACACCGAACAAACCGAAATATAAACCAGACCGAAACCGAATAAAATCAGACCGAAAATTTTAATTGGTGTAAGGTTTGGTTTAAAACCAAACCAAAGTATTTAATTAGTGTTTAGTTTGGTTTTGGGTTTGACAAATGCATAACCAAACCAAACTGAATATATATCTATCCTCACAAAAAACTTTAAATTATATATATACATATTTTAAATGTCTGTCTTTCTAACAAAAAATACTAATAATTTAAAATATCTTATAAACTAACCACTCTTCAAATCAAGGATTGATGCATATCCAGGACTCCAGAAACAAGAGTTTAACCTACTTGATTCCTAAAAACTAACCACTCCTCAAATCTTAAACTTTTGTTTTGTTGATTTACTTAATTATTTAGTGAGACTTTTTGATTTCGTAATTTTATTTGAACTTTTAGGTTTTTATTTGTGACTTTTAGATTATATTTTGAAGTTTACTTGAATTTGGTTTGTTTGGTTTTAACCGAAACCAAACCGAATTCTAATTTGGTGTATGGTTTGGTTTTATTTGTTCTATAATTGGTTTGGTTTGGTTTTAGTTTTATCTTTTAAATTTTCAAACCGATTAACCCGAATCATACAAACCACGAAACCGAAAACCGAACCGATGAACACATCTAGTTGCAAATGTCTACTTTTGTGTGTGAAGCCTTTTACAGTTCTCAACCATTCTACAATTGTCTAATTTGGTGACCAAATAAATTAATTAGGATATCATACGGCCTACGCACATAAAACAATCAGGATCTTAACAAGATTGTAACTCAGCAGAATCGTATCAGGATCGTAGGAGCGCACGTATCGTAGGATCGCCTATTATTAATTTTATTTTTTATTATTATTATTTTTTTGCTATATGAACTTTTTAAACTTAAGCTCATTTCTTAAAGGTCAATGACTAGGAATTCTTCATGAAAGATATTATTTTGGTGCTGTTAATTGATTGTCTTTTGCAAGATTAATGATTGCCAAATCATTATGCTTTTATGGACTATTTAGAAATAGTTTAGATGTGCTTTTTTTGGGTTATTATGAAAAACGATTTCGTGCTTTGTAACGTGTTAGAAGCTTGTTTTTGAAGTAAACCATCTAGATACTTGACTCAATTTTGTTCATAATTTACTTTATGTTACATATAAAAGCATGAATATATATAAAAAAAATCATTAATATTATCAAAATGTCCTAATTTAATTTATTTGGTCACCAAGAAAAAACTAGTGTGCTGCCCTCTATTATAGATTATTTCATTTTATTTTCAAATACAATCTATTTATCTTTTTGCATTAATCTATATATTGTAATAAAAAAATCACAGAATCACGTACTGATAAATTAACATTATCTTTTTGCCTTAATCTAATGTTATCACAATAATAATAAATATTGAAACAAAAAATAGATGCGCGTATGTAGTAACTTTGTACAAATATGTATTGCAATATATTTAATATTCTATTACTAAAGTACTTGAACATATAACTTTTTCTTTTATCATCCATTTAGATTCGTTTATCGTGTGAAATAATATATAGAAATATAAAACTACAACCCCTATAATAAAAATACATTTTTATAGATCTTATGATCCCAATTTGATCCTACGATTATGATTTTGCAAAGCCGAAAACGATCTTAGGTATGATCCCGATCCTGACAACCTTGCTTTAGTCTATATTTATTGTACGTATAAAGAGAAAACATATTTGCTTAAAATTTTGAAACTTAATTATTGAATAAACGGCAAAGCAATCATTTAACTATTTTAGTTACAATTTAAACTAATAACTTTTTTCAATCTCACTTACTCTATATACATTCTACCATTTAGAGATGAGATCAATATATAACTAATATTTACCATAGAACTAATGAACCAATTATATTCATCTATTTTTAATTTTCACATTTTTTTTTAAAACAACATATTTTGCAAACGGTAAATCTTCAAGCTACAAAAAAAATACCATCGCGACAAGAATTAAATCATCTTTCTATAGATATGCATTGTTATATACTTTCGAGGATTTTTTTTTTCGACAATTTTTTTTTTAATTTCCGCCCAGAAAAATCATATATGATTCGTAAAAATCACATATGATTTGATTTTTACAAATCACATATGATTCTTATGATTCTTGTAAAAATCATATATGATTCGTAAAAATCGCATATGATTTGATTTTAACGAATCACATATGATTTTTACAAATCATATATGATTTTTCTTTGCGGAAATTTTGAAAAAATAAAAAAAAAAAAAAAAAAACGTTGAAAGTATATAACAATAGATGTCTATAGAAAGATAATTTAATTCTCGCCGCGATGGTATTTTTTTTCGCATAACGATTTATGGTTTGCGATATATTTAATTTTTAAAAAAATGGTGAATTTTTTTTTAATAAAAAATAATGAGTGACTAAAATTATTTGATTGGTTATATGATAAAAATCGGTTCTACAAAAATCGGTTCTACACTGATCTTTTGGCTTACCATTACATAAAACAAATTAAACACACAAATTAGCGTTGTTATACACCTAATGTTCGGATTGCGTAAAACTAACGAATGATTTTGTTGAAAATTATGGGTGGTCCATATGATGATGCATGTTATTAACTACGGAGTAAAAAATATTTGAACAAATCAACCCAACTGAAAAAACGTTTTAAATTCTAGAAAATTGTTATTGTAGCGACGTCATGTTTAAACCAATTATTGGTATTTTTTATGACACAAATCTTTTAAAATTATTCCAATGAGTCACAATAGTTGTTTAGAATCGTTCATATAAGATTGCATCATCCTCGTTTATATATATTAGTACAGCTACTTGTTTATGTGTCGTCAGCAATATTGATTTATTTTAATATTTAACATCAAATTATTATCATTTAAGAATAATAGTCAGAAGGTAGGCAGAAATGTAGTAGTTCACATTCACAACACAGCTGATTTCTTCATTACAATTGAAATAGTTCAAATAGTCATCCTGAGCACATAAATAAAATAAGCTCAGTTATAACAAAAACAACACATTTTTATCATACAACACGTCAACAACAACAAAAAAAGGGCTACAGTGTCACCAATTCAAAGCATTTTATACACAATAATTTTGACAAATCAAACACTAAAATCTAAACTTCAATCACACCCCATCTATGGTTGCATTGTTCAGGTTTCCACCGAGCAACGATAGCAGACCACCCCCGTGAACCCGTCCTTCTGGGACCACAAACTCCGAGCTCTTTGCTGGTGATGATGAAAATGGGGACTTCATTGACGGAGGAACTAGTACTTGAGGTGGTATCAATTGTTGTCTTTTAGCCGGTTTGTCTAGTGAGTCATTTGAATCAGATACAATACTGATAGCGGATGAAGAATAAGTGTTATCAAAGCTGCTTATAATGGTTGAAGCGGGACCTGGGACGACCCCGTGGAAAAGTCCTGGTCCGATTCCAATTCCCAAATTACTCCTTTTGTTTACGCTAGCATCTCGTTCTTGGACCATGCTAGTATGTGCTGCACATAAACCACTTTTCCCTCTAGCAAACTTTTCACATTTTCCGTCCCCTCCCCAATTACATCGCTTCCCACCACCGTGCGCCTTACAAAAATCAGTGCTACCTTGAGCCGACTTGGTACAATTCTCGGATTTACACCTTTTTCCACCACCATGCTTCACGCAGCAATCGGTCCTCCCACGTGCACTCTTAGTACAACCAGCAACAGCACACCTTTTCCCGCCACCATGAGCAACGCAAAAGTTTGTCCCACCGTGGACGCTTTTAGGACAAATCCCACCTCCATCATGAAGACATCTTTTCCCGCCACCGTGGGCTTTACATAACGGAGTACTACCTTCAGCACCTTTAGTACAACCGGCGAAAACACAACGTTTTCCACCACCATGAGCTTTACAATACATAGTGCTTCCTTGTGCTCCTTTATTACACCCTTGAAACTGGCACCGACGACCTCCCCCATGAGATATGCATAATCCAACTTGCCCTTCAGCACTACGTGTGCATCCCTCCACTTTACACCTTTTACCACCACCATGTTTGATGCAGAGTCCTGATTTGCCCCTAGCAGCTTTAGTACATCCAGATTCGTGGCCACACCTTCTTCCACCACCATGTGCTATGCAATGTTCCGTCCTACCTTCTGCACTTTTAGTGCAGCCGAGATACTGACACCGCCTCCCACCACCGTGAGCCTTACAGTAAGCAGTTCTACTCTCGGCACCTTTACTACACCCCGGTTTCTGACACCTCTGCCCTCCACCATGACCAATACAGAGACCCGTGGCTCCTCGAGCACCTTTTGTGCACCCTTCAAACTTGCATTTCTTGGAATTGCTCGTTTGGTGGTCGGATATCGTTCCGAAGGAGTAATCTGACATGGCTGATGGTTCAGAGCTTATTTGGGTTCCGTGATACGAGTTCTCTCCAGGCTCCATAAGAGTATGCATTTGCATCCGTGGAGCTAACAGGAGAGAAGGCATATAACCACCTGACCTCTTGGCTGACGTGGAACCCTCATCTTTGTGAGAATAAACAGATGGATTCATGTCGCTCATTGAAGTAAAGGAATAATCAGAAAGACCAAGTTTGAGAGCCGAATCACCCTCACACGAGACCGCCATGTTGGAACCAGATACTGGTTTTTTAGTTGAGTTTGAGAAGTAATCATTAGAATATACACTCGGTGTTGGTCCTAGCCCCAGGACCAGTCTGCACCCATCATCGGCTGCAGTATTTGTATTTTGTTCTTTCGACTTTTCTGGACTAATTTCATATCCAGAGACTGTGTTTCCACCATATCCAAAGCAATCCAAGCTTAACGTCGTATTACTATTACCGTCACACGGAACTAGTTCAAGACCATTGTTAAGATCCATTTGCGGGTTACTAAAAACCATTTTTTAATGTAAAGGAATTGAAGGGTTTGGGAGAATTATTAGAAAAAATATGTATCAGGTCTACAATGATCGGTATATCAAAATAAACAGATATAGAAAACTTTCCAGTAGTGTAGTAGCTCCACCACTTACAAAACCAGATGTGTCCAACCTATCCATTCACTTGTCGATTTATGGGAACCTATCTGGTTATGCAAACACCTCGAATGGGAGGTGTATCTGATAACATTTCTGGCATAAAAACAGATTACGTAGTCAACAAAAATTGGTGTGTCGAGGTCTGCAAATTCTCTGTTTCTTTTTACTGACAAGTCTTTAAGCCTCATTCACCTAAAAATCAACGAACAAAGACGCGTTAACACCAAATGCAGACAAAAGTACTAACAAGACCAAATTCGAGATAAACAAATATTTGACGGTTAATATCCCTTAATTTACAGGAATCTACATATAATCAGGTGCCTATAGTTCAAGTTTGATACTAAATCGAGTGTCGAATTTATTGCACCCACAAAACATATCTTGGTTAAACTTAAATTAACCTTAACGAAAACCATATCCAAAAAATCCTAGATTCATTAATCTTTTTAATTTTTTATAGTGTTGTGTAACCAATCGTTTTTATTCTAGATCCATGTAGCATACTTTTAAATTTATCTTTTTTGTGTATCGTATGATCAGTTTTGTGTATTATTTGCCCGATTTACTCCTCTCCCGGTTAAATAAGAGTGTATAATAAGGGTAAAATCGTTAAATAATATACAAAACTGATCACACGATATATTATAAAGACGGAATTCAAAAGTATGCTACATATATCTTTAAAAATAAAAAAATAATAATAAAAAATAAAAAAATAAAAAACCTAAAAAGTGACAAGTGTGATAAATTTTGTGCAATTAGCTTTTTTTTTTTTTTTTTTTTTTTTTTTTTTTTTAACGAAATTAAAAAATTACTGTATTTGACTACAAGAAACAATTGTAAATAACGACAAACAAAAATTGGGCCGGAAATTAACAAGCAACCACTAAAATAAAACAATTACTGTAATATAATCACAAGTTCGTAACACAATAATAAATCATTAAATCCTTAATCAATAATACAATTATCAAACTATTAACCAACATAAGATTCTCAGCCAATAAAACAAACCCAACAAAAAAACCAAACTTTTCGATTAAAAAAAACAGTCAGTTATATGAATCAGTATTAAAACTTGTCATACAAGTTATATAATAAAGATAGAAATTATGAAACTTGAAAGGTGATGTATATATATATACCTGAAGTAAAAACAGAGATCTAAAGAAAGTAAATTTAAGACATGAGAATCCACCAAGAACAACAACAGTTGACAGATATGGAAAACTGATTGGAATGTGGTGTTGTTCTAGAGAGAGAATATGAGAGATGGTGATGATGTTAGCACAAGTGGAGTAATTGTTTGGTAATCAAATGGAAAATGGAAACTTGGTTAAGTTGAATTAGAATATTTGTTTAGCTCCTTGTTCTTACTTGGTAAGATGTATTTGGTCCCTCCATAAGTTTTGATTGTCTTGTTCCATATAAAGTATGTTGCTGAAGTTTGGAGTTGTAGTTTATAGTATTATAAGCTGAAATCTGGAGGTTATGTTGTGTTTAGTGATTCCGTTTACCCGAAGCTTATTGATGTAAAATGACATAAATATACATAAAATTTATACACATGCAAGTATATTTTAAGTTTTTACAGGTTCATCCATTATAGTTTCAACAGTATTTAAGTAATGTGACTAATTATAAGTTATACTCATTTCTAAAAAAATCATATCAGATAGATAGAGCTTGTGAAAGCTTATAGATTGAGCTAATAAAAAATTTCATAAGCTTCTGTAACAAATAAATCATTCTGTGTTTGGTGGAAGTAGTTAGAGTTGATGTTGGTGCTTATAAGAGTTGAAGCTTATAAGGCTGGATATTGAGCTTGAACTTTTATTTTTATATATGTTTAATAAAGTGGTTGTAGCTTATATTTATAAAATCACATAAAAGAATAGATATATAAGAATAAAATCAAAAGCTAAAGGTACTCAAGTAATTAACCATACCAAAAGCACAAGTTTCTTATAAAAGTTGTTATAAGTTAGTTTATTTTAATTGAGATTTCACAAACGGTTGTGTTTGGCATCTGGCTATAAACGCTTGAGCTTTTAAAATACGCTAGCTAATAAAATAAGCTTTGTTTGTCACACGCTAGCCAAAGGCAGTTGAAACGGCTTATAATTAGTCAAATTACTTAAATATCTTTCCAAATATAGTGGATTAGTACATAAAAGCTAAAATACATCTTAATTTAATTTGATTTATTTTTATACGATTTTACATTTATAAGCTTTAACTCCAACAAATTTGCTAAACAGCTTAATAAAAATATAAACTTTAACTTCTAATATAAGTTCTATCCCCAACCTAGACTAGCTCCAACATTAGCCTAGTTCGTCAAATATACCATACGTCAAATATGACCATAGAAAGGTTGGTGATTAAGTTATATGTTCAAAATTATTTTAAACTTTTTGTATTAAATTACCTTTCAAGATCACTATTCATTTTCATTTTCAGCTTTTTTGATAATTGAAAATAAAATATTAGTATACTAAGGTATACTCAACGACTGTTAACAATAATTTAGTTAATAAAATATGACTATAGCATGCGTTTCTTACAAATTGCTAAAAGAAGAATAACATGATGAGAAATTATATGTATGTTTAAAAACATGTCTACTGATATGCCTAATAGTGTGTGGCGGGAGTTTATTAGTTATAGTAATCAGACTCACTTTTTCAAAAACTAATAAACTCTTTGTCACATAGTTTTAGGCATATCATTAAGCACGTTTTTAGCCATACCTATCATTTCTCTAACATGATATCAACAAATGTATCACAAATTCACAATATTGAGTTTCTTAAACAAAACGCTTATTTTTACTAAACAAAAAACTCATTGAGCTTTTACTAACAAGGGACTTATATGAGATAAGTTATTGGTATCTTTTAAAATGATTGTCATACTTATTTAATTTTAAACTTTTTTACTAGAGTACTATTTTTTTTTATAATTTTGTTTTTACTATTAAATTATGAAATGGAAATTATGAAACTAAAAATATAAAATTTGATAAAAAAAAAATATGAAACTGAAACTAATAAATAACAAAAATAAAAAACAGAACCGGATAAAAAAAATGTTTTTTTTTAATTAACAGAGTGAGCAAAAAATAGTTCGCGAGTTTTCTATTAAATTTACATGTAAATGACGTATGTGATTGTAGGGTCAAACATATCTTTTTCACGTAGTACAAGGACGGAAAATAATATCAAATGGAAACACATTGCACATTCTACTTCTATCATTGGACAAATTACCGAAAATACCCCACTAGGTACAACTGTCTTTTGGACTATCCGAAAGATGACGATGGCTCATTTGATTACTTTTTGGCGATAGTGACATTTTCCAACTATGACTATATTACCCCTGTATCGTAAGAAGTTTAGACAAAATTTAAAGGGGTAACATTGTCATTTGAGAAGTAATAGTGATGTAAGATGGGGTCTTTGAAGTTAGTGGTGTATGTGAAGCGATGACGTGGCAATTCGTGCCAACAACCAATTAAAAGTGCATCTGTTTGATGTCTTTTGTCTTATTTTATGTTTTAACTAGTTCGAGCCGCCACTTAATCATAGCCGCTCCATTTGGTGTATGCGGCTCGCCGGCTGGTGAATATGTGATGTGAGCTTTAATTTGATGTGAAAAAAAAAAAAAAAAAAAAAAAAAGACTCTAGAAAATATCCTTATGCCAAAATAATCTTTTTAGTTCACACATAAATAATAATCCCATATAATGTAATACTTCATTTTAAAACATCTCGTACAGCGGCGTTATAAGACATGGCGCGACCCATCGTATCAGGGTCGGCGTCATAGTGTGTCACGTCATGATGATTACGCTCATGGAAATTATTTGCGCCATGTAGGACAAGCACCTTCAGCAGGTAACACACATACACAAAAAGTTGAAATTTGCAAGTTTTATGTTTTAATACAATAAAAAACGTTACATAAAATAATAAAAATTGACAAGTTAGATTTATTTACAATTCATTATCTCAAGAAAAAAAATTTGTATCCTAGATTTTGATCTATAAATAAGATTATGTAGCAAAAAGTTGTGCTTTTGGATTTTTTTTTTTTTTTTTTTTTTTTTCATTAGACGAAAACTTAAAGCTCCCTTGACAAGTTCTTTCCAACTTTCCATATAACTAGCTCACTCACACTCCAAAAAGTACATGAAAATACGAAAGTACACAGTAGTTGTTTGGATTTTCTAGACAAGTGATTTTCTATGGGATCAAAAGGTTCCGCTAACCAATTTATATCATAGTAGAAGATTCGGCTAGTGCACAAAATTTTTAAGATTTTCACAAGCCGAAAATTCGTCCTGTCATGAACAATAGCAACCTTTACTCTAAGACTTTCAAAACAAAATCATGCTCAGTTCTTAACCAAACTTGTTGGTTATCCTTTTCAATTTAAGATGAAACAAATGAAAAGAGCGATAATAGTATTATCCTTTTTCTTAGAAAGTCGAGCTCATAAAGTTACATTGCATACATATTATATATGTAATTATTCTTTTTGAGCTGTGTCAAGTTAATTGTCTACCGCTGAAAATAGATAGGTGAATTTGATCAAGTTTATTGTATTATTTTTATTTGAATTTTTTATTAGATAACTAAATAAATTACTAATTGATTAGTTAAAAATAAAACTATAATTCTGTCAAAAATTGAAAAGCTAAATCAATATTTTATGATTTTCTTAAATCATATGTTTTTTGTCAAATGACAATAATTTTGAATGGGCAGAGTAACTAGTTTATAAAAATAAGAGCATAACCACTTATGTCAAAACTGGCTTTCACATATACATTTCTTTCTAATACTAAACTTGGCCGGTTTTATTAAACCTAGTTGATGTGGTTCACATGAAACTCGAAGGGTCGAACAGGGTTTTCAAACCTCAAAAAACTAGATCATGTTGACCCATTTCTCTGACTGCAATCGGATCAATCACTTAAACCATCAAGTTGAATATCAGATTTGTAAGACATTGCACCTAACAAGTGGTGTTAATCGGGTCGGGTACGGGTCAATTTGGGTCGGATCAAAATTGGGTCAAGGCTAAAATTAACATGGCCCAACCCAACTCTATTTGAATTCGGGTTAGTCGAGTTCAGGTTAATTTAGGTCGGGTCCACTCTGGTCGGGTCCATTCAGGATTGGGTGAACCCGAATATGAGTAAAATAATTATAAAATTACCAATTTACTAGTTTAAATAGATAATTTATAAAAATTAGAAAAAAAAAAAATAAATAAAATAAAAAAACTCCTTATTAGGGTAAATCGGACCGACTCGAATCCAAGTTAGCCAAACATTTTGAACTTAATATCCGATCTTATTTAGTATTCGGGTTACTCGAGTTAACTAGAATAAAACTATTAACCCGAGTAACCTGACCCAAATGGTTTAATCGGGTTCCTGTTCGGATCAAAACAACTTTTTTAACATCCGTATACCTAACACATTCTACTATGAAGCTAAAATTATTGGGCATGTGGGGTGGAGGCACTTGTCAGCGGCGGCTCAAGCCAAAGCGACGACACTCAACCTCGAATCACACGTGGTTCCTTCGCTTCCTATTCGCTGCGTCCAATCTATCTGTTTTATGGAATCATGTACGTGTCATCATTTAAATGGTCATTTGCATTAACTAAGTCTTCTATGTATCTTAAACAACTACGTCAGCCCTATTAGATACATCCTAGATCCGTGCACGCCGCGTTTTCGACTTTTCCAAAGGATTATTATTATATGGAGTAAATTCAATGAAAATAGTATTTTAAAATTTATTACCATCCTTAATTAGACTTGCATTTTTGTTAAATTTCCTAATCTTATCAATAGAAACGTTAAGTTGATTCATAGTTGACAATTATTCAAACTTTTATCATGCATTTTTGTAATATTTTGGTTGTTTCAAAGGCTTCAAAGACTAAAATTTTCATTTGATCTCAGTTGTTATTAACAACGATATCTATTCATTTGAGTCTTTGGTTAGCGATTCAACGGAATATGGAACATGGATACGCCCCGCCAAAACGTCTCTAAAACAAACAAAAAGGTGTGTGCTGCACTCACGAAGGAATGTTGGTGATATAGTAGAGGAAGGTTTGTCATTTCAATCACTTGCTACCTTTAAGGGAAAGCAATTCGTCTATTTTATGAAAGTTGTTGTCTATGGAGCTTGTAATTTGGTCTTAATGCATCTACATCTACTGGCGAATCTCAAACCTCCATCACTAACTTTTATCTGTTTTATACTTTTATGTTATTGATTAGCTCCAATGCAAAAAAGTTATTATCAAAACTCAAAAGGGTTGTCTGACAGAAAATTTAGAAAGCTTTTTGTCAATGAAAATAGTGATATGTATGCTTTTTCAAATAGTATCAAGTTATTCTTCAACTGATAAGCCAACACTGAAGATGCTTTCAAACCAACACTTGATAGCATAATAGGGTCCTAAAAAGGTCAAAAAAAACCTCGAAGATTCACGAAATTATAGAAAGTACGTGTTCATACTAAAAGACAATGCCGAGAGGTTAAATTGAAGATTTATTCTCGTTCTTTAAATAAAAGGCTAAGATGTAATCTCCATCCAGATTAATTATTATATATGGATGTAGAGTATTCGTGTCATGATCTGCTTGCGACAAAAAGTTTATTAATATATTTATTTTGTAGATCGCTCAGACTCGGTATGGCTATATGGAACAAGGTGTTTGATGACTTCACTAGTACTATATTTTGTAAATATTGGGTATATACTAAGGATTTTTTTTATGTCAAGTTGTATTAAGTTTACACCTAATATATTGATGGAATCTAAGTGGACATGATTCCACCACAATGACACATCGATACCAACTATTTCATATTGGTGTTACCGACTAGTTTATAAAAATACATTTAATATATATTTTTATGTCAACTTGTATCAAGTTTATTACAGTGATATATATTTTTTGTGAACTATTTTATATTTTTGTTTAATGTGTAGAGGTGGAAGGGGGAATGGGCAGGGGGGTGTGTGTCGGAAATTTATAAGACTTTGGGACCATGCTGACGATATCGACAATAATTGTAGTTGAAATGTCCAAGTATCTTTAAAAAAATGTAATTGTGTAAATTGATTAAAACAAAATAAATTCTTGACTTGTGGTCTAGTGGGTGAGGCTTAACTTGTTAAGCGAGTCACAAGTGGGAGTAATACCGGGTGGGTGACCACCCGGGAAGTCCTCACTTGTGGTCCACTTGTAGACCATATTGTTTCGGAGATATATTGCAATGATAGATTTGAACATTCAAGCCACTCGTTGCGGGGGTTCAAATCTTGAGCATGATCCGGTTTTCATCCGGCTGTTTCTCCAGCAAGGTAAACTTGTGTGGAGGCAGTACGGTTTCCGAAGGAAACCCGTTACCACCTGATATAAGCGTGGACCCGATTAAGACAACATAATCTGGCGGGGTGACGATGAGGCCTTCGCTGTCCACGAAGGCGGTCGTTTCTAAGTTGAAATTCACCTTAAAAAAAAAACTTAGTATTATTTAATTTCTGGTATCTTTTATAAGTATGACTTTACATAAACTGTGGCATCCCTTAAAATAAGTCGGAAGGGCGTTGTTCATCTCGGATTCGAGAAAGAATAAGGTCAACAATAATTGTGGATTCTAAAAAGTGCCAAAACGTATATAATTGGTTCGTTTGATTATTACATGCATTATTAATTTATTGATGGGCCAATTATTGAGTTCCGCTCAAATTTATTTGTGCATACTAAGGGCCGTTTCTTTTTAGCTTAATGGGTCATATAAAGCCAATTTACAACCTATTCAGGATTTTTGCGTGTTTCTTTTTAGCTTAATTTATTGGTTCGTTTGATTTTTGCGTGCCCTCTTCCACTCAGACACCACAATAACAATAAAACCTTATCTTGTTCTCTTTCTTTTTCTCACAATCGAATCACAGGCAACCAAAATTCATAGCAACTTCTCCCATCTTCAATCCCATTTTCTGCTACACCCAACCAAGTTTCTGTACCACGGGATCTCCGTGTCGATCAATTCGGAAAAAAACTAACAAAAATATTCATGTTTTGCTTTAAATCTGGAACAAGATACTGGATGTACTTTTTCATGAAATCAAATACAAAAATATTTTGTTTATTTATCCAAATTTCAGCAAGAATCTATTGCAATTTATTGGTTTTTATATTGAGGTAAGAGATTTTGATTAACTTTTTAGGATAGATCTTTGACTTATGGGATGAGTAAAATTGATTAATGGTTTGACATTTTGAATGGATTTGAATACATACGGTTCATATGTCGTCATTTTTTTTTGCTTAATTATTGATTATCAAGTTATTTTTGCCTAAAGGGTTGTAATTTTGTTATGTTTTGATCTTTATTTTTATATTAAAATTGATGAAAATGAGTACAATTTGGTGTTATCAATGTTTCAGATGGAAGGTTAAATTGGTCATGATATGTTAAATCACCCAGAAAAAGAAACAACATCTTTACGTTAATTTTTTAATACAGACATGTTATGTGTTTGCAATCAGGACCTACATCCACATAGGAAGAAAAAAAAAAAAGAAAAAAGAAAAGAAACAGGCCCTAAATTTGCTACAGAAGAAGTAGTTATACATTGAAAGTTAAATCGTAATTTAAATCCTTGTTTATTTTTTCCTACCAAATATTATAGTTGCATTAGTATAAAGCATAGGGTGTCATCGCTTCACCCCAACACCATTCCCACGTGTTCTCCTAAACCGTGCCGCCATTCCGGCGCTAACACCCATAACCCCCAACACCATTTCCAAGCCAAGTAATTGGCACCGCGTGAATGAGAAAACTCAATAATAATAATAATAATAATAATAATAATAATAATAATAATAATAATAATAATAATAATGTTGCAAAAATCGTGAATCGGTCCCAAGGCGGTCGAGGGCCATGTAGCGATTTTTGGCCGATTAATCGCCGATTCCAAGTTCCAAGGCCGGTTAATCGGCCAATTACCTTATAATTCGCTCTAAGGTCCAAGGCCGTTCAGCTTGTAATCGCCGATTAATCGGTCTTGTAGCCCGATTTTTGCAACACCGAATAATAATAATAATAATAATAATAATAATAATAATAATAATAATAATAATAATAATAATAATAATAATAATAATAATAATAATAATAATAATAAAATCACCCGTTGCATTTCAAACGGTCATAAACGGTTAGTTTGATTTTATTTTATTTTTTTCCTTTCAAAAACTAATACCAAACTATTTTTACACTATATAAACCCATTACACAACTATTTTCCACACACCAACTAATATTTACTTACATTTTCCACTTTTAATTCTTCACACACAAAACTAATATTACTTCCATTTCCACTTAAAAAAATGTCTCAACAAAAAAATGATCCGTTTTTCAACAATCTTCTCGGCATTTCGCAACAATCATCTTCGTCAAACCCTCCTACAGGCATGAGACCACAGGCATCCTTAAGACATTCATCACTGAAGTTAAAAATCAAGTTGAAAAGAAGATCAAGATCATCAGGTGTGACAATGGGACAGAGTTCAAGAACAAAGTTATGGATGATTTTTGCAGAGACAAAGGTATTAAGAGAGAATTTAGTGTTGCAAGAACTCCTCAACAAAATGGAGTTGCTGAAAGAAGAAACAGAACACTAATTGAGGCTGCTAGAACCATGTTAGTTAACTCAAAGCTTCCAGTGACTTTTTGGGCTGAAGCAGTTAACACTGCTTGTTACATACAGAACAGGGTTTTAGTGGTCAAAACAAAGAACAAGACACCTTATGATTTATTCAGAGGAAGACCTCCTACTTTGGAGTTTATGAGGCCATTTGGGTGTCATGTTACTATTCTCAATACCATTGATCATCTGGGTAAATTTGAAGAAAAGTCTGATGAAGGCTTCTTTGTTGGATATTTTATGGTTAGCAAGGCTTTCAGAGTATACAACTTAAGAACAAAGAAGATTGAAGAGAATTTGCATGTTGAGTTTCTTGAAAATAAAGCTAACATGGCAGGTTCAGGACCAGATTGGCTATTTGATCTTGAAACATTATCCAATATAATGAATTATGCACCTCTTACTTCAAGTACAGGAGACAAAGATCTTGAAGATTCAGAAGAATTCATTGATGAAGATGAAGCTTACAAAGATGATGAAGATGATAAAGATCAAATTGTTATGCCACTTTGGGACTTTGTTGATAATTCTGAAAAGAAAAGTGATGCAGATGGTGTGAATTTTGATGTATTGAATAAAGAAATTCCTACTAGCAGTGGTAACTCAATTACCACTGCTACACCAGAAGTTTCCACTGACAGCCCAAATGTGGAACATACATCACAGGAATCACCAAGTGATGATGTAGAGATCTCAAACATGCCTACAACATATGATATTCCTAGCACATCACAGACTTCAATTCACAAAGTGCATCCACTTGACAATGTTATTGGTGAACTTCAATCAGGTGTGAAGACTAGAAGACAGACAAAGAAAGATGATATTCATGGATTCATTAGTGAAGTGTATGAGTCCAAGAAGCATAAAAGGAAGAATGAGTGTTTGTTTTTATGTTTTCTCTCACAAGTGGAGCCTAAGAATGTTTATATGGCTCTAGAAGAATCTAGCTGGGTTGAAGCAATGCAAGAGGAGTTGTTGCAGTTTAAACTTCAAAAGGTTTGGGTTCTTTGTGACTTGCCTGATGGTATGAAGGTCATTGGTACTAAATGGGTTTTCAGAAACAAGAAAGATGAAAGAGGTATTGTAATAAGGAACAAAGCTAGATTGGTTGCTCAAGGATACACTCAAGAGGAGGGTATTGACTATGAAGAAGTTTTTGCTCCTGTTGCAAGAATTGAAGCTATTAGATTGTTTCTAGCCTATGCATCATTTATGGGCTTTACTGTCTATCAAATGGATGTTAAGAGTGCCTTTCTGTATGGTACAATTGATGAAGAGGTCTATGTCTCTCAACTTCCAGGCTTTGAAGATCCTCAACACCCTAATAAAGTGTATAAAGTGGTTAAGGCTCTTTATGGCTTACATCAGGCTCTAAGGAAGTGGTATGAAACCTTAGCTACTTATTTATTGAATAATGGGTTTCATAGAGGCAAGATTGACCAAACTTTGTTCATCAAGAAAGACAAGGGTGATATTCTACTTGTTCAAGTATATGTTGATGATATTATCTTTGGGTCTACTAGACAAGAGATGTGCAAAGAGTTTGAAAAGCTGATGAAATATGAATTTCAAATGAATTCTATGGGAGAACTTACATTCTTTTTGGGGCTGCAAGTACAACAGAGTAAAGCAGGCATCTTTATCAGTCAAGACAAATATGTGACTGAGATTATTAGGAAGTTCATGTTTACTGATGCAAAACCTTCAAATACCCCTGCTGATAAGACCACTCATCTATTATTGAAGAATGCTAGTGGTGCTAATGTTGATGTGCACACTTACAGGTCTATGATTGGTTCTTTGATGTATCTTACTTCATTAAGGCCAGACATTATATTTGCTGTATGTGCTTGTGCAAGATTTCAAGTGACTCTAAAGACATCACATATGACAGCAGTGGAAAAGATTTTTAGGTATTTGAAGACATATCCTAATCTAGGATTATGGTATCCAACAGAATCCCCTATGGAATTGGTCACATACTCAGATAGTGACTATGCTGGTGCTAGTTTGGATTGAAGGTCAACCACAGGTGGATGTCAATTTCTTGGATGTAGATTGGTGTCATGGCAGTGCAAGAAGTAAACTATGGTTGCTACTTCAACCACTGAAGCAGAATATGTAGCAGCTGCTAGTTGTTGTACTCAGATCTTATGGCTTCAGAATCAATTATTGGATTATGGGTACAATTTCATGAACACCATTATCTATATAGACAATAGTAGTACCATATGAATTATTAAAAATCCTGTGCAACACACTAAAACTAAACATATTGAAATTAGACATCATTTTATTAGATATTGTTTTGAGAAAAAGCTTATTAATGTTGTCAAAATCCATACCGATGACAATTATGCCGATTAATTAACAAAAGGGCTTGATGTGGGTAGGTTTCAATACTTGGTAACAGGTATTGGAATGCTAAATCCATAAATCTTTGATGTCTAATACTTTTCAGTGTTGCAGGATAGTTTTTAGGGACTAATATTGTTTGTATATGTATGTATGGTTTTCTACTAACTTGTATGCAGAGAATTTTAAGCACAATGGAAAAAGTCATACAACAGTGGAAAGATTGGTGATAAAAGCAAAAAGAACAAGTACTTTTATTGATCTTTCAGAAAGTACATTACAACCATTCATATTACATTGTCACCAGAACAGAGAAACATCACAAAACATAACCCAACAACCTAACATCTACTCTATAGGCTTCTTTACCTTTCCCTCATAATCATGCTTGCCTTTGGAAGCTTTCTTTCTCTTGTCATCAAAAGAAAGTTACTTCCTTGGACAAGCAAGTCCCAAAACTTGCTTGGGAGGCCTTGGTGCTTGTGCAGGCTTCTCAACAGCAGGCCACTTCATGTTGCTTATGGCAGACTTCAATGCTGTGGTGAGAGCCTTTGGAAGTTCTTTGGAAAGATTGAAGGTTGGATCATCATCATCATCAGAGGAAGAACTGGAATAGAACTCCAAGGATGGAGCAGGTGAAGCTTCAGCCTTTTTGGATTTCATGTTGGATGATGTGGATGTGGTAGCACTTGGAGGAAAGTAATCACTCCACCCTGTAGAAGGTTCCTCTGAGTTTGTGCAATAGCTGATCTCCTCATCAGATGAATCATCTGAGGATATGTAGACAATTGGGAACCAGCTCATTGTGTTGGTAGTGGGTTTATGTTATTGAAGATGTTTGTTGATGAAAGATAAAGGTTTTTGAACCCCCCTTTTATAAGCAAAGTCAAGGTCGATTTCTAATTAATGAAGAATATTTACTCTTACCTGTTTTGGTAGGTTGGAGGAGTAAATTTGGTTATTATCGGGTTGACTTTTGGAAGATATTTTTGTGAATAGTAACTTGGTTAAAAAGTTACTTTGGGTTAAATTTTTATGGGTTAAGTTGAGTGTTACTTTGTTCTGCAGCGTACAAACCCATATTGTTGGAATCATTGGAGTTATAAGGTGTGTATCATAGACACACAACAAATGGTTATTGATTCACCATGTCTAATTCACATAAGAATCAACTATTCCAGAGCAAACGGCTCCTAGTAAAGACTTACCAAATCCGTTTATGGTTGATAGTTTACCAAAAACTATATCGTTATCAACTCACCATACTCCAAGTGATCAAGAGTTGGCTAGTCCATAGCAAACGACTCATGGTAAAGACATATCAAATCCGTTGATAGCTGGTAGTTTGCTAAAAACTATGATAAGAGCAGCTAATTTTCATGTTTTACTTATCACTGCTCTTTGATATGTTGTGAAAATTTTACCACTGTAGTTCATTAGTTACCACTGCAAGAGTAATTTTTCCACTGATGAACTAGCCGTTACAACTGTTGTGTCAGTAATCTATTTTTTACTAGCCGTTGTAAATATAACCGTCTTTCCTTATTAATAGGGTAAATCTTTTGTGAATTATCTTCTTACCTATTATAATTTATTCATTTCTAAAGATAATTCTTTCTAAAGATAATTCACATTACGCAACCTCCTCAAACCCTATTAGTATAAATTGATCATCATACGGCTTGATTTTTATCTTGATTACTAACACTTTTATTCTCTTTTCACACATAATGGCGATTCTAAAATTTGTCGAGGAGCACAACCAAGTGGCCTACCTACAAAAGTCAAACGAGAAGAGTGGCCCTTTTTTTCATCAGATTGTGGATTTTCAAAATACAACTCATATAAGGTATGCCTTAACTATTAATCCTACAATCTATGTCTCTCATATCAAACAGTTCTGGAACACTGTGGAGTCCATAACTCTTGAACAGGGAGACACACATGAATCTGTGGAAGCTCTAAGAGCCACAGTGGATGGGGTAACTATTGATGTTACTGAGTCATCCTTGAGGAGAATTCTCCAATTGGATGATCTCAATGGTATCATCACATTACCCAATTCTGATATTTTTGAAAATATTGCTTTAATGGGGTATGATACATCTGAACAAAAAGTAACTTTCAGAAAATGATGTTTTTGTCCCCATTGGAGATTTTTCATTCACACTCTTTTACATTGCCTAAGTCCTAAGAAAACATCTTATGAACAATTTGCATCAACCATGGCGTATCCTTTGGTTTGTTTGGCAACTGATAGGACTTTCAATTTTTAAAAGTTTATTTTCAATAATATGAAAGGCAATGTAAAGAGTCCATATAAATTTTTGATGTATCCAAGGTTTGTGCAAGCAGTGTTAAATGAGTTTCAACTGCAACCTCACAATAGAATTTATGAAACCTCCTGTCTTAAGCCAAAAGTTTTTCAAAACATGAGTAAGGCTTCAGATCTTTGGAATGGGGAGGTTCATCCACTTTTTCCTCAAATGCTTGCTAAAATTTCACAAGTACAGGGTGAAGATGCAACCATCCCAGTTGTATCCCATAACACACCCAATATTGTTGTTCCACCAATTCACCATACCCCTGCAGTTACTCACACTTATGAGAGAAGGCATAAACAGCCAACTTCTCTCATCTCAACATTGCATGTTGCTAAACCTTTTGGTCTAGGGACAAGCAGTGGTGGTTCAAGGCTTAATCCTAGTCCAACTAGGGAAGAGCCTGAATCAATGCCCCATGATTCACCTCTCCCAACAGGTAACACAGTTGGAAGTGTTGAGGGCAGTGTGCAACTACCTGAATTGATGGACATTTGTACAAAATTAGTCAAGCAGGTTCAAGCTCTGGAGAAAGATCTGACACAGACCAAAGTACAACATGCCACAGAGCTGAATCAACTGAAGGCAGAGATTCAAAGATTGCAGAATGAGGTTGTAGAATACTAACTATGTAAGAAACATGTTTATCTTGTGATTAGTGAGGCGTTAGAAGTGAGGAGGAGGAGAGAAAAGAAAGAAAGAAAGGAACCTTGAGAGAAAAAGAAAATATTAGATTGAGATTAAGTGAAGGTTCAACCCTCTCCACATGTGGAGAGGGGTATTTATACTTACAATAAAACGCCCACTCCCGGGCTGTGGATCAGGCATACAGTGGGTGAAGACCCGTCCTTCTTCCACGGTGTTACTTAAACTAATACTAATTAACTAATAAACAAACTAACTACGAGCTAACTTAATGCTATTACAATCATTAGGTGACCGAGACTTTTACAGGAATATTTGTATTCCTAACAATCTCCCCCTAAGCGAGGTCACCTTTGAAATTAAGATCTTTGGTCTTTAAGCATTCTTTAGTCTTTGTAGCTCGTAGGATCTGATTCTTCTCTTTTCAACACACTTCGTACTTCAAGCAAGAGAACTTGTGATTTAAATTCCTTTGAGATTTGTGATCTTTGAGCTTCTTTGAGATCATCAGCCAAAGTAAATCTCCAAGCTCATCCATAGTTGTATTGCCTTCATGTGATGTAGTGACAAGGGACCATCATGCTCACACTCTTCTGTATCTGGAGACATTGCATTGGAGTTTGTGAATCAGGAGACTTTTTCATCAGAGTTGCGGAAGCGTTGTTAGAAGTCTCTCAACATTTTGTTGTAGCAAGTCTCTCATCTTCATTGATAGTGTGGAGGATGTGTGAGCATGAGGTATGGATTGACCCGATTCAGCTGGAAACTAGAGCCATCAACGCCATCTTTATATGTATCCCTGAAATAAAACAGTTAGCAATAAAGATAGAGAACGAACATGGCTTTGTCATTTGTTCTGCGAGGACAGACTACCCCCCGGTTTTGTGAAAACCGACCTATGATCAGGTAGAGTCTCTTTTAAAGAAGACTCTCCTTGACAGGAATTTCCAGCTTGTAGTAATGAATTTTCCAAAGAATCCTCTTTGGAATCTTCATACTTAGCATGTTCTCATACCGGAATGTCTCAAAGCAGACAACACGATAGAGTGAATCGGTGAATGAATATTCACGGATTGATGAGAAATAGATTTATAGAAATCACTCGTGTGTCCTATGATAAACATTTTTGAGACACAACGAGAGTTTTGTATTTAGAATCACATTTCCATCAAAAATACTTTTGTTTAAAAGATATTGTACACAATCAATGTGCTCGAAAGATTAGTTGGTTAGCACATTGAGAGGTTTTAGCAAAAGTATCCGTCAATCCATATCCTGGAACAAGTTTGATTCAATTATGAATCGCACCATTGTTGCTTTCCAGTTGTCACTTGATCATTGATCCAAGATGGATCTCACATGTCACCTACCAAGAGCTTGAGTGATGTTCGCTCTAGAAGGATTTCCATCTTCATTGTGAATATTTTCATATCACTCGGATGTTCTGGCAATACCACAAGGATAATGTGTAGGACTCTAAATATTTTATCTTATTTTCCACATTATGTGAAACAATAAGCATATTTGGAATGTGTCCTAACGAGATTTATGGATGATCTCATGGCTCTAGACTCAATAGTGCGTTTTGATCCGCTCCTGGAGACTGGGGAGGCGTCTCCTGTTTTAGGTATCAACATAGCTCGCAATGAGCGGTCGATACATTGCACAGGGTTCCCCGTGAGAATGAAACAAGCTCTTTTAAGAGAACTTGAGTAGTTGGGAAGTTTAGTGCAGTGCGTCACTGGGTTCATGACGTCTTGTCTTCAATACTAGTGTTACTTTAGTAACCACTAGTAGATTATGAATTGAACCCGGTTTCTGCCATAAGGTTGAATATTTGGAGGGCTATTTCTTTTCACCCTTTTCTCATTTCATTTCTTTTTCATTCTTCAACCCCTTCAGTGCTTACCGAGACTTCACCACTAGAACCTTGTTGGGTTTGTTCCAGTCCTAGCTCTATCTCAGTCCGCACTCTTCCCTTTCTCACTTTACTCCTTTTTTCAATCATTCCTAAGGACTTCTAATCTATCTATGGATTGTCCCTGGGAAGATCTTTCCGGTTCTGGTTGATCATGGGAACTTATACCTAACCTTAACCAACCTTATAACTCCATGCATAAAGATAAATGGTCGGTCTTTGGTATAACTTCCACAAACGCCTTTTGCTCCCCCTCAGTATGTGCATCGATATTCGAAAGAGTTTAGCACATATGTGGGAGCACATTTATTGAGTCCAAAAGATCACTTTTGTTTATCAGTTTCATATTTAAATCACATTCTCTCCCCCGATCAAAAATTTCAAATCTTTAGAGATTTTTGATCTCAATTGATTTAAATAAGTTAGAAAACGTTTGGGAGAGAAATGTGGTTACTTTTTTAATATTGTCTGATAAAAGGAACCTTTTTCTTGCCCCCCCCCCCCCCTCAATCTGTGAGGGAGGTTGTTATGTGTCAGATTTGAAGAGTTTACAAAAGATTTGAAGTTTTAACGAAAACTCTTTGAAGCTGTACTCATTCTGACACATAACACATCACAAATCATTTTGTTGCAAGGTTTTATGTACGAAGTGTGGGTAGTTTTGATGATACATAAAATTTTGAGAAATCACTCTCCCCCTCAATCAATGACGGATGTTAAAGCATAAATATTTTCATAAACTATTAACGTCATTGATTGAGTGAAAAATTTTATCAAACTTTTGAGTTCAATTTGATTTTCATTCAAAATTTCATGGGACCACCAAGTTTTGCACAAACACTTTCCGGAAAAATCATAGAAGGGAAAGTATTTGGCGATAAAAAGAAGATTTCTCTTCTTTATGAAGAAATAATGCACTGAAGCGTACATTAGATCGAGGAAACATGGATGTAAAGTAATCCATGCCCAGGTGAACGTCACCCGGTAAAAGGAACAACCGTCTTTTTGGCGACGTGTTTTCCCCATTTTGAAAAGCGGGTTGCTATATGAAGTAATAGCAAACCATATTTTTGAAGTCCGGGTTACAATCTGAAGTAACTGTAAGCCATATTTTTAAGAATGTTTTGAGATACGACATGTTTTTGAAAAGAACTTTATTTGAAACCTAAAAACTCTTGCTCAAGCATATGTATGATTCCGTGTCATTATTGAATGACATTTCTAGAAACGTACATAATATTGATTATACAAGAGACATGTCGTGAGAAGAATATTTTTGAATTTTTGTGATTTTTCAGATTTTTATGGTTTTTATAGGTTTTATATTTTTCTATTTTCTTTTTGATTTGATACTATACAAGGATATGTGAAGCAACCCCTTTTACTCCTCTTGATCTTCCTGAAGACAAATGAGATCCTCAGGCGTAAGACTCTTCATGCCAAGGCGTGGGAGAATGAAGTGAAAACGTTCCCTAGAAAGTGCTTTGGTGAAGATATCGGCTAGCTGGAACTCAGTCCTCACGAAGTAAAGTTCCACAATTCCTTTCTCTACTTGCTCCCTGATGAAGTGATGTCGAATGTCAATATGCTTAGTCCTTGAATGCTGGACATTGTTGCAGCAGAGTGCAATTGCACTTTTGTTGTCACAGTACATGGAAATCTTATTGCATATGAAGCCATAGTCAGAAAGTTGAGATTGCATCCAGAAGATCTGAGCACAGCAAGATGACATAGCAATGTATTCAGCTTTAGTGGAGGAGATAGATGTACTCATTTGTTTCTTTGAAGACCAACTGACTAGCTTATTCCCTAAAAACTGTGCACCCCCAGATGTACTGCGACGAGTGTCTTGACATCCCGCATGATCAGCATCTGAATAGGCTGTGAGAGCCATAGAAGTTTCCTTAGGGTACCAAAGGCCCATGTGGATAGTTACTTTAAGGTATCGAAAGACTCTTTTGACAGCTTCCAGATGTTTCTTGGTGGGTTTGGATTGATACCGAGCACAAATGCAAACTGCAAATAGAAGGTCTGGTCTGCTTGCAGTGAGATACATTAAGGAGCCAATCATGCTTCGATACATGGTTTGTTCGACCGGAATTCCCACATCATCTTCGTCAAGTTTCGACCTTTCAATCATAGGAGTATCAACTGAATCACAGGAGTCGAATCCAAATTTCTTCAAAATTTCATTGGCGTATTTGGATTGATTGAGGAAGATGCCATTGGGGTTTTAAGAAATTTGCAGTCCAAGAAAGAATGACATTTGACCCATCATAGACATTTGGAATTCGGAACTCATTCTTGGGAGAATCGATCACATTCTGTGGGATCAGATGAGACAAAGATGATATCATCAACATAGATTTGTACATGAAGAAGGTTTTTGCCTGTTTTGCTGGTAAAGAGTGTAGGATCAACAACGCCTTTGGAAAATTTGTTAGCCAGAAGAAATTTAGACAAGGTGTCGTACCACGCCCTAGGTGCTTGTTTAAGCCCATAGAGAGCCTTCTTCAATCGATACACGTGATTTGGGCGTTCTGGATCCACAAAACCTTCGGGTTAAGATAAGTACACCACCTCTTTCAGATCGCCATTTAAGAATGCAGTCTTGACATCCATTTGATAAACCACCATGTTTTGACTTGCAGCATTTGCGAGAAAGATCCTTATGGCTTCAATTCTAGCTACAGGTGCGAAGGATTCTTCAAAGTCTATACCTTCTTCTTGTCTATATTCTTTAGCTACAAGCCTAGCTTTGTTTTTCAATACATCTCCATGCTCATCAAGTTTAACCTTGAATATCCATTTGAGAGCAATGATCATAGCACACTCGGGAGATGGTACTAGTTCCCAGACATCCAGTCGGTCAAACTCATGAATTTCGTCCACCATTGCAGTGAACCATGAGTGTTTGGACATTGCATCCTTGACGCTTTTTGGTTCAGCTTTAGAAAGTACAGAATTGAAGAAGCACCACAATGCGTCGGTTGCAAGTTGCTTGCGGGTAGATACTGGACGCGAAGGGTTTCCAATGATGTTGTCTATAGGATGATCATTGGTCCATTTTCTAAGATATTCATGGGGTTGAGAATATGGAACTGAGGTAGCTGTGTTTGATTCGTCAGATGATATTACATCATTTGACGATTCAGGGGCAAAGATGTTAACA
Organism: Artemisia argyi; assembly: GCA_030686995.1. Lineage (NCBI taxonomy): Eukaryota > Viridiplantae > Streptophyta > Magnoliopsida > Asterales > Asteraceae > Artemisia > Artemisia argyi. The sequence continues at coordinate 56,231,661 of CM060679.1, read as the reverse complement.
AACGGCTCATTATCAGGTGGAGCAAAAGGATTAACTTCAGATGTATTATCTATAGTTGCCGCTCGCTGTACAGGTGAAGGTAGGACATTAGAAGTGCTGACCGACCGACTGATGGTGGGAGATTCAGAATCCCATGACAATGAAGTGGATGGACCGTTATTGTCATCTTGATCATTCACCACCCCATCAGGTGGTTGAACCATTGTAGCTTCAGGAGCATTCATCGGTTGAGGTTCAAAGTATTCATCAAATATTGGGTTGAACAGTTTCTTCCAATCTTCACTCGTAGGAGGTACGAAAGGAGCAGCAGGAATGGGATTCTGTACAAGCCTGGAGCTAATTGGTCCAGGAGACAAAAGGTTAGGTACGGGTCCAGAACTTGATTGTCCAGGAACCGGTTGCTCAGTCAGCTCATCGAAAGTAACGTGGATTGTTTCCATTATGTCTCTGGTACGTTTGTTGTAGATTCGGTACCCCTTTCGCTCTGGAGCATAGCCAACGAAGAAACCAATGTCGGCCTTGGCCTTGAGTTTCCCAAGGTCTTCACTGTCATTAGTTGGATAGCAAAGTGCACCAAAAACTCGAAAGAACGAAAGATCGGGTTTTCTGCCATGAACCAGTTCATAGGGAGTCTTGCAGTGGAGAGGATGTATCAAGGATCGGTTCTGTTTGTAACATGCAGTGGCAATTGCCTCAGCCCAAAGAAACATAGGAGCTTTGGAGAAGATAAGCATAGTCCTTGCAGCTTCAACTAAGGTGCGATTTCGTCTTTCAACAACTCCATTTTGTTGAGGAGTTCGTGGAATGCTCTTTTGATGACTAATCCCGACACATTCATAAAATAGAGTAAGTTGTCTGTTCACAAACTCTATTCCATTATCAGTACGAATGACTCTAACTGTTTTGTTGAGGCGGACTTGCAACATCTTGATGAGTTTGATGATGGTTTCCGGAGCTTCATCTTTTGATCTTAGAAATTTTACCCATGTGAATCGAGAGTAATCATCAACAATAACCAGCACATATTTCTTTCCATTGATACTTTGAATCCTCATTGGTCCACAAAGATCCATGTGAAGAGTATGAAGAACTTCCATGATAGAATTGATAGTTTTGGGTTTATGGGTGTGCCTTTTGCTCTTGCCCATTTGACAGGCGGAGCACAAATGGTCTTTTTCATACTTAAGTCTGGGCAAGCCTCGAACAAGTTCCTTACGTGTTAGTTCATTGATAGTACTGAAGTTCAAGTGGTTTAAACGACGATGCCATAACCATGATTTGTTCTTGGAGGCTTTAGAGAGCAGACAAATTGGAGAGGACCGTAGCATATCTTTGATGGAAATGGTGTAAAGATTAGTGCCCTGACTCCCTTTGAGTAGATCAACACCATCTAATTCTCTGACAAAACAGGTGTGCTTTCTGAAAGCGACTTCGAGATCTGAGTCACAGAATTGACCAATAGAAAATAGATTGTGCCCAAGTCCTTCCACATAGTAAACTCTGGATATAACACTATCTCCAAAGACGTAATCACCATAACCCATTATAGATCCAAAATGGTCATTCCCAAATCTAACCGTACCAATAAACTTTTCCACGAAATTCTTGAGCCGCGAGCGATCTCCAGTCATATGTTTTGAGCAGCCTGAGTCCAAATACCAAAGGACGATTTGTACGACCTGCATTTGAAACCAGACAATTGTGGATAACTGAAAAAGCTGGATCCCCACACACATTTGGGGTCCGTATTGTTAGCACACACAAATATTGGATTATCATATGTTACAGATGTCTCACTAGAGTATTCTCATTTTGATGCACTAGAACTAGGAGTGGTATTCATTGCTTCTATTGGGAACAGTCTACCGATAGGTCTCCACTTCCTAATAGGCACAACTTTGGAATTAGTGATCCTAGTCATTGGGCATTTTTCCCTTAGAGTGAATTTCCTTCCAGTAGGTCTCCATTGATAACCAACATTAGTGAAGACTTTTCCTGTTTTATTCCATACTTGTTTTGCCCGTTTAACACTAGATACATTCATAGCTGGAGATTTCATAGTGGGTTTAAGAAAGGACACAACACATGCATCATGATTACCATAAAATAAGCATTTGTTACAAGTCTTACAAATAGCATCAAAATTCGAATTAATTACATCATTGTTAATACAAATGTTTGAATCAACTCGATTCCTTTCACTAGGCGTAACTTTATTGTTCCTAGATGATTCTTCTACTTCCTTCATAAGTGCACTCTTAGCCGGCAAAGTCCTATCATTCTTTGTATTGCACTTAGGCTGTGACTTGCTAGCATTAGATACACCTTTTACTCCTGTAGAAGCAATGACGGGAACATTAGTCTGATTAGTTGCTACTTGTTTACCGGTAATCAAGATGGAGGATTGTGATGTGGTTTGGGGAAAATCAACTGTGGCATGCTTGTTGCTACTGTTAGGGTGCAATGCAAATGACCTATCCGACTTGTTATCATTCTTGGGGCATGATCCTATAGCATATTCTAATAATTCCTGGGCTCTATTAATGAGGAAGCACGCACCAATAATAACATCATCAAGTGGTTTAGAAATCCTCTCATCTTCAATGGTTTCTCTAAGTATGGCCAGACAATCCTTAAGATTTTTAAGATAGTTGTTATGAACTAACTTATTGTTCCTAAGGGGAAGAGAGACATTCACAGCATCGCACGCATATTTCTTACAAGCATGTATATTGGAAATTGCATGATCACATGAAACGACGGGCATTTTACCCTTCACCATGGTCTTTAGATTCTCAATTTCATTTAACAAAGATGTGACTCTTTCATTGTTTTGGTCACGTGTTGTCTTAATAGACTCAAACAATTCTTTGTAGCGTTGTTTCGCATTAGACATTTCAGTACGAAGCCACTCATTTTCAAGTTGTAATTCATTGATAATGCCCTGTTTTTGAAAGTTTTGAGAATCTATCGACTTCTGGTAATTGGCATTGGTCACATCGCTTTTGTACGATTTTAATTGTGCAATTTGGACCTTCAACTTCCGAATCGTGTTTAAGTGAGCTTGAATTACTCATCCTTTTTGGCTAATTCAAAACATGCATCAAACTCAGGAGCATCCGAAGATGTCTTGGTATTTGATATTTTTATAATATACATAATCATAAGCTCGTATGGAGTTACATGTATGGATCAACTAGTGTAGTTTTAGAGAGAGAGATTAGAGAGAGAAAGAGTTGGGAGCCTTGAGAGAAACTAGAAATGTATTAGCTTGTAATGAAAGGTCCAACCCTCTCCCTTGGGTGGGAGAGGGTATATATACTACAACTACTTGTGCTCCATGAAACGAGCTGTAGAGTGAGCTGACAGAGGGTAAAGACCCGACCCACTCTACGAATACTATTTACATATATTAACTACTAATAAACTACGTACTAACTATAATAAGGATAATTCTACGAGCTACGTAATGCTTAGCAATACTTGGGGTGACCGAGTCTTTAACTGAATAATCGTATTCCTAACAATCTCCCCCTAAGGGAGGTCACCCCAGAAGATAAGTACGGAATTCTTGCATCCATGAAATCTTGTAGCTCGTAGACTTTGATTCTTCAAACATGTCTTTGTACATTCAACAGTAGACTCTAGATGGCTTGTTCAATGAGTTGGATGATCTTTGGCATTACTTTGAGTTAATCATCCAAATGAGTATCTGCAAGTCATCTTAGAGTAGTAATGTCTCCATGTGATTTGAACATCTTAGAGTTGACATGCTCACACTTTTCCATTCAATCACTGGGAGTTACAATAGTAACTTCCCTCATAAATGTTCTGGCAGATTGCTAAGATCTGCGTAGGACTCATAAGTTTACCACTGGTGTCCTTAATGTTGAACAACCAGGGTAGAAGTATCACGTGTTCCTATGAGATCTTTTTATGTATCTCGAGGCTCTAGACTCAATAAGTGCATTTGGTTTTCCTATGCGGAGATTAGGGAGAGGTCTCCTGCTTCAATATCAACCATCTCTAAGAGGTAAGTTGATAGATTACACCGGTTCCCCGTAAGAATGAAACAAGTTCTTTTAAGAGAACTTGAGTGGCTAGAAGGTTTAGTGCATTGCGTCACTGGGTCCATGACGTCTTGTCTTCAATACCGATGTCGCCTTAGCAACCATCAGTAGATTATGAATTGAACCCGGTTTCTGCCCTAAGGTTGAATAATTGGAGGGCTATTTCTTTTCACCCTTTTTCATTTCATTTCTTTTTAATTCTTCAACCCCTTCTTTCTCCATTCTCACATTTCTCCTTTTTTTTATGATCATACCTACGGACTTTCTAATACTATCTATTTGGTATTGTCCATGGGTAGATCCCTCCGGCTCTGGCGGATCATAGGACGGTTTTCCTAATCTTAGCCACCTTATAACTTCATGACTATCCTATGTTGCCATACACCAAATCATTGAAAATTCTCTCAATGTGTTTATGATTGAGACATACATTTTGTTAACACATTGAGAGTTTTGTCATTTTCAAATGCTCCCCCTTAACATGTGCTCATAAGTTTTGATTTTGAAAATTTACACATGTCGGGAAGAGATGCACTTTAGAATTGATCCACCTTTAGTAAACATGAACAGGCATTCGAGACACGCTTACATCACTAGTTAGACTAGCTTGAAATTATTACCCGGCCTGGTGAAGTCCACAAAGGTTTCTCGAAACAGTACACTCTACTCAGACAAGTCCTCTTCGAGACACGCTTACATCACTGGTTAACCCAGCTTGAAGTTATTACCCGGCCAGGACTAGTCCTTTCGATTGATGACGGTTGTGTTTCGTCAATTCATGAGTCAAGACTGAGATGCACTCATATGAGATGCAAGGATCCTTTTACACAAACCATTTTGCTCCCCCTCAATGTGTGCATTGATATACGAAAGAGTTTAGCACATATAGGGGAGCGTTTGTTTAAGTCCAAAACAATTACATTTTATATCAGATTTCATATTTAAATCACATTTTCTCCCCCGATCAAAAATTTCAAACCATTTGAGATTTGTGATCCCAAGTGATTTAAATAAGTTTAAAAAGTTTGGGAGCAAGATGTGGTCTGATTAAAGATATTCTGATATTGAGACAATTCAAGTGCTCCCCCTCAATCAATGAGGGAGAATGTTAGTGTCAGTTATGATGAGTTTATAAATGATTTAAAGTTTAACGAGAAACTCATGAAATAAAAAATCATGTACTGACACATACATTTGATACCACACTACTTATGACGCACAAGATAACTGGTGGTGGTGGTGAAAGAGTTGTTGTCGTTGTTGCTACCGTTGTTGTTGTTGTGGTGAAATCAAAGCCAGTCAATGAAGTTTGAATATCTGATCAAATGGTTAGAGCAGGAGCAGGCACATTCACATCAGCCATGGAATCTGTATAAGAGTATCAAAAAAGATATGCATACATGCAGATTCACTCTTAATTGACTGCTACCATGTAGCAGATAGCCTACTCATAATACCATATTCATATCATGATCAAAGAACATTCAAGCAACTCATCAAAATGCTATCTATCATGAAGAGAAACTAGCAATCATGAACATTCATTGCAAGTTTCTATCAAACATAAACAACAATCACTAACATGGCAATTCACACATATTTCCAACATTCAAATCAGGAGCTTAGGAATAAGATTCTAACCCGGTAACTACATACCTAAGCAAATCCTGAGAACACGAACACATAATCAGCAACATTCAAACAATTATCAGCAACCAGCAATCGAAACACAATCAGTCAAATTATACGAATGCCAAAGGAGAGAACAAGAGCATCAAACACAATGGTTTTCTAACATCATTAAGATTTTGGATTTTAACATATTTAGGGGATTAAGTGAGGATACCAACGTGAGACAAATGGACCTTCTAGTTACATAAAGATTAGGAAACTATACGCAAATAGCAAATAGCACATAATGCCCTAATCTTTCTAACAACTAACACATTTGGCCATTTAAAATAAAGCTTAGTAAGTTCCTCTTCAACTAATACCCCATTAACTACAAAACCTTTTATAACAATTATGAGACAACCAAGAAATCCGTTTGATGATATAAAATTGGAAATCACTCTCCCCCTCAATTGATGACCCATTGTCATTAATTGAGTGACAAATTTTATGAAGTATCTAAGACTGATTGATATACAAGCAACACGCTACCACCATGTTTTGTTTTGATAAAAAAGAAGACTTCTCTTCTTAAACAAGAAATAATGCACTTAAACGTACATTAGATCGTAAATGCACGAATATAAAGTAATTCATGCCTTTGTTAGGAACAGTCGTCTTTTTGGCGACGAACTTTCCCCAATATTAAGACCGGGTTGCTATCTGAAGTAATAGCAAACCATCTTGAAAGAATATTTTTAGAGACGACATGTTTTAGAAAAACATTATTAAAAAGAAAAACTCTTGCTCAAGCATATGTATGTTTCCGTGTCATTATTGAATGACATTTCTAGAAACGTACATAATATTGATTGCACAAGAGACATGTCGTGAGAAGAATATTTTTGGATTTTTATGATTTTTCTGATTTTTATGGGTTTTGTAGGTTTTACATTTTTCTATTTTCATTATGGTATAAGATATATACAAGGATATGTGAAGCAAAACCATTTCTCCTCATTTTCTTCCTGAAGACATTTGAGAGAAACGGGCGAAGGACTCTTCATTCCAAATCATGAGAAAATGAATTGAAACCGTTCTCTCAGAAGTGCTTTTGTGAAGGAATCCGCCAGCTGAAATTCTATCCTCACAAAGTAAAAGTACCACTACCCCTTTCTCAACTTGTCCCACCACACCTTGGGAGAATCCGTTTCCCAGGAGAGACTTTGAAAGTGTATCAAACCATGCCCTAGGCGTCTGTTTAGGCCAAAGAGAGCCCTTTTCAGACAATAGACATGGTTAGGTCGATCAAAATATACAAATCTTTCCGGTTGACTGAAATAAAGAACTTTAATCAGCTCGCCATTTAGAAATGCAATTTTTATATCCATTTGATAGACCGTTATGCTCTGACTTGTAGCATTGGCGAGAAACATTCTGATAGCTTCAATACGAACAACCAGAGCGAAAGATTCCTCTAAATTAATGCCTTCCTGTAGACGATATCCCTTAGCAGCAAGCCTTGCCTTGTTTTCAGAATGACATAATGCTCATCAAGTTTCACTTTGAAGATCCACTTAGAGCTATAATCATTGCACAGTCTGGAGGTAGTACCAATTCCCATACTTCAAGTCGATTGAAAGTGCTAGCTTCATTTTGCATCGCATTAACCCAAGGCATGGGTGGTAAATTTCCTTCGTGTGAACACCGGTCGAGAAGGATATCCAATAATGTTGTCAATCAGATGATCCTATATTCATTTTCTGAGATGTTCATGTGGATGTAGGTAGGAACATGAAGGAGCCGTGTTTGTATTCTTTGAAGAGGATGTCTCAGAAGAAGATTCATGAGCAAACAGGTGTTACTACGGAGTATCTTCAAGAGGAGCAAATGAATTCACTTCAAAAGAATAATCGACTGCAGTGCCTTGGTGTACTGAAGGAGATTCAAGGTTTGACGATGATGGTGAGTAACTTGCAGATTAAGCATCTTGATCAATTCAAGTAGACACTGATGAAGCATTTGAGTTGTATAGAACTGGAGCAGCGGCAGATGGTGGTGTCAGTATATCATCAGTAGGTATCTCAAAGTATTCATCAATCATTTGGTCAAACTAGATCTTCAAATACTCATTTGTAGGTGATACATAAGGTACATGTAGGAGTGGGTTTCTGTACAAGACCTGAACTGATTGATTCAGGAGACAAAAGTTTAGACGCGGGTCCTGCACTGATGAGTACAAGAGCCATATGCTCAGACAGCTCAACGAATATGACATGAACGGTTTCCAGGATTTATCGGGTTCGTTTGTTGTAGACTCGGTATCCCTTATTATCTGGAGCGTAACCAACGCAGAATCCAATACCAATTTTAGCTTATAACATTCCCAGATCTTGACAGTCATTTTGTAGGGTAGCATAAAGCACCAAACACAAATAGAGAGGAGAGATCCGGTTTCTTGCCATGTATCGGCTCATATGGAGTTTTGTTGTGAAGAGTATGCATCAAGTATCGGTTTTCGGTGTAACAAGCTGTAGCAATTGCTTCCGCCCATAGGATCATTGGTGCCTTGGAGAAGTAGAACGAGTTGTTTGTTGATAAAATTCGTTCCTTTGTTTGTCCGAATGATTATGACGGTTATGTGAGACTTACTAGCAGCTGTTTGATGAGTTTTATGATAACTTCAGGAGTCACGTCCTTGGTTCTCAAAAACTTTACCCATGTAAACCGAGAGTATTCATCGACAACAGCGAGTACACACTACTTCCCATTTATACTCTTCACACTTATTGGTCTGCCTGGGTCCATGTGAAGGGTGTAAAGAACATCCATGTTGGTGTTGACAATTTTAGGTTTGTGAGTATGCTTCTTTCTTTTACCCAGTTAACAAGCCGAATGAAGAAATTCTTTTTCGAACTTTAATCTAGGTAGACCTCATACAAGATCATTGTGAGCAAAACTTTGTTGCCATAGCCACTATTTGTTCTTTGAGGTCTTTGAGAGAAGGCAAATAGGAGAGGACCACATCACATCTTTGATAGAACAGGTGTATAGATATGTGCCCTGATTGTCTTAAAGAAGATCAATACCATCCAATTCTTCGACGAAGCATGTGTAATTTCTTAAGGCAATTTTCAAGATCGGAATCAAGATATTGACCAACAGAGAACAGATTATACCCAAGTCCTTCCTCGTAGTATACCCAGGAAATTAGCTTTCTCTAGAAACATAATCTCCATAACTAATAATTACCCCAAAATGATAGTTCCCGAATCTAACTGTCCCGATAAACTTATTCACGAAATTCTCGAGCCCTGAGCGATCCCCAATCATAGGTTTAGAGCAGCCTGAGTCCAAATATCAAAGGACAAAATGTATGACCTGCATTTGGAAATAGACGAGAGCAGAAAATTTGGAGCGTCGGATCCCCAATTTGAGTTGGGTTCCAGTTGGTTAGTGCAAACAAGTTCTGGAGCAACTAAGACCTTAGGTGCATTAGTTTCAATGGTGGAAATTTCACTAGTAGATGCAATGGGCCTAGTTAAAGGACATTGGGTCTCCAAAGGGAAAGTTCTACCAGTTGGCTTCCATTCCTTAATAGGCACTACTTTAGAGTTGGTTATCCTAGTTAAAGGGCACTGTTCTCCTAAAGTGAATTTCCTTCCTGTGGGCTTCCATTGATAACCAACATTGGCAAACAGTTTACCTGTTGCTTTCCAACTTTGCATACTTTGTTTAGCTCTCCAAACTTTCTTAACTGGGGTTTTGTAAAACGACTTCAGAAATTTCTCAACACATTTATCATGATTACTCGAAATTATGCATTCATTACATGTTTTGCAATGTGAATTTGGTTTTGAATTATGACTCATTTTGCTCAAGTTGGACTTAATGTTCCTCATGTGGTCGTCTACTTTCTTTTTAGGAGCACTTTTAGCAGGTGAAGTACTATAATTCCTTCTATTACTCCTTGGTTTAGACTCTCTAGCTTTAGTGTTACTGTTTACACCTGTAGACGGACTAATGGGAATTCTAGTCTTTTTCACTTCCGGTTGCTGAACATGTTTTGATGTGTTGGGATCTGAAGTTTCCAAGGGTACCTCAAAGGTAACATGCTTGTTCTTAGTCATAGATGATGATGCAGTAGACCTATCTCGCTTGCTATCAATTTTAGGACATGTACCAATAGCATATTCTAAGAGTTCCTGAGATCTATTAGTGAGAAAGCAGGTACCTACAATAGCATCATCAAGTGGTTTTGCTATCCTATCCTCTTTAATGGTTTCACGAAGCAAGTCAAGGCACTCCTTAAGATGTTTAAGATAGTCTCTATGAACTAACTCATTATTCCTAAGGGGAAGAGGAATATTCACAACATCAATTGCGTACTTCTTACAAGTAGAAACCTTTTGAACAACATTATCACAAGTGATGATTGGCATTTTCCCTTTCACCTGAGTCTTTAGATTCTCAATCTCATTAAGCAAAGAAGTTATCTTTTCATTGTTTATATCACGTGTGATCTTAATTGAATCATATAACTCTTTGTAATGTTGTTTAACTTTCGAATTTTCAATACGAAACCAATCATTTTCATGTTGCAATTTATTGATGGTATCTTGAAGTTGAAAATTCTGAGAATCTATAGGCTGTGGTTTTTGGGTGCCAATCACATCACTCTCGTTAGACTTCAATTGGGCAATTTGAACCCTCAGTTTCCGAATTGTGTTAGTGTGAGTTTGAATCTTTTCATCACGTTTGGCTAATTCAAAATATGCATCAAATTCAGGAGCATCCGAAGATGTCTTGGCATTTGAGATTTTAATTCTTTCTTCTAAATGTTGACACTTTAATTGCAAATTAAGATTATCAACTTCTAGTTTTGACAAATGCCTGACCATGTTATCATGGTCATCGTTTTGAATTTTCTCACGCAATTTTAAATTCTCTCCCTCAAGCTCAACAACACGATTCTGGAAAATGTTCAATGCAATAGACATCTCATGAAATTGGCAGGCAAATAATGTAGAATCAGTAGCAGTGTAAAATACATCCTGCGCAATACATTTAGCAATCAAATTCTCATTCATGATGAGAATATTTTTCCTCGCAACTTCACTGTATTTAAGATCAATTGCCAATTGTTTACCCTCATTTTCCACTTCATCAAAAACCTTTTTTATTTGAGTCACATCATCATTAATGGTGTTTTTAAGGCCCTCAAAACTAGATGTTGATATTTTAATTGTAGGTTCAGATTATCAACTTCTAGTTTTGAGAAATTCCTGACCATGTTATCATGGTCGTCGTTTTGAATTTTTACAGTAAGTTTGTAATTCTCCCCCTCAAGCTCAATTACACGATTCTGGAAGACATTCAAAGTAACCGACATTTCATGAAATTATCGAGCAGATAGTGCAGAGTCGGTAACAGTATAAAACACATATTTTGCAATGCAGTTAGCAATCAAATTTTCATTCATGATGAGAATGTTTTTCCTGTCAATTTCACTGTATTTGAGATCAATAGCTAGTTGGTTACCCTCACTTTCCACTTCATCAAAAACCTTTTTCATTTGAGTCACATCATCATTAATGGTGTTTTTAAGGCCCTCAAAATGTTCTTTGAGAAGTTTAAAAAATGGCATAACTTCAGTTAGGTAACACTGTTTTGTTTGCTCAAAACCCCTTTCCCCTTCTGTAATACCTGTAGGTGTAATTCTTATTTTACAGGTTTTCTCAAAGTCATTGAACAATTGACCTAGCACATACAGCCCAATTAGAGTATTACATTGTGTGGGAAGAGTGAAAGGTACAAGGTGCATAGGTGTGTTCAGGGGGTAGGCAGTTGGGTGAGCAATTCTAAACATAGTGCGTGTGTTACCTACAACTCTTTCAGCTTGCATTTTCTCAATGTCAATATTCCAAAACACCTTTTCAGGAAGAATTCTCCTTTGAGGAACAAAAATTGCAGTATGATTGTCATTTGCATAATCATAGTGAAACACAATATTCTTAGCAATGCATTTAGGATCCTTTAAACGTTCAGCAAGTTTTGCCCTAGTTCTATCCTCTACCTCATTGATGTGGTCATAGGATCGTGTATCAGGAGGGGCATGATTAGGTTCAAGCATAGTGTTTGCATCATATAATGCAGGTTGTGCACCTAGACCTATTCTAAGGAATCTTGCTTTGGGTTTGGAGGTATCTTGTTCACTAAATCCATCACTTAACTTCCTATGGTTTTCCATCATTTGAGCAGATTGAATGATTTGGCCCTGTGTGTATAGCTTATCTTCCAATTTATTTTTCAACATTTTTAGTTTTGAGAAATCATTTAGAAGTTTAGTTTCTTTATCTTTGAATTCTAGTTTGATTGAAGTCAAACCTTTTTGAACCTCTAGTTTTTGTTTGATGGTTTGATCCAATTGGTTCTTTAAAGAAACTAGTTCCCTTTTTAATGATTCTTGTTTGGAATTGTTTTCAGATATGTAAGCACGCAGTTGCCATTCCATTTTCTGCTCACGTTCATTCAGCTCAAACTTAGCACGCTGCTCATAAATATTCACTTGGTCCTTAAGGGTGTTAATTCTAGTGATCAGAGAGTCATCAGGGTTGTATATCGAGTGCTCATGTACCTCATGTTCACTAGAATCAATAGACGGCATGTCACTTGGTACAACTGGGGGTCCATTGTCATTCACATACATTTCATATGGGATATTATTGGTATTGCCCATATCAGTGACGTTTGTGTTGACAATATTCTTGAGTTGTACAGAGTCACATGCCCCCTGTACAGGTGTAGGATTATTCAGATCATGATTAGGAGATGTTGGTACCTCAGAGATAGCAAACGTGATGGATAAATCAGGATGCTGTGAAGAGGATGCTGCTGCAGACAGATTAGCCATGAAAATTGTTTGAGCAGTTGGTTCATCATCTACGCTCTTCAACTTGAAAGATATTTGGGTCATTAAGAGCCATGTCCTGAACAGGTTGATCATCCACATCAGCATCAAAGGTGTTCCCGTCATTACCAGCCAGAAAGAGCAAAGCTTCTTCATCCAACACAGTCCCATTTTCTTGTGCCTGCATTAGCAACATCTTGTCTTTGAAGTACTCAGAGTTTTGAGGACGTTTTGGGAGAGTGCAATTCCTAGCAATATGGCCCAACCCTCCGCAGTTATAGCATTTCGGCTGCTTAGCTTGTGCTTGAAGAGCATTCCCAACTCTGTATTGCCCATTCTCTCTACCAGCATTTCTTTGGTTGAAATTCTGTCTTCCCTGCACATTCTGCACCACCACCCGACCATCTTCAATGACTGCCTGATTACGTGGATTAGATGAGATTCTGAGTTGGTTGTTAGTAGATGGAAGTGCAGCCCTGAACTGTTGAACCAGTAGAGAAACTTGGTTGGAGAGATTATCAATCATCATGTCAGTGTGAGAATACCCAGAATCAAGTTGTGTATTCAAAGCAGATGGTGAGGGAGTTGATGATTGACTATTGATTGGGGTAGACCTGGAGGGTGATTGTGATGGTTGAGGTTGATCATTTGAGGTTTGATTAGGTTGTTGAACATTTGAAACAAAAGCAAGAGATTCATTAGTTGCAGACGGATTGAGTTTTTCTCGCATTAGCCGATCATAAGCAGCATGTTTCTCGTGTTGTTGGAGATATGCATAAAGCTATTCATGATTCGTATGCCTGAGACCTTTGTTGAGCTTAACAGCTGTGACAAACCTATCCCATTCAGGTGCCATGTTGTTCACGAATTTGGAATTAAGCTGTATGTTGGGCATTGTCATCTTGATGGCTCTCATATCATTGACCAGTTTGTGAAATCTGATGTAATAGTCAGTGATGCTTTCACTTGGATTCATTTTGAAATGCTCAAATTCATCGTATAGCTGTGATTCACGATCTTCTTTAGTTAACTCAGCCCCTGCAAGAAGCATTTTGACATTATCCCAGACCGCCTTTGCTTCAGTGTTGTAGTTGATAAGTTTGTAGACATCTTTGGGAAGGCCTTGAATGATGATATTTGATGCTCTGATGTCTGCATCATAGTGTTTCTTTTCTTCTTCAGACAACTCATTATAACTGCGAGGTCTATCAGGACCAAATACGGCCGGTAGTTGATCAGTTGCTTCTGTAACCGTGTCTCTAGTAGTACCCACTTGAAAGGGTCCCCCATCGATGGATTTCAAGATGTTAACCCCATTATCTTTACCCAGACAGTACAGACGAATCCTTTGAGCCCATGATTCATAGTCAGTTCTATCCAACATCGGAGGTCGGGTGTCAGACCCCGCAGCTTGAATGTCATCGGAAGATGTCGACATCACAAATTAGAAATTACCAAACCAAAAGTGGGAGATACTCGCAATGTAAGGTACTAGTCGCAGGACAATTTAACCACAACTTGACCTAACCGCAGAACACTAACCTCAGAAAATACCAAACCGCAGAAAAGAAATCCAGTCGCAGAATGATCTAACCGAAATCTAAGTGAACCACAAACCAAAGATACTAACCGCAGAACACTAACCGCAGAAACTACCAAATCGCAGGAAAATCCCAACCGCAGACTGATCTAATCGCAACCTAAGTAAACCGCAAAACAAGGATAATAACCGCAGGACACAAACCGCAGAAAGTACTAAACCGCAGGAAGCACCCAACCGCAGAATAGTTAACCGCAAATGACTAACCGCAGATAACTAATCGCAGTGACAATGGTCCAAAACTGTCACTATCGTTGCGTTTTGTTTGTATTCCCGAAATAGTAAATGCAGCAAGCTAACCGCAGATATCAGAACTTAACCGCAACCAAGCAATGAAACAGTGGACTTAAACGCAACAAAGAAATCCGCCCATAATCAACTCCAAACTTCAAATAGCTTAATGATATGGTAACACAAACTTAAACTACAATGTTCTACAAACACTAATGAACATAAAAGTACATCACAAACATGTATAACAACACTAGAAAGATAAAACCAAGATGTTTTCCAAGAAAATGACTTCACACTCACAAAACCACTCAAAACATCATCAAATTTGATTCTACAAGGCCCTAAGATGAAACCTTGGCTCTTGATACCAATTGTAGAATACTAACTATGTAGGAAACATGTTTATCTTGTGATTAGTGAGGCGTTAGAAGTGAAGAGGAGGAGAGAAAAGAAAGAAAGAAAGGAACCTTGAGAGAAAAAGAAAATATTAGATTGAGATTAAGTGAAGGTTCAACCCTCTCCACATGTGGAGAGGGGTATTTATACTTACAATAACACTCCCGGGCTGTGGATCAGGCATACAGTGGGTGAAGACCCGTCCTTCTTCCACGGTGTTACTTAAACTAATACTAATTAACTAATAAACAAACTAACTACGAGCTAACTTAATGCTATTACAATCATTAGGTGACCGAGACTTTTACAGGAATATTTGTATTCCTAACAGAGGTTGAGAGTCTCAAGAAGAAAAGATTTGCCCAAGTTGTGTTCTCTTCATCATCTTCACCTCAGGATGAGTTTTCTGCAGGTTCTAGTAAAGATTTGGGAGATTCTTCCAAACAGGGGAGGAAATCAGATGCTAAGTTTAAGGGGAGGAGAATTAATTTTGATAAGGAATTTGCTGAGTTAGATGATTCTGATAATGCTCAAGCAAAAGAAGGTGAAGCTGAGACTAAGGGGAGGAAGATAGACTTTGAGGAAGATTATGATATGGATGCTGATGCTAATTTTAATTTTGATGATACAATTGGAACTGCTCAACCAATTTCCACTGATGCAAAACAAGTTCCCACTGATCAAAATATTTCCACTGCAAGTGAAAACATTCCCAGTGATAGCCAAAATGTTACCACTGCAGAGGAAGAAGCTGCTCGAATAAGAACAGTCAAAGGAAAAGCTATTGTAACTGGTTCAGAACAAGAGCAAACAACAAAGATTTCTAAGAAAGATCAAGCTCAGATTGATTTTGATGCAAGATTGGCAGAGCAATTAGCTGCAGCAGAGAATGAAAAGAAGAGAAAGCTAGAGGAAGATGAAGTTGCTAGTTTTATGGAAGCAAAGAGGTTAGATAAACTTGAAGCAGTAATGGCAGAACCACTTTCAGTTGTTCCACCAACTGTCATACATGAGAAACCTCCAATGTTCACTTATGTGCCTACAGAGGAAGAGATTGACTACATGATTAACAATGATCCTGTTATCAGAAAGAAGGCTATTGAACTTATTGCAAATACAACCTTGAATGAAGAACAAAGGTCTGCTCAACTAAAAGATTTTATTCAAATGAAGAATCAGCAGGCTCTTGATGAAATCATTGGGGATGTAAGAAAAGGTCAAAAGAAGCCAGGAAACTTACAAAGGCACAGATCATTGCTGATATGAAGACTTTTTGCTGTCATGTTGGCAATATGAAGATGGCTCAGTTCAAAGGAATGTCACATGATCAAATTGAAGGTATTTACTACAGGATTAAAAGACAAGAAAGTAAGTTCATTCCAATGGATCAAGAACCTGTAGTAATGAAGACAAAAAGGTCTGGAGTGAGTCTTGGATCAAAAGATGCAAAGAAATTGAAGACTCAAGAGTCATTTCAAGCAGAAGAGGGTCCTAGCAAGTTGATAGAAGAACAAGTTACAAACATGATGTTTATAGAGACTAATGTACTTAATATTGAACCTCTACAAGCAAAATATCCAGTTGTTGGTTGGGAAATCTATTCTGATGATTTTGGAGTTGCTTGGAAGATTGTCAGAACTGGAAGTGTCACAAGTATTTGAAGAGACTTTGAAGATATTGTTAGATCTTGTGATAGAGAAGACTTAGATACTTTGTGGAGGATTGTTCAAGATCAGTTCAAGAAGGATGAACTTGTTGATGTCAAGGCTAAAGAGTTATGGGTTCACTTTAGAAGATTATATGAACCTGACCCAAGTGTCAGTGAAGCTTAGATGTTGGGAAAGAAGTGAAGTCATAGAAGATTTGCTGTAAAGGATTTATGATCAAAGTGTGAGAGCTGATAAAGAGTTAAGAAGAAGAAGATAAGTGTTTGGAAGAATTCCCATATCCTCATGTTTGCTGATTACTTGAAGAAACTTATTGATTTGTTTATTAATCATAAGTTTAGGGGAGGATTGTTGGGAATTATACTAATAGTTACCACGGATAGTGAAGACATTACAACTGCTGAAGAATGTACTTGCAGTGGAAACTCATTACCACTGCAAGAACATATATTACCACTGCTGTTTAGATAACTGTTAGGAAACGTGTTTAGATAAATATAGAATAGATTTTGTGTATATCTTATTCTATTAGAGTTATACTTATCTTGTAGAAGAGGACTCCTTGTGCTATAAAAGGAGATCCTAGGTTAAAGGTTAGATATACGTTTCTAGAGCTTCAAGGTGTAACCCTAGTGATACAAAGATCACTCGTATTATTATCATTAATAATATTGGAGCTAACCGTTTGTTACATATATTGTTTTCACTCTTAAACAACTGTTTCATTCACTCACAATCAAACTTCTAAGTGTTACTAAGTAAATTTCGCATACTTAGTGATATAACTCAAAGTATCAATCTAACACAGTTCAAGGTGTTTAGATCCATCATATAGCAGTAGCTTAAATTAGTGTAAAATAAGCTTAGTACAACAACTAAAATTAGAATTAATCAATTGAAATTGGTATTAGTCAAATTAGTGTAGCAATTAAAATAGTCAGCTGCTTCATCACTTTTGTTCTTACTAGTTGCTGAATATGGATAATTTTAGAGTAGCTTAAGGGTGTTTATCATAGGGCTTTTAGGTTTTAGAGTAACTCAGATTGGTAACCTTGCTTTTGCCCACATTGGTTTTACTATTTGAGCTTATTTGGTACAGCTTATTGGATCTACTAGTTAGGGATTTGAGACAGTTGATTCGTTGTGTTTTGGTGTGTGCAAACAAACAATTTATCAAAATATCAACAAACGTGAGGTCTAATTTGCCGTGAGACAAATAAACGTGAAGTAATACGAGTAAACCGTTTAGGAAAACGATTACCTCGCAAAACTTGTGAAAGTGATATTCAAATTGTGAGACCGGGAAGTGATTTCCCGGGTCGTACCCCAACGAGGTGTGAATGGAAAGCTTCGAATGAGATTGGGATTAAAATCTTGTATGATTAGGAAGGTTATTTGGTTTTTCGATACGTTAAATTAACGAAATTTGACAATTGACGAATGAAGGTAAAAGTAAATTAACCTAAGGCAACTAACAAACTAGAAAAAACCTAAAACACTACAGGAAAACATAATTAGGTATCGGGAATCCTAAATCGTAACCTAAATTTAAAACGCGAACGTTAATTGAAAATTACACGAGTGCGCAAAATAAAACGTGAATGTTAGAAATGAAGCTGAGCGATATTTACGTGAATTGGAGTAGACAACTAATATGCATATAATGCAGGGACTACTAATGTCATATTGTAATAGTTGTCTTATGTTTGCCCTATATATACCCCTCAATTCTTCACTTGAGAGGTGTGAGTGTGTAACCATTTTCTCTTAATAATAATATCTTTGTTCACCTCTCCCTCTCTCTACTTTCTCTCTCTAAAACTAGTCATGGATTTCATATACTTTGATCAACCTCGACCTCCCGAACCACACAAATCGTTAGTATTTTCGGTCCTACAATTGGTATCGGAGCTCATGGTGTTACTTTATTGATTTTTGTGGTTCGTTTTGTTTTTATTGAATCTGTTTTACCCCGTATTTTTTAGGACCTGGAAATTTTTTTTGGGTAACAGTTTTCATAAAGTTTCACAAGTCTTTTACCAGTTTCAAATCTGTGACAGCTTTTGTGTATTACATATATATGAAGACTTTTTGTTCCTCTCGTGAATATTGTGGTCAAAAAGGGTCAAAACAAGGTCGGAAATTCATCGGAAACTGGGAAATGGTCGCCGAAATCTAATCGGATTTCTTGTATAAGAAATCTCGATATATTACTATTTTCGAGAACACCATACCCTAGTTATCGATATCAGGTTCTCGATATAAGAGGATCTCGATAAAATATGTTCTCGATAAGTTGCAATGTTTCGAAATTTCAAAGAAAAGTTTCGCTAACACAAGATGCAAAGTTTCGAAATTATCAGTTTACAATTTTTCGTAGACACAAGATTTACCATGTTTCGAATTCTTTTGTAAAAAGTTTCGAAAACAGAAAAAAAGAAGGTGAAGATAAGGAGAACAAAAGGCCTTGACCACATACCAAATACCAAACTCAATCGTTGACCTCAGTTACATCAACATCATTGATCAATTTTTGAAGCACAACTTCATTAATATTCGAACACTCTAAAGAAAGATCAAAACGAAATCGTTTCAATCCCTTTTGGTTCGGTTAACAGTAAACACAATTCGACAACAACAATACATCACATGTCGAACCTTACCGTGACCCTCCAAAGGTTCTTGAAGTCACAATACTTTGGCCCTTGTGCCTTCTTGACTCGTGCTTTAATGACAAAATCAAAGGGGTGACGATTTGTTTATGATTATTTTAATGGGTATTGTGATAAGATGAGCTGGTAGTGATGAAAGCAGATATGTGGAGATGGGTGAGAGAAAGGGGGCGTTATTTTTATGATATGTGCAAGTAGGGTTAGGTCAAATAATGAAATGTGTGATATATCAAATTTAATCCGCGTATAACTTTCTGTCACTTGGATCGGGTATTATCTTAGAGTGGGCCTTCCTATGACTTTCGGGCTTAAATGATATATCACTCAAATCGTTTTGGGCTGCAAGTGAAAACGTGAACTGGGCTTGATCTGATTCTGATTATAAGTGTGGCCTGTTATGTTTTGATATCGAAATGGATCATGTGCTGGCAGCAATATTACGTCAAAAAATTGGAGCTCAAAAGCAAAAATTTTTTTTACCAATTTATGTTTAATACATTGAGTTAAATTTCTTTGATATTATTTGATGAATGAGTGGTATTTTGGTGTTATAAATATTCACGGGGATACTAACTTCATGGCTAAATTTTTTCACGGGTGCGTGTACTTAGTATCTCAAGGTCTAGGGGTTGGTTGGATGCAAGACCTTTGAAGATCCTTGTTTGAGCATTTATTGAATAGTGATTAAGACTTGGACATCTAGCTATGTGTGAGATCTATAAACGCATAAGTTGGTTCTTAATGCTCACAATAGCTATCACTTTAAGGAGTTACGTTGTAGTGCTCAGTGTCACAAAAGGTTGTGGATTGTTCAAGAGGCGGATATACAATAAAGGATGGATGGTTGGGTATATGCCACTACCTATATTGTAAGGAGTGACGTTGTTGTGCTCAATAGGTTCTTAATCACACATTAGTACAAGCGTAAGTCACACAAGTCTGGGAATCTCACTTCACTCTCAAGTTTGTCATATCGGGTTGTCTCCATACATGGTCACTTACTATTAGCCAGTGGAAGTGAAAAGAGGTTTGATAAGAGGTTGATCTGAGGAGAATTGTAGAGAGAGTAGTTGTCGACATCAACTCATGGGGTATTGATTTGTATGTTGCTTACAGTTGATATTTCTATGTACATATATTTATGATGATTCCGAAAGATCGTCATCATCCTGGAGGGAGAAATGTGTACATCGGCGCTTTTATTGAAGATCTGGAAGCATTCTAAGTGAGTTGAAGATGTCGATATGATGCTCCCCAAACAAACCTGTGAAGAAGTTACAGCTTATCAGTCTATTATCCATTTTCCGCTGTGCATGACAAGATAAGAGACTGAAGATAATTTGGGCATAATTCAGATAAACTTCTTCTACAAGCATAAAGGTTATATCTAACGGGTAGTCAATTTGGGAGGGAGCATGTAAATGTAAAGGGCTTACTAATTGGGAGGGAGTAATAACCCAATTAGATTAGTACGTGATTCGTCTGCAAGTATAGAAAGATTGCTGGGGATATTTATGAAGATAAAGAGCTATGAAGTCTTCCTCAGCATTGCTGCGCTTACTTTGATTGTTTTATTTTACCTGTTAGGAATCATTGTAACCAATTCACGTATATCTCCAGCTGGAGGGAGATTGTTAGAAATGAAGTTGAGCGATATTTACGTGAATTGGAGTAGACAACTAATATGCATATAATGCAGGGACTACTAATGTCATATTGTAATAGTTGTCTTATGTTTGCCCTATATATACCCCTCAAGTCTTCACTTGAGAGGTGTGAGTGTGTAACCATTTTCTCTTAATAATAATATCTTTGTTCACCTCTCCCTCTCTCTACTTTCTCTCTCTAAAACTAGTCATGGATTTCATATACTTTGATCAACCTCGACCTCCCGAACCACACAAATCGTTAGCATTTTCGGTCCTACAGTGAAATTTACGCTACGCTAACCTTACGGACATGAAAATTGTATTTTTATGATCCTAATGATAGAAGAAAATTTTGAGAAAAAGAAAATTAATTTTTTGTCTTTTTAATTATTTATTATTAACTAAATATTAATTAAACTAAATATTATTGTTAAAAATACTAAATTAATTTTGAAAATTACAAAACTTTTTCTAAAATTAGTTTATACTACCAGTGTACTAGGAAAAATAAGAAAATTAAGAAAAGCTTATAAATAAGCTAGAAAATATGATGAGAAAATGAGATAAGTTAATAAGCATTAACAAAACCAAAACCTATTTAAGAGATAAAACTGTGAAAGGTATATTGCAAAAGTCCCACGGGCACGTTTGGTTAAGTGGTGAATTGTTATGTCTGTTGGGTGTCCAAGAGGTCTGGGGTTCGAATCTCACCCCAGACTTTTTGCCAAATTATTATTTTTTTTTATTTTCTTACTTGTTTACAGATTACAAATAGCTCAAATGATTATCCAAACACAATCTAAAACTGATTTGAAGGACGGTATTGGTTACCTCCTTGATTAGAACTACCGGCTATTGCATTAACTTCAAATGGATTGCCATCGGTGGCAGTACAATTGTAGTAAGCGTGTGGACCACCACAAGTAACACAAACGTCAACCTTTTTTACTTCAGCAGGTTGAGAAGAAACTTTCTTTGTTTTGGTGAGAACCAAAGCATGAATAGCTTCCTTGAGCTTGTCAAGTCTAGCATCGGTGCTAGATTGAGCCACGGGTGATGAGGAAGAAGGACAAACATTAACTTGGGAAACAACCGATTTGCTTCATGGAATGCGGACCTTAGATTTATTTTCAATGATCATCAAAGCATCTTTGGTGGTTCGATTCAAGAAATTACCTCCCGCGGAGGCATTAAGAGAGTCTTGATCGACTTGGCTCACACCATTATAGAAAGTGTCGAGTTGCATTAACTCGGAGAAACCGTGATGAGGACATTTACGAAGCATGTCCTTGTAACGATCCCATGCCTCACCGAATGATTCATCGAATTTCTGAGTGAATTTCATGATCTCATTCTTGAGGGCTGTGGTTTTAGATGGAGGAAAGAATTCATTCACTAACTTCTTAACCAAATCTTCCCAAGTTTCAATCGATCGAGGGGGTTGTTTGTCTAGCCAATTCTTGGCAGCCCCATCGAAGGAAAACGGGAAGAGAAGAAGTTTGATAGCTTCCTCAGGGACATTTTTGCATTTGATGGTGGACGTGATTTTGTTAAACCATCGAATGTGATCTTGAGGATTGTCCCTCTCGAAACCATAGAATTGACGCGAGGTGACTAAGTTTATCAACCCCGTCTTAAGCTCGAAATTGTCAGCCACGATGGCTGAAATGATGATAGCATCTCCGTAACCCTCGATGGGTGCAACTTTTGTAAAAACACTTGTTGAAATAGCTTCATTCATTGTGGGCTCGGCCGCCATGATTGGAATAGTATGAATCTCGGGTTCGACTATTCGATTGGTACGTCGTCGATTACGCCTTCTTCTTGGAATGTTATTAAGCGATTGCAAAGGACTTGTTGACGTAGACGAACGTGTGCGCATGCACCACAAAAAAATATCAATTAAAACAATACCACTTTAAAGACAAGGGAACTTAACCCAATAATCAAGAACGCAAGGTCAACTTCTAAAGAAAAACGCACAAAGGAGCGGGAGAGAAGAATGGATCTCTCACTGGGCGAAGTTCGTTGGATCGCCACATACCATTTCGACTCCTCTTAAAGTGTGTTTCTCGTTTAAAAGTTTTCCAAAACGCAAGTGATACAAAGGCAAGTTTTGATCTTTGGTTTGGGAACTTATTATGGTCACACCCCCAGTTGGTAGGTGTTCTGCCTTGGTTTGCGGTGGTAAGATTTTAATGTTGTAATTATTAAACAATGAAACAGGAAAATCTTTTTGTGTTTTTCTTAACTTTTATAGATATAATACATATACTAGAAACAAAAGAAAAATATTTTTGGTTTTTTTTACGTTTTATAAAAGCGTAACTTCTTGCGAAGGTTCTACAAGACTAATCGTCTAAACCTTATCGAGACTTTCGACACACAGCCTCCCTGGCAGCGGCACCATTTGATTCGTTGTGTTTTGGTGTGTGCAAACAACAATTTATCAAAATATCAACAAATGTGAGGTCTAATTTGTCGTGACACGAATAAACGTGAAGTAATACGAGTAAACCGTTTAGGAAAACGATTACCTCGCAAAACTTGTGAAAGTGATATTCAAATTGTGAGACCGGGAAGTGCTTTCCCGGGTCGTACCCCAACGAGGTGTGAATGGAAAGCTTCGAATGAGATTGGGATTAAAATCTTGTATGATTAGGATGGTTATTTGGTTTTTCGATACGTTAAATTAACGAAATTTGACAATTGACGAACGAAGGTAAAAGTAAATTAACCTAAGGCAACTAACAAACTAGAAAAAACCTAAAGCACTACAGGAAAACATAATTAGGTATCGGGAATCCTAAATCGTAACCTAAATTTAAAACACGAACGTTAATTAAAAATTACGCGAGTGCGCAAAATAAAACGTGAAATTTATGCTACGCTAACCTTACGGACATGAAAATTGTATTTTTACGATCCTAATGATAGAAGAAAATTTTGAGAAAAATAAAATTAATTTTTTGTCTTTTTAATTATTTATTATTAACTAAATATTAATTAAACTAAATATAATTGTTAAAAATACTAAATTAATTATAAAAATTACAAAACTTTTTCTAAAATTAGTTTATACTACCAGTGCACTAGGAAAAATAAGAAAATTAAGAAAAGCTTATAAATAAGCTAGAAAATAAGCTGAGAAAATGAGATAAGCTAATAAGCATTCACAAAACCAAAACCTATTTAAGAGATAAAATTGTGAAAGGTATATTGCAAAAGTCCCACGGGCACGTTTGGTTAAGTGGTGAAGTTTTGTGTCTGTTGGGTGTCCAAGAGGTCTGGGGTTCGAATCTCACCCCAGACTTTTTGCCAAATTATTTTTTTTTTTTAATTTTCTTGCTTGTTTACTGATTACAGACAGCTCAAATGATTATCCAAACACAATCTAAAACTGATTTGAAGGCTTACTTAGGTTTGTAAGACAGTTTGCATTAACAAAGTCCCAAAATTCAGATTCAAAAATCGATTTGGGTTTTCTTCCTGACTTTATCAACTCACGGGTCTCGCAAAAGGGTTATAAGCTCAAACAAATTTGCTCAGACTGAAAAATATCAATAGTAACAACAGACAAGGAACAAAAACAACAACAGGATCAAGCATAAATAAGAAATCAACAAGCTCATATGGCTGCAATTACATCAGCAGCAACAGTGGTTCATGGGGGGAACTTGGGAGGTTAATTCAAGCTACTAAACAAGCTCAAGAATGCAAACAAAAGGGTGATCTAACAAAACAGCCCAGCAAACTCCACAAAACTTCTAAGAATCAGGTTCTAGGCCCAAAGGATGAACTAGTTGTGGCTAAAAGAAAATGGGTCAAAAGTGGAATCTAGGTGCAGGACAGTAACATGGCCAAATGGTCAACTTTAAGCACTGAATCAAGGATTCAAATGAATCTCAAAATCAAAATTTCTTTTTAATTTGAGAAAACAAGCTGGTCAAGATTGAAAAACAACAAATTTTTTGACTTTTTCTTCAGTAATAAATCCCATGGATTGGTTTGAAAGTTGTGCAAAATCTGAGAATGCAAATTTGACTTTTAAAATAAATTTGAAAACTTTGACTTATTGGAAATTAGATTCCTTTCAGTTGATTCAACAATGTTTATTATACCAAAACTACACTCTTTCAAGCAACTATAACAGATTTTGAGACAGATTTGAGTTTTTGACAACTCAAATCACAACAGTCCAACTGTTGTGATTATGAACTTGTTACTTTGACTTTTTAAATACAAAAGACTAAGGAGATGGTAGATTTGAGTTTAACTAAACCTATGTGACTGATCTAAACAGGGTCTAAATGCCAAGAACAACTATTACTAAGAAGTTTAAACTAAGCCAAACACTCCTATAATGAACTGACTTGGTGATTATTCAAAACAAGAGGCTAATCTGCCTAGCTAATCAACTATCACTAATTACTTATGAGTTTAACTAAACAAGTTTCACAGCTTAAGGACAACAATCAACAACTAATATATGAAACTAGAAATTTATATTAAAACATTACTTGTTTTCCAAAGCATTGATGAATCTGAGGATCATGAACACAGAACCACCTATAGTCTCCCAAGAGACTCTAAACCATACTCCATCATTCTTACCCTGCTACTGCTTCTTTCACCCTTCTTTAGAAACTTTTTTTTTCTTTTTTTTTTTTTTTTTTTTTTTTTTTTTTCAAACTAAACTGAACAGCATAATGAATAAGATACCCAACTTTTCAGTTAAATAACTAGAAATTTTAAACCTTAACTGGAAATATAAACTTGAAATAACTTGAGGATACTTTCATTAAACTTAGAAAAATTTGAATTACAATAAAGCTTTAAAAACTGAAAAGATAATAAAATTGAGATGCCTCATAAGGGCTTACAATACCACTATTTATACTAAAACTAAGGAGAGGTAGGTACGAATTTGGCCTTCTTGTCTTTGTCTTCAGTGAGTGCAAAACAGCTCAACCCTAATCCTTGTGCTTTCTTCAATGAATCACCACCTTTAGATCAATCTTGAACTAATCCTAACCTTTAATCAAGTTTTGGCGCCCAAAGTGAGAGGTGGATTGCCAACGTGGCTAGGGGTTAAGTAGGGTTTGTGAGGAGGGGGGAAATGGTAGTGGGATTGGGATATGGTGGAGAAGACAAGGGAGGATGGTGATGGGGGTATTTGGAGGGATGCAGGGTTCACGGGGTGGTTTTGGGAAGAAGATGAGTGGAACATTTGTTTGACTAGGTCAAAGGAGCGCACATTTTAATATCAAAACGCATAAACAGGTATTGGGCTTGGGGGGTGTTGTGGATTGGGCCAGGGGTGTTAGGGATTAGTTATTTGGATTGGGATTTAAGGGATTATTAGGGTAGTAACTTTGGTCCGTTTGATTTTGTACTTATAATTTCACAAGGACCATTTTGTAATTTGCTGAAACTTCAAGGACCACTTCTGCCATTTATTCAAAACTATCACCAAGGGCTATTTGTGTCCACCATTTATTTCCCAAGGACCCTTGTTGCATATTCGCCAAAGAAAGATCACCCGGGGACCAATTCTGCCAAATTTGCAAAGTACAGGGACCAAACATGCCAATTGTGAAATTCAAAGGTTTAACTTGAAATCTTTTGAAAAACATTTTACCCAAAGATCATTTGTGATTCATTTTGACTTTTAAAAAACGAGGGTTGACTTTTCTTTGAAATGACTGACCAGGGACTAGTTTTGTAAAACTTTGAAAGTTGGGGGACTGAAACTGCCAATTACATAAATTTTGTTCGTTTTTCGTTTGTTTTCACTCGTTTTGCATCAAAAACATATAAAACACGATCTTTGGGATTTTCTTCGTATTTTGATGCGTTTTTTTTAGTGTTTTTAATCGTTTTGCAGTTCAGATTTGACTAAAAATGATTAGTATTTACACACTCATCAATCCCCCACACTAAACTATTTCTAGTCCCTAGCAATCTTTTTGAGAAAAATTAATGGATTTGAAGTCTCTTTACCAAAAGCCATCACTTCTGGAGTAGCCGGATGTTTTGGGTTCAAGTAAGAGTTATGGTCCATCCGATGACCATGTGATTTTTAGCAAACCACCAGCTTTCAACGGTTTTGATTTGTGTTTACCAAAAGCCGTTTGCTCCTGGACTAGCCAACTCTTGATGGAACAGTCAACATCTTGGTGAGTTGATTACCAATTATGGTTTTTCCACTGCCTTTACCACAAGCCATAATCTTGCGGGCTAGCCAACTCATTTACTATTGAGGACATGGGGAGTTGAGGAACCATACAATTTTGGGCAAATTGCAAGCCATCAACGGGTTTGAGCTATCTTTACCAAGAGCCGTTTGCTCCTGGATTAGCCAATCCTTTTGTCGTTTAGACACGGCGGATTGATAACCACAAAAATTTTTGAAATAAAGTGAATTTTTTTTTTTTTTAAATTTTGGCCAAAAACGGGGGTACTAGACGGTATAATTTGATAAAATTCGCTAGAATTTTCCCCTCCCCCACACTTAGAATTGAATATTGTCCTCAATTTTCAAAGTCCCGGCTATTATGTCGAATTTTTGAAGGAAAGAAGAGAATATTAAAAGCTAACTGTGGGAACGTCATTTTTCATTTTTCACTTTATTTATACAAACACTCATTTTTTTTTGAAGATATATACATCGCAAATAGCTGCAGGGGGTGGCCACTCCCCCACACTAGGGTGTTAGAAAGTAGAAGAAAATCAGAGACACGGGTGAAAACCCATGTTGTTGCTATTGTTTTTGTTTATCGAGTCGCTAGCTTGACTCGATCCCCGATTTCATTGGACCATGGGGAAAGTTTGGAGGTCCGGGACAATAGGTGGTATGTCCCCTCCAAAATAATGTTTCAACCGATGCCCATTTACTTTGAAATTTGGACCGTCGTCTTGAGATAACTCGACATTACCATAAGGAAAAACTTTGGCAACGGTGAAAGGTCCAGTCCAGCGTGTTTTAAGCTTACCCGAAAAGATCTTTAATCGAGAGTTAAAAAGAAGGACTCGGTCACCAACGTTGAAAACGCGGTTCTTGATTTTGGAGTCATGGATCTTCTTTGTTTTCTCTTTCTAGATTAAATAGTTTTCGTAAGATTGATCACGAAGTTCATTGAGTTCATTGAGTTGAATTTTCCTGTGATAACCCGCAGACTTAAGATCAAAATTGGCATTCTTCAAAGCCCAATAAACCTTGTGCTCAAGCTCAATCGGTAGATGACACGCTTTTCCATACACGAGCTTATAAGGAGTACACCCGATGGGTGTTTTATAAGCCGTGCGAAAAGCCCATAGAGCGTCGTCTAACTTATCCGACAAAGAGGCACGGTTTTCGCCTACAGTTCTTTCAAGAATTCTTTTCAAACCACGGTTTGAAACCTCCACCTGCCCACTTGTTTGTGGGTGATAAGCGGTAGCAAGTCGGTGAGGGACACCATACTTGAGCATGACTTTTGCAAATTGTTCGTTGCAAAAGTGAGTACCGCGATCACTTATGATAGCGCGGGGAGTTCCAAACCTAGAGAAGAGCGATTTCAAAAACTTTACAACTACTCGGGCATCGTTGGTTGGGAGAGCTTTTGCTTCGACCCATTTTGACAAGTAGTCAACGGCCACGAGTATGTACTTATTCCCTCGTGAAGACAGGAACGGCCCCATAAAGTCTATGCCCCAAACATCAAAGATCTCACAAACTTGGATGACATTTTGTGGCATCTCATCCCGTTGTGTTATCTTTCCTTGACGTTGACACGAGTCGCAAGATTTGACTAGGTCATGGGCGTCTTTGTAAATGGAGGGCCAATAAAAACCGGATTCAAAAAATTTTCGAGAGGTGTAGTTCAGGCGATGATGTCCCCCGGTGGGTCCATTATGACAAGCCTTAAGGATTTCCATGGCTTCCTGGCCATGAACACACCTTTGAATAACCTGATCCGCATAGATTTTAAACAGATAGGGGTCGTCCCAAAAGTAGTGATTAACATCTTTGAAAAACTTGCTCTTTTGGTGGGACGATATCCCTTTAACAACGAAGTTCCCCACATGGTAGTTTGCAAAGTCAGCAAACCATGGGGTACTAGAATCACCACGAGAGGAAATCACATTAAGTGTCTCGAGAGGAAACGTTTCACTTATTTCCTTTTTCTCGAGAACACCTTGATGAGGATTCTCCAATCAGGAAAGATGGTCAGTAGCGAGGTTCTCGGCTCCCTTTTTATCACGAATGATGATATCAAATTCTTGTAGGAGGAGAACCCAACGGAGCAATCTCGGCATTGCGTCTTGCTTGGCAAAGAGATATTTAAGAGCCGAGTGATCCGTGTACACTATGAATTTAGTCAAGATCAAATATGGCCGAAATTTCTCAAACGCATACACCACGGCTAGTAATTCTTTTTCCGTTGTGGTGTAATGAGCTTGAGCTTCGATCAAGGTTTTGCTTGCATAATGAATCGGCTGAAAATGTTTGGTTTTTCGTTGCCCCAAGACCGCACCTATTGCAAAGTCACTTGCATCACACATGAGTTCGAAAGGTTGGTCCCAATCGGGGGCAACTAGAATGGGTGCCTCGGTAAGCTTTTTCTTGAGAGTTTGAAAAGCTTCGATGCACTCATCGGAAAAGACAAATGGAGTCTCTTTTTCAAGAAGTCAGGTCATAGGCCTAGCTATCTTCGATAAATCTTGAATGAATCTTCGATAGAAGCCGGCATGACCCAGGAAACTCCGAACACCTTTGATAGTATTGGGAGGAGGAAGCTTAGCAATGACATCGATTTTAGCTTTATCAACCTCAATCCCACTCTTGGAAATCTTATGGCCAAGGACAATTCCTTCCTTGACCATCATGCATCTTTGAAACGTGCCCGGAGCATTGCACAAGCCAAAAGGCATGCATCGATAAGCAAATGTTCCATATAGACACGTAAAAGTCGTTTTTTCTTGATCTTGAGGATCGATGGGAATTTGGAAATAACCCGAAAAACCGTCAAGGAAACAATAGTATTTGTTTCCCGCCAATCTTTCGAGCATTTGATCCATGAAAGGTAATGGAAAGTGGTCTTTACGGGTGGCATCGTTTAATTTTCGATAATCAATGCAAACGCGCCAACCCGTTACCAATCGAGTAGGAATTAACTCATTATCATCATTTTTTACAACCGTTATGCCACCTTTCTTGGGCACACAATGAACGGGACTCACCCAAGGACTATCCGAAATAGGGTAAATCAAACCGGCATCAAGAAGTTTTATGACCTCTTGCTTGATAACCTCATGAATTTTAGGATTTACCCTTCTTTGTTGTTGAACCGCCGGTTTAAAGTCATCCTCCATCAAAATCTTGTGCATACAAAATTCCATGTTAATACCCTTGATGTCGGAAAGTCTCCAAGCAATGGCTCACTTGTGTGACTTTAAAACCTTGAGAAGAGCGGTTTTGTTTTCCTCATTCAAATCTTTAGCAACTATGATGGGAAACTTATCGTTACCCTCCAAAAATACGTACTCGAGATGAAACGGAAGTTCCTTGAGTTCAACCTCGGGGAAGTCATCAGTTTTTTCAACATTTTTGACCTCCTCGATATGAAGTTCTTTTGGAGGAAGAGGGGGTGAAGGATCTTCATTCAACAATTTTTCAAGCATAAGTATATCCCCCTCAGAATCAAGATAGTTACTATCAAACTCGTGTGACATTGAGCTATCTTGGGAAAGAAAAGCATCAACCTCTTCCAAAAGAAAGTCACTTCCCTCAAATGGAGTGAGAGAAGGAGAAGAGTCGGCTATGATTGGTGTAATAGAGGGAGTGGGATTGCCACTCGAAGAAAAACTGAGAACTTCTTGTGAGTACTCCTCAGATGCAACATCAATGACATCAATTCGATTTACCGATTCGGAGTCAAAATTTGAGGAGTACCTTGAAGTTTGATCAAGGTTAAAAGTAACCGCTTCGTTACCAACACGTAGAGTGATCTCTTGTTCAAAAACGTCAATAAGAGCTCATCCCGTTCTTAGGAATCCTCTTCCAAGAATGAGAGGAACTCTTTGATCAGCATCAAACTCAAGAACTACAAAGTCAGCAGGGAAATGGAACTTTCCTACTTTCACGAACACCTCTTCGGCAATGCCGAGTGGATGAGTGATGGAACGATCCGCAAGCTCCAGAGTCATGCACGTAGGAGTAAGTTCGGGAAGTGAAAGTTTTCTCCACACTGAATGAGGCATTAGGTTGATGCTAGCGCCAAGATCGGCCAAGGCGAAACATTCAACCATTCCTGGAAAATTACAAGGAATAAGGAATTTTCTAGGATCTCCGAGCTTCTCGGGAAGCTTCTTTAGTATCACTGCGGAGCAATTCTCATTTAGTGGAGTCTTTGCCATTTCAAATAACTTTTCCTTGTTGCTTAACAAGTTTTTGATAGTTGAAGCAAATTTTGGCATTAACATGATAGCAACCGCAAAGCTTATGTCAAAATGTAATTCTTGGAAGATTTGCAAGAACTTGTCCATTTGGTGACTAGCCTTTTCACGGAGCTTTTGATCGTTTAAACGTGATGGATAAGGTATTGAAGCTTTGGATTGAACGGGATTCTCCGGGGGTTCAAAAACAACTCCCGGTTTGGATTTGGTTTTTGGGACAACATGAGGTTGGACGTGTGCGGTACTTTGTGGACTAGTAATTTGCATTTTGTCCTTTGTTGCCTCATGTTCACGTTCCACTACTTCAGGAGGAGAAGAAAATGAGGTAGTAGGAATCGCGGGTCCGTCATAAGAAACACCACTACGGGTTGTGATCGCCTTAACATTGCCCTTCGGGTTGGCGATCGTGTTGCTTGGTAGCGTTCCCGATCCCGAAGGTCGATCATTTAAAGACTTCTTTAGTTCAGAAATTTGATTGATCAACAACCTGTTTGTTTCTTCTTGAGCTTTCATAAATTGTTTCAATAACTCATCAGTTGCTGATGGAGTTTGAACAACGGTTTGATTTTGATGAGAAAAATTTTGAGCTCGGTTGTTTTGATTGAAACCTTGATTTTGAAAATTTCCATGGTTTTGATTACAATGAAAATTTTTTCCTCGATTGAAATTACCATATCCTTGGTTTCTATTCAAGTTCCCTTGATTTTGAGAACCTTGGTTGTAATTTCCCCCTTGATTTTGATATTGGTTCATAGGGGCCTGAAATTCGTTTTGAACATTTGGATTTCTTTGTTGTCGATTTGGATTATTGGGTTGAGAGAAACCGGGTGGACCACTTTGATTGTTAGCACGGTAATTGGGTTCTATTTGAGGACGGTATTGGTTACCTCCTTGATTAGAGCTACCGGCTATTGCATTAACTTCAAATGGATTGCCATCGGTGGCAGTACAATTGTAGTAAGCGTGTAGACCACCACAAGTAACACAAACGTCAACCTTTTTTACTTCAGCAGGTTGAGAAGAAACTTTCTTTGTTTTGGTGAGAACCAAAGCATGAATAGCTTCCGTGAGCTTGTCAAGTCTAGCATCGGTGCTAGATTGAGCCACGGGTGATGAGGAAGAAGGACCAACATTAACTTGGGAAACAACCGATTTGCTTCGTGGAATGCGGACCTTAGATTTATTTTCAATGATCACCAAAGCATCTTTGGTGGTTCGATTCAAGAAATTACCTCCCGCGGAGGCATTAAGAGAGTCTTGATCGACTTGGCTCACACCATTATAGAAAGTGTCGAGTTGCATTAACTCGGAGAAACCGTGATGAGGACATTTACGAAGCATGTCCTTGTAACGATCCCATGCCTCACCGAATGATTCATCGAATTTCTGAGTGAATTTCATGATCTCATTCTTGAGGGCTGTGGTTTTAGATGGAGGAAAGAATTCATTCACGAACTTCTTAACCAAATCTTCCCACGTTTCAATCGATCGAGGGGGTTGTTTGTCTAGCCAATTTTTGGCAGCCCCATCGAGGGAAAACGGGAAGAGAAGAAGTTTGATAGCTTCCTCAGGGACATTTTTGCATTTGATGGTGGACGTGATTTTGTTAAACCATCGAATGTGATCTTGAGGATTGTCCCTCTCGAACCATAGAATTGACGCGAGGTGACTAAGTTTATCAACCCCGTCTTAAGCTCGAAATTGTCAGCCACGATGGCTGAAATGATGATAGCATCTCCGTAACCCTCGATGGGTGTTTGGAGAAGCTCATTCATAGTGGGCTCGGCCGCCATGATTGGAATAGTACGAATCTCGGGTTTGACTATTCGATTGGTACGTCGTCGATTACGCCTTCTTTTTGGAATGTTATTAAGCGATTGCAAAGGACTTGTTGATGTAGACGAACGTGTGCGCATGCACCACAAAAAAAATATCAATCAAAACAATACCACTTTAAAGACAAGGGAACTTAAACCAATAATCAAGAACGCAAGGTCAACTTCTAAAGAAAAACGCACAAAGGAGCGGGAGAGAAGAATGGATCTCTCACTGGGCGAAGTTCGTTGGATCGCCACATACCATTTCGACTCCTCTTAAAGTGTGTTTCTCGTTTAAAAGTTTTCCAAAACGCAAGTGATACAAAGGCAAGTTTTGATCTTTGGTTTGGGAACTTATTATGGTCACACCCCCAGTTGGTAGGTGTTCTGCCTTGGTTTGCGGTGGTAAGATTTTAATGTTGTAATTATTAAACAATGAAACGGGAAAATCTTTTTGTGTTTTTCTTAACTTTTATAGATATAATACATATACTAGAAACAAAAGAAAAATATTTTTGGTTTTTTTTACGTTTTATAAAAGCGTAACTTCTTGCGAAGGTTCTACAAGACTAATCGTCTAAACCTTATCGAGACTTTCGACACACAGCCTCCCTGGCAGCGGCACCATTTGATTCGTTGTGTTTTGGTGTGTGCAAACAACAATTTATCAAAATATCAACAAACGTGAGGTCTAATTTGTCGTGACACGAATAAACGTGAAGTAATACGAGTAAACCGTTTAGGAAAACGATTACCTCGCAAAACTTGTGAAAGTGATATTCAAATTGTGAGACCGGGAAGTGCTTTCCCGGGTCGTACCCCAACGAGGTGTGAATGGAAAGCTTCGAATGAGATTGGGATTAAAATCTTGTATGATTAGGATGGTTATTTGGTTTTTCGATACGTTAAATTAACGAAATTTGACAATTGACGAACGAAGGTAAAAGTAAATTAACCTAAGGCAACTAACAAACTAGAAAAAACCTAAAGCACTACAGGAAAACATAATTAGGTATCGGGAATCCTAAATCGTAACCTAAATTTAAAACACGAACGTTAATTAAAAATTATGCGAGTGCGCAAAATAAAACGTGAAATTTATGCTACGCTAACCTTACGGACATGAAAATTGTATTTTTACGATCCTAATGATAGAAGAAAATTTTGAGAAAAAGAAAATTAATTTTTTATCTTTTTAATTATTTATTATTAACTAAATATTAATTAAACTAAATATAATTGTTAAAAATACTAAATTAATTTTAAAAATTACAAAACTTTTTCTAAAATTAGTTTATACTACCAGTGTAGTAGGAAAAATAAGAAAATTAAGAAAAGCTTATAAATAAGCTAGAAAATAAGCTGAGAAAATGAGATAAGCTAATAAGCATTCACAAAACCAAAACCTATTTAAGAGATAAAACTGTGAAAGGTATATTGCAAAAGTCCCACGGGCACGTTTGGTTAAGTGGTGAAGTGTTGTGTCTGTTGGGTGTCCAAGAGGTCTGGGGTTCGAATCTCACCCTAGACTTTTTGCCAAATTATTATTTTTTTTATTTTCTTGCTTGTTTACTGATTACAGACAGCTAAAATGATTATCCAAACACAATCTAAAACTGATTTGAAGGCTTACTTAGGTTTGTAAAACAGTTTGCATTAACAAAGTCCCAAAATTCAGATTCAAAAATCGATTTGGGTTTTCTTCCTGACTTTATCAACTCACAGGTCTCACAAAAGGGTTATAAGCTCAAACAAATTTGCTCAGACTGAATAATATCAATAGTAACAACAGACAAGGAACAAAAACAACAACAGGATCAAGCATAAATAAGAAATCAACAAGCTCATATGGCTGTAATTACATCAGCAGCAACAGTGGTTCATGGGAATCCAAGCTACTAAACAAGCTCAAGAGTGCAAACAAAAGGGTGATCTAACAAAACAGCCCAGCAAACTCCACAAAACTTCTAAGAATCAGGTTTTAAGCCCAAAGGATGAACTAGTTGTGGCTAAAAGAAAATGGGTCAAAAGTGGAATCTAGGTGCAGGACAGTAACATGGCCAAATGGTCAACTTTAAGCACTGAATCAAGGATTCAAATGAATCTCAAAATTAAAATTTCTTTTTAATTTGAGAAAACAAGCTGGTCAAGATTGAAAAACAACAAATTTTTTGACTTTTTCTTCAATAATAAATCCCATGGATTGGTTTGAAAGTTGTGCAAAATCTGAGAATGCAAATTTGACTTTTAAAATAAATTTGAGAACTTTGACTTATTGGAAATTAGATTCCTCTCAGTTGATTCAACAATGTTTATTATACCAAAACTACACTCTTTCAAGCAACTATAACAGATTTTGAGACAGATTTGAGTTTTTGACAACTCAAATCACAACAGTCTAACTGTTGTGATTATGAACTTGTTACTTTGACTTTTTAAATACAAAAGACTAAGGAGATGGTAGATTTGAGTTTAACTAAACCTATGTGACTGATCTAAACAGGGTCTAAATGCCAAGAACAACTATTACTAAGAAGTTTAAACTAAGCCAAACACTCCTATAATGAACTGACTTGGTGATTATTCAAAACAAGAGGCTAATCTGCCTAGCTAATCAACTATCACTAATTACTTATGAGTTTAACTAAACAAGTTTCACAGCTTAAGGACAACAATCAACAACTAATATATGAAACTAGAATTTTATATTAAAACATTACTTGTTTTCCAAAGCATTGATGAATCTGAGGATCATGAACACAGAACCACCTATAGTCTCCCAAGAGACTCTAAACCATACTCCATCATTCTTACCCTGCTACTTCTTCTTTCACCCTTCTTTAGTAGCTTTTTTTTTTTTTTTTTTTTTTTTTTTTCAAACTAAACTAAACAGCATAATGAATAAGATACCCAATTTTTCAGTTAAATAACTAGAAATTTTAAACCTTAACTGGAAATATAAACTTGAAATAACTAGAGGATACTTTCTTTAAACTTAGAAAAATTTGAATTACAATAAAGCTTTAAAAACTAAAAAGATAATAAAATTGAGATGCCTCATAAGGGCTTACAATACCACTATTTATACTAATACTAAGGAGAGGTAGGTACGAATTTGGCCTTCTTGTCTTTGTCTTCAGTGAGTGCAAAACAGCTCAACCCTAATCCTTGTGCTTTCTTCAATGAATCACCACCTTTAGATCAATCTTGAACTAATCCTAACCTTTAATCAAGTTTTGGCGCCCAAAGTGAGAGGTGGATTGCCAACGTGGCTAGGGGTTAGGTAGGGTTTGTGAGGAGGGGGAAATGGTAGTGGGATTGGGATATGGTGGAGAAGACAAGGGAGGATGGTGATGGGGGTATTTAGAGGGATGCAGGGTTCACGGGGTGGTTTTGGGAAGAAGATGAGTGGAACATTTGTTTGACTAGGTCAAAGGAGTGCACGTTTTAATATCAAAACGCATAAACAGGTATTGGGCTTGGGGGGTGTTGTGGATTGGGCCAGGGGTGTTAGGGATTAGTTATTTGGATTGGGATTTAAGGGATTATTAGGGTAGTAACTTTGGTCCGTTTGATTTTGTACTTATAATTTCACAAGGACCATTTTGTAATTTGCTGAAACTTCAAGGACCACTTCTGCCATTTATTCAAAACTATCACCAAGGGCTATTTGTGTCCACCATTTATTTCCCAAGGACCCTTGTTGCATATTCTCCAAAGAAAGATCACCCGGGGACCAATTCTGCCAAATTTGCAAAGTACAGGGACCAAACATGCCAATTGTGAAATTCAAAGGTTTAATTTGAAATCTTTTGAAAAACATTTTACCCAAAGATCATTTGTGATTCATTTTGACTTTTAAAAAACAAGGGTTGACTTTTCTTCGAAATGACTGACTAGAGACTAGTTTTGTAAAACTTTAAAAGTTGGGGGACTGAAACTGCCAATTATGTAAATTTTGTTCGTTTTTCGTTTGCTTTCACTCGTTTTGCATCAGAAACATATAAAACACGATCTTTGGGATTTTCTTCGTATTTTGATGCGTTATTGAGTGTTTTTAATCGTTTTGCAGTTCAGATTTGACTAAAAATGATGAGTATTTACACACTTATCAACAGTTTTCTGTCATTAAGAATAGGCCTGCTAGTTTCTATTTGAGCTTGTTATTGAGATTTGTTGGTTATTTTTAGTTCCACATAGTGTTAAGTAGTGAATACATTGTTCCAGAGTTGCTGGCTTATTCAATTTCTTATTCTGCTTATACTTGAGCTTATTGTCAAACTGCTTATTGCTTGTATCTAGTATTTCTGTGTGATTTATCATCATTTCTGAGCATTACTGAGTTTACTTGAGTATTATACATATGTGGTTTAAGTTTGGTTAAGTTTTGTGGCAAGTGCTTATTAATAAGCACTTGCCATAAGCTGTTTTAGCCCAAATAAGCACTTCTGCTTTTTATTTTCTTTTCAAAAATTTTCTGCAAGCTTTTCATATTATTTTAGATTTTTTATAAATTTTTCACATTTTCCTGAGTTGATTTGATATTTTTCTTAATTTTTCTTCATTTATAATCATTTTTAAATACTTTTTAATAATCAAAAATCAATAAAAAAATCAGAAAAAGCCTTTAAAAATACAAAAATATTTTAGGAAATTCTTTTATAATATTTTAGATTTTTCATAATAGATTTTATAAATTTCCCATTATTTTTTACATTTTCCTTAATTTTTACTTACTTTTTAATTAAAAAAATAGAAAATAAATCATAGAAAATAAATAAAATGTCAAAAAAATATTTTTCTTTTTCTCAAAATTCTTTTTATTAGTTTAAAATTTTTAGAAATTTGTTTCACATTTGTAGGATCATTTTTAGATAAAAAGCTACGTTTTATTTTGTACCTTACGTTTAAATTTCGCGATTGCATTTCCGTTTTTAGATTTTAGACACTTGCGCATATATGGCTTGTACTTTCTGCTTTATTCACTATTTCTTTTCAATATTTGAATTTCACCATCATTTTTCACTATTCACTTTTCACTTCACGGTTCACGAATCGATTATTTGAGATTCCATTCAACTTTCGTTGGGAAACGACTCGGTAAATCCGTATTTCTAGAGGATTTTCTCGATACTTAATATATATCTATAATTGAGCAATCAATTTTTGGCGCCGCTGCCGGGGAAGGTTGAAGTGAGTTTTTGAATATTCGTTTTGAAAAATCGTGTTTTGATAAGCCTTCCTCTATCTTGTATATATTTTCTATAAAAATATAAAAATTCAAAAATTCAAAACACTTTTCCTAAATTTTTTACAAAATTACAAAAATAATAAAGTTACAGCCTCGACTCTCCCGTGGAAGGGAGGGCGTTGTAAACCAAATAAGCTTCACAACATAAGAAAAACATGAAATTAGTTGTTTATCGGATTACTTCAATTTCTACGACCGATTATGCGGGAAATACGGAAAGCTAAGACATTAAATTGCTAGCTGAAGAGAGAAACACTCTTCTCTCCCGTCCCGTCGCGAGTGGTTTTGAAGGAAACGGTTTCAATTAACGTAACGTTTTATAAAAAGGAAAACAAAAGAAATAAAAAGTTTTTGAGATTTGTTTAAATAAAAATAAAAAATAAAAAGATTTTCCTTTTTCTTTTCTTCTTCTTTTTCTTTTTGATTTTGTTTTTGGTGTATGCACACCCGTTCTTCTTTTGAGAGTCTTATATCGCCTTTGTCAAACCCCGAAAGGGTAATTCGACACACACACCGTGTCCATTTCCCTAACGTTGTGGAAATGGATCCGAATAATCAACACCCTTCGGTGGGTGGAGATGATCACCAACACGTGCCGGCTCCCGATCTCCGAACGATGGAGGAGCTGTGCCAACCCACGATGCATGGTAGAGGTGGCCCGATTGCCCCTCTAAATATTGAGGCTACGTATTTTAGACTAAAGCACCATATGATACAACAAGTCCAAAATTCATGCTAATTTCACGGTTTGCCGGGTAACGATGCAAACAAGCATCTTGATAAATTTTTAACCGTCACCCAAAGCATGAAACAACATGGGGTCTCCGATGAAGCCCTCCGTCTCTCTCTCTCTTCCCCTATTCTCTAAAGCATCATGCCACCGCTTGGTTTGATCGCCTTCCCAAGAATTCGATTCATACCTTCGAAGAAATGGTATCGAAGTTCTTGGCGAAGTATTTCCCACCATCGATGGTGACGAAGCTACGAAACGATATTAATAACTTCCGGCAACTTCCCGATGAGTTTTTATTCGAGGCTTGGGAACATTATAAGCTTGCTATTGATTGGTGTCCGAACCATAATATGCTTCTCGTTACGATCATTTATACGTTTTATTATGGTTTGACTTTACGACATCGTGACACGATCAATGCAGCAGCCGGAGGTACTTTTATGAAACGTCGTCCTGAAGATTGTTATGAACTTATTGAGAATATGACGGCTCATTACAATTATTAGGATTCCTTAGCCGAGAGGAATGAGCCCACGAAATCGAGCGCGACTCATAATTCTTCGTATAATCCCGAGCTTGGTGCAATTACTAAGAAGCTCGACGATATGTCGACGGCTATGCTACGAATGCATCAAATGTATCAAACAACTTAGGATCAAACGAAAAACTATCAAGTCAATGTGGTTAGACATGGTTGTGAGACTTGTGGTGGTACAAATTTGTATTATGAATGTCCGGCCACCGGTGCCTTTTCTCATGATAACGCGTATGCTAAAATACGGGTAACAATGGTTATCCACCTCAAGGAGATCGAAATCTTCTCAGCTACCGTTCTACTAATTTTCTTGGACCACCCGTTCTCGAACAACAAAACCAAGTCAATCAAGTCAACCAGAATCATAATGTGCAGAATCGTAATAAGCAAGGAAATCAAAATCAGAGTCGAGCTAATAACGGTTTTCAAAATCATAATCAAGGATTTAATCAAAATCGGGGTTTTCAAGGTAATTGAATCAAGGCCCGCCTCAAGGGAATTTTCAAAACCAAGGAAACTATGGAAACCCTGGGAATTTTCAGAACGCTAATCATGGAAATCAGAATAATGGTAATTTTCAGAACCGTGGGCAGAATTTCAACAATAATCAAAATCAAGGTGTTATTCAAAATCCGTCGCCCACGGATGATTTGATTAAGCAATTTCTTCAAAACCAACAATCTTTTATGGCAAAATATGAAGAATCAACTCGGTTGTTTGCTAATCAAATCAGTGATATTAACAAGCGTTTAAATGATCGACCCTCGGGTTCGGGTACTACTTCTCTTCCAAGCAACACGATTGCAAACCCGAGGGGAGAGATTAAGGCGATCACGACTCGCAGTGGTGCTAAATATGATGGACCCACAGCTCCTACTACCTCTTCTTCTTTGTCTCCTCCTAAGGTAGTGGACTGTGAGACCGAGGCGACAAAGGACCCGGTTCCTCCTATTGATAACGGAAGTTCTGAAAACGTCCAACCTCAGGTTGTCCAAATGTCAAAAGATAACGAAAAATTCATTTCTGAAAACAATGTGAAATACAAATCAAAATTGCCATATCCGTCCAGATTTAATGATGAAGAGCTCTGTGCAAAATCTAAAAAACAAATGGAAAAGTTTCTCGATATTTTTCAAAAATTGCACTTTGATATCAGTTTCATGGATGCTCTTGTTTACATGCCAAAATTTGCCTCTACGTTCAAAAACCTCATAAGTAATAAAGAGAAATTGCTTGAATTAGCCGAAATGACGATAAATGCTCAATGCTCCGCTATTCTTCTCAAGAAGCTTCCCGAGAAGCTTGGAGATTCGGGAAAGTTTCTTATTCCTTGTTCGTTAAAAGATAAAGAGGTTTGCAATGCCCTGGCCGATTCAGGTGCAAGAATTAACCTTATGCCATTATCGATCTATGAACAACTTGGAATGGGGGATCTTAAACCGACTAGAATGACTTTAGAGCTTGCTAATCGTTCGATAACTCATCCGGTTGGAATTGCTGAAGATGTTTTTGTTCGTGTGAATTCGTGTACTTTTCCGGCAGATTTTGTTGTTGTTAATTTTGAGGCTGATCCGAGAGTTCCTCTTATACAAGGGAGACCGTTTTTGCGAACCGCAAAAGCCCTAGTAGATCATTTTGAGGATACTCTAACTTTACGACATGATGATGACATAATGATTTTTCGAGCCGATGCTTCAAAATCAAAGAAGTATTCCGTCAAAAGCATTGATGTTTGTGATTATTCCTTTGATGATTTTGTGAAAACTTTCGTCTCTGACTCTTCCCCATCATTTCCTCCGATTGAGGAATATGATTCTTTTTGGGAAGAGTTCGATGAATTCCTTGCTATTGATACGATTCCGTTTTCTGAGATTGATGAACCTTACTTTGATTCGGAGGGAGATAATATTTTTCTTGACAATTTGTTGAACGATGAATCGTCAATCCCTCTGGATAAAGTTAAGAAGAAGATTGAGCTTACAATTGACGATCCTCTGGAGCCCGAGCTCGAGGAATTTTTACCCGACTTTGAGAGTTTTTCCCTTGATGCGACTGAGGAGATTAGTGGCAATCCCACTTTTTGTCCTGATTTTTCTTATCCGACTTATGAAGCTTTAAAATTTGAAATCGATCATACGGAAGAGATGAGTAGTGGCAATACCACTTCTCTTGCTTTTATCTCTCTTCCGGAGTATGATTCGTTTTGTTTTGATAAGATTGAATGTGATTTTGAAAAGTTTTCTGATCTAGAATATGAAAGTTTCAGTTTTGATCTTCAAATTGATCATGACTCGGGTGGTATTCTTAAAAATGAGAGTCTTAATGAAAATTTTATCCCAACCCTCCTACCCGGGAAAGTTTTTAAAATGAGCTTGAATGATAAGATTCATACTTCTACAATTATGAAGTCTTCTTTTGATGATGATGAGTTTTTCATGATTGTTATCATGACATTCTTTCCATTTGTAACATTTGGTGTGATTTCTCTTCTCCATCACTCCGTCGGGCGTGAGGATCTTATTTTTGACCCTGGTATCGTTTATAATAGTTTTCACTCTTAGAATACCATCGGTTATCTCTTTGGGGTGGACCTTTCAAATAATTCATATGTTTATCCAAATATTTTGAATGAAAGCCCGAGTGAGATTATTTTTCCACAGATTTTTCCCCAAGGGCAATTTAACTCGGGGATTGAGTCAAGCTCATGTGACTCGGTGAACAAAAACAAGCGCTTCGTGGGTGGCAACCCATGCTTATCCAATTTCATCTTCTTATTTTTCTTATTTCTAACAAATAACGTGAGGAGGGGTGCCTCTTCTACTCTTGTGTTCCATGGTTGTTTGTGATGTTTGTTTAGGATTGTCCGCAATTTATGATGACTCTCGTGCTCGTTATCTTCTCTCCACTCGAGTTTCATTCATCGATGTTTTTGGAAATCCTATATCCGTGAATCTTATCGACTAACGTTTTCTATGGCATAATTAATAAACGGCCCTAGAATTTTGTTAGGATTGCCTTAACCCATAAAACATTGAGGACAATGCTTAATTCTAGTCCGGGGGAGGGTGAATCTTCAATTCGATTTTACCTTGCATTTTTCACCATGTCGTGTACTCTTGCAACTCCGTTTTTTCACCAAAAATGAAAAAATTGAAAAAAATGAAAAATTTTAAAAATTTCAAAGAAAAATGAAAGAAAAGGTCATGAAAAAGCACAAAAAAATGATAAGAAGTTGGAAAAGTTGTGCAAAAATATAATAAAGATTTGAATAAGTGTTTTGACACTTTGTTGACTTTCCAGCTGGCGAGAGTAGGAATAAACATTTTGACTTGACCGGGCGTGTTAAGCCCTAGCTTGTTCCCTTAACCAATGATAATCACATAAGCTTGTGCTAGTCTTGTACACAAGGAGCTATAAAATGTGAATTCTTTATTAAGAATCTGCAAGTTTCCGTACTTGACTTTATACATGCGCAGCTTAAAAGCTTTCGCTAGTCTTTTACATCATGAGCTAGAAAACGTGAATTCTTCTTCTAGAATTTGCAAGTTTCCGTAACTGACTTTATATATGCGTGGCTGATTATCGGCTAAGTATTCGCTGGTTTCATTATTTGAGATCTTAAATTGCGAAGAGCGAGAAATGATAGAGTTTATTTAGAAGTTAGATGCTAAACGTGGAGTAGTTGGTTCTCTTTAGAGCTCATGAGAGGTACTTGTGGTTTTTTACTCCCATAAAATACGTCACCGATATATAATAGATGTTCTAGGTTAATTAGTGGTATTTAGGTTTGGATAATATTTAGTTCTTTATTTTCTTAAGAGAATCTTTGCTTTAGAAGTTGGGTACATATCAAGGAACATAAAAAATAAGAGCAAAAATGAAAAAAAATCAAAAGTCAAAAGTTGATTATGTATGTGGTTTTGGAGCTACCCAATAAGCTTCCATTGATGTTATGAGAAAAAGTAAAGAAAGAAAAGTATGAAAAATATGAGAAAAGTGAAAAAAGTGAAAAATGAAAAAAGTGAAAGTTGAAAGTTATGATGAATATGAGCTTGAATGTAAATAAGTTGTTGGCGCGTGAGGTGCATGTGTATGATTCTGAATTGGACACATGAGGTGCACGTGTAGTACTCCGTAACTTATCTATGATATTGTATGTACCCAAAATTCCTTGATGTGGACCGAATTTATATTGCAGTGGTTCTTGAGAGAAAATGAAAAACTACTTATCGTTTAAACTTAGGTGCCACTATCGGACTTAAAAGTATTGAAACGAGAACATATGAAGCAATTCATTTCTCAACAAAAATAAAATATTGAGATACAAAAACTTAGGACATGGGAGTAAGAAGTTTCCACAAGTAACTTTTATGAGTAGTGTTAGCATCTAATTTGTAGATAAGCTGTGA
Source organism: Artemisia argyi (assembly GCA_030686995.1). NCBI lineage: Eukaryota > Viridiplantae > Streptophyta > Magnoliopsida > Asterales > Asteraceae > Artemisia > Artemisia argyi. The sequence goes on along the minus strand of CM060679.1, from coordinate 56,187,667 downwards.
TCTCGTTTGTACGCTTAGTTTGGGAGCTCGTGAAAAATCAAGGATGATGATTTTTATCCGTATGGTCACTTTTCTATGAGAAGTGTTTCTACTTGTTGACCCTAATAATTATTGCAAAATAATGAAAGTTCAACAAACCGTCACAAGTATGAAGAATGAAAAGTACAAAAATAGAAGTGAAAGTGGAATAAAGGAAAAATCTTGGAAAACAGAGCATTTGCGGGAATAAATGATTTTATTACTTCTTTTGAACCTCCTTGCTACTTACAAAGTTAGTAGGAAGAGTTATGAAATTATTTATCCCAAAAGCGTGAATTCATCACATTGCGTGAGGACACGACAATGCCTTAGTCCGGGGGATTTTGGTGAGTACTTATTTACTCACCTTTTCTGAGCCAAAATAAGGACTTATTAATCCAAAAACTAACCAAAACGCCAAAGAAAACATGTTTTTGTGATTGTAAATGTGTAGGTACGGATATCTCGTGAAATAACGAAAAACAAACGGAAATCAGCAAAAACGAGCATGAGAGTAGAATGTGTGCAGATCAGTCAATGAAAGTCAATTTTGAGCCTTAGAAGACCTCAGAAATTTGAGATTCATCAGATTTGGTCCTTGGTTTTAGTTTCAGAGATTGTCAGAATCAGTCCTTCAAGTTTTCAGAAGTTGACATATATGGTCCTTTAAAGACATCTTTGTTGAAGAGACAACTTTGGTCCTTGGAGAATCAAAAAGTACATCATAAACCCATAGAAAGTATTTTGGACCTATGACAGAAACAGCCCTTTAAGTTTCATATATTACAAATTTGGTCCTTGTAACTTTGAAATATAATTCTGAAAATATTAATTCCAAAGCCTGGTTCAAAATGTGTAATACTAGTCCAAGAGAAATCCAAGTCCAAGAAAATAATAATAAAAGCCCAAGTCCACCAAAACCAATCCATACCCGGTCCATAAATCCCACGGTCAAACCACTTAACTCCCAAGTCAAATCCCAATAAAATAATACTTACTTTACCCGCCCCTTTTTCACCCCATTCCCAGAAATTAACTATTCACCAAGAACCCTAGTTTACTCGTTCCTTCAATTAATAGCAAGTAAGGGTGAATTGGTCAAATCAAAGGCATCTAGAAGCTTGTCAGCAGGTGTCAGGACTTGTCTGAGCCAAAGAAGCACACAGATGGACATGTGGCAGTATCTCATTGGTATGAACGCGTCACCAAATCTAATCCAAGGGTTTATATGATGAGGCAATGATTAAATAATGATCAAGTGGCTTAGATTGATTCTCAAGAAGCACACCACACAGATTGCCAAGCTGGAAATCCGTGGTTACCTCACTCTTAATCCTTCTCATTCATTTAGTATAAATAGAGGTATAGGATCAGTGTATTAGGTGTGGAGTTTAGGAGTAGCCAAACTCTGCCCAAATTTCTTTTATAATAGTATTAGTTGTAATCAAATTTACTTTCAATGAAATTAGTTTTTTAAATCAAATTTAGCTTATTACTGTTTACTGTTTATTATTACTGCTTATTAGTTTAGCTTATCTCTCTTTTATAATTCAGCTTATTGTAGTTTGCTAAATAGTTAACTCAAGTTTTAAATTCCAATTCAGTTTTAAATATCATTCAAGAGTTTTGAGTAAATTCAGAAAATTAGGAAAGAGAAAAAAATAATAGATATAGTTTTAATTGAAATCAGCTTACAATTAAGCTTGTTTGTAGCTTCTTACATCTCATTTTAGCTCTACATAGCTTTAGTGAGAGTTATTACAGCTTTATAGTCCAAAAGCTTGTTGGTCAACGAAATTCAACTGTGGTATAATTGGTGAATTGCTGATAGTTAGGGATAGCCAGGGAAGATCCTAGCCTATCTTAAAGATAGGCATCAGTGGAAAACTCTCTGTTCATGCTGAGAGTGATTTGTAAGTTTCATTTTCAATTTAATAAAAGCATTTGATATAAGATCTGTCATATATTTGAGTTTCTGTGGATCTGAGTATTTGGTAGTTTTAGTTGCATGTGATAACTAAATTTGCTTATGAGATTGGTATTATTGTTGTTTAGATTAGTAGTAAAGTGATTTGTAGACTAGATCATTTGATGCATTATGTTACTGTCTCATGTAGGGGTGTTTGGATCTGCCTAATGATGAGTGTTAGAGTAGATTGATTTCTGTTTTTTGATCTCATACAAGTCACATTAGTGTAGAAACAGTGATTTAGACATTAAATTCAGTAGAATAAACTAGCAAAAGTCAAAAGTAGTTGTCAAATTAGTGATCTATTAGTGTAGGATTAAAACAGTTGGTGTAATGTTGGTTATAGTTGCATAATCTATAGCAGTAGCTTAAATTAGTGTAAAATAAGCTTAGTACAACAACTAGAAGTAGAATTAATCAGTTGAAATTGGTATTAGTCAAATTAGTGTAGCAATTAAAATAATCAACTGCTTCATCACTTTTGTTCATACTAGCTACTGAATATGGATAATTTTAGAGTAGCTTAAGGGTGTTTATTATAGGGCTTTTAGGTTTTAGAGTAACTCAGATTGGTAAGCTTGCTTTTGCCCCCATTGGTTTTACTATTTGAGCTTATTTGGTACAGCTTATTGGATCTACTAGTTAGGGATTTGAGATAGTTTTCTGTCATTAAGAATAGGCCTGCTAGTTTCTATTTGAGCTTGTTATTGAGATTTGTTGGTTATTTTTAGTTCCACATAGTGTTTAGTAGTGAATACATTGTTCCTGAGTTGCTGGCTTATTCAATTTCTTATTCTGCTTATACTTGAGCTTATTGTCAAACTGCTTATTGCTTGCATCTAGTATTTCTGTGTGATTTATCATCATTTCTGAGCATTACTGAGTTTACTTGAGTATTATACATCTGTGGTTTAAGTTTGGTTAAGTTTTGTGGCAAGTGCTTATTAATAAGCACTTGCCATAAGCTGTTTTTGCCCAAATAAGCACTTCTGCTTTTTATTTTATTTTCAAAATTTTTCTGCAAGCTTTTCATATTATTTTAGATTTTTTGTGAATTTTTCACATTTTTCTGAGTTGATTTGATATTTTTCTTAATTTTTCTTCATTTATAATCATTTTTAAACACTTTTTAATAATCAAAAATCAATAAAAAAATCAGAAAAAGCCTTTAAAAATACAAAAATATTTTAGGAAATTCTTTTATGATATTTTAGATTTTTCAGAATAGATTTTATAATTTTCCCATTATTTTTTAAATTTTCCTTAATTTTTAATTACTTTATAATTCAAAAAAATAGAAAATAAATCATAGAAAATAAATAAAAAGTCAAAAAAATATTTTTCTTTTGCTCAAAATTCTTTTTATTAGTTTAAAATTTTTAGAAATTTGTTTCACATTTGTAGGATCATTTTTAGATAAAAAGCCGCGTTTTATTTTGTATGTTACGTTTAAATTTCGCGATTGTATTTCTGTTTTTAGATTCTAGACACTTGTGCATATATAGCTTGTACTTTCTGCTTTATTAACTATTTCTTTTCAATATTTGAATTTCACCATCATTTTTCACTATTCACTTTTCACTTCACGGTTTACGAATCGATTATTTGAGATTCCATTCAACTTTCGTTGGGAAATGACTCGGTAAATCCGTATTTCTAGCGGATTTTCTCGATACTTAATATATATACTATAATTGAGCAATCATACATGCAATAATCGTTTGAGGAGCAAGAGCACTTTAATTCGTAAACCCAGCAAACTCGTCAAAACAAAATATCTACATGGTACTCCTCACGTGAAGCTCCCTACTATTGTGTTATGCTTCTAACTTTAATTAGGTTATATATATATATATATATATATATATATATATATATATATATATATATATATATATATATATATATATATATATATATATATATATATATATATATATATATATATATTCACTTTATACCTTTATAGTTTATATATTTACATTTTCTACCATAAACTTATAATACTTATATTATTTATACATATATCTATTCATACTTGACACAATTAGTCCCTAGACTTTTATATTTTTAGAAAATGACATAATTAACCCTTGGACTCATAAGTTTTCTATATTTACCATTTAGACCTTTAACTTTATAATATTTGCACAACTAGTCATTTTTAGTTTATAACTTATTTTAGTTTCTATCCTAAGGTTTTTATATTTTTCAAAATGAGTCCATACACTTATAACTTCTAAGAAATGTAAAAAACAGTCCCTAGACTTTATAGTTTTAGGAATTTACGATATATACCCTTATGCATGAAAAGTTTTGCAAAACTAGTCCTAAATGCATGTAAACTATATTTTTATGAAACAACTTATTCAAGTTATCTAAACTAGCTTAGAGCTTATGAAAAGGGCTTATAGCATGTATTTAGGGTTTTATTTATAATTAGGGTTTCAAAAAGAAAACTAGCAAATGATTATGACCAAGGCTTAAGCAAGGGTTCCTAGGGGATCTAAGGCATCCTAATACTATCCTAAGACTAAACTAAAGCTAAAGAAACAAGAAATGAAAGCTTACTTGGTTAGCTAGGGTTTCACGAGGGTTAACTAAGGTTTAGGGTTTTTTTGATGGCAACACGACCTAAAAAGGCCTCAATGCTTGCCCTACTTGACTCCTAGAACTTCTAAGGATCTTATACTACTACTAACTATAGAAGGTTTGAGGTGGAGAGAAAGTGTTGACATAAATAATGCCTAAAAACATTATTAACATATTATCAATATCTCTATGTTTTGATTATTACAAAATATAAACTCATAGAACTAAAACTTGTGACTTAAACAAGTATTTAGTGATTAACATTTTCTCTTTACATCCAAATCACTTAAGGTATGAATAAACAAAGTGTTTAGTGCAATTTATGATCAAAGGGAAATTTAATTAAGTATTACAAAGTTTATTTAATTATATAAACATATTATATATTTTTGAAAAACACTTTCGGTAATAAAGAAAAATGTTTTATTCATACTAAATATATGAATTCAAATTTTTAACCAAAATCAGTTAATTTTTCACCAAATAAACTTTCCCCACTAGAAAACAAAATTTCTGGCCGTTACAGCTGGGCGGCCCCCTTAATTATAAGGGGCGGTCCCCTTAATTTTAAGGGGGCCGTCCTTGATTTAAGGGGACCGGCCACGCTCCTCTGTCAGAATTTGTTGCCTATAAATACCACCTTAAATCTGGAATTTCTCTCACCTTTTGCACTCCTAAACTTTCTGTTCTAGATCTCCATTTCCAATCTCTAAATCCTTTGATCATACATTCTTAAATCTTTGTTTCAAAGTGATCCAAAGATCATCCTATCAAGTGCAAGAGAAGAATACTTCTATCTCTCAAGACAAGAACTATTACAACTTGTTGTGATCTCCACATCTAAGTTGTTAGAGCATCATCATTGTATTTATCTCATTGTGTGATTAGTTGTGAATATTTGTTAGAAGATAGTTTAGTTATATATATATATATATATATATATATATATATATATATATATATATATATATATATATATATATATTATATATATAACAGGAGGCGTTTGACCATTGACTGCCACATAATCACCCACAAAGTCCATGTCATCACTTTTTCATGCCATGTCATCAGTTTATATTTTTCGGATTTACATGTCATCATTTTTAATGCCACATTTTATTTTACATTTTATTAAAATTTCAGGATAGCATTTATTTGATTTAATTGATTTTCGATTTTTGCACAAAAAGCATGAAGCAAGGTTCGAACATTGGGCATGCCATATATTTAACATACATCTTACCACTACACCACACCATTTTTTGATTATATTTTGCAAGCCCAAATCTATAAACCTATGCAATTAATTATTGAATTAATGAGATAAGTATAATTGTATAACCCTAATCAAATATATAAACATACATAAAAAAAATGACGTTTATTCTTCTATCCCTACAACTTAGGTAACCCTAATCATAAACATAACATAAGTTCATCTATATGCATATGTGGGCTTTTTTTTGCATGTTATGAATCTTAAAACAATGATTTCTTGGTTAGTTTTATTTAGTTTCAATGATTTTGTGATTATTCTTATTCTTATTCTGCAAAAAGCTATTTTTTTCTTTTTATTTGATGTTAAAATTATTTTAGTTAATATGTCCAGCAATTGATTTTAATGATGTTTTTGTTTAATACTACGCATTATTTACATTCGAGGGCAGCAACAACAGGTAATACATGTTCTTAGATTCCAATATATGTTTTGAAGATAAATTCGAGGGCAGCAGAAACAGGTAATACATGTTCTTTGATTTCAATGATGTTTGTAGTTAATAATGTTTACATTCGAGGGCAGGAATAGCCTAATACATGTTTTTTTAATTTCAATGATGTTTGTGCTTAATATTTGTTAATCAACTGGATAGTGTTTGTTTTGATAGGATATCCCAAGTGGCTGAGATTGAGGACGTATGGGTCAAGTTCAGGTGGTTTGAAACCGGCTGGTGTGGGCTTAGGAGGAGCTGCAAGGATCTGGTGGTAAGGTTCCAACAACAAATATGCTTGTGAATGATTATTAGAAAATTGCATATATATTGTTTTGCTTTTATAAGTTGTTAACACAATCACTGATGTATATAAATGTGCTTAGGAAGCGGTTGCCAGGTTGAGTATGGCCCGATAGTCATGTAAGTACTTTAGAGTTTAGCCACTTGAACGGTTGCTCGGTCGAATATGGCCAGATAGTCATGTAAGTACTTTAGCCACTTGAAGATTGTTCAACAAATTGTGACAATCTAACATTGCAAGTTGATATGTGTATATATATTGAAACGCTTTTATTACATTCAGATGTGTTTGGTTCTAGCTGCACTTTGTTATATAAAATAAATGAGAGCCAAGATAATTCAGATGTGGCTAATATTGAGGACGTATGGGTCAAGTTCAGGTGGTTTGAAACCAGCTGGTGTGGGCTTAGGAGGAGCTGCAAGGATCTGGTGTAGGTATTGTCATTTTTTAATAGTGATTGTGTCTTTTGCAGTTCCAGTATGTTCTTCGGATTTAAAAAATTGCTTGAGCTTCTGTTCATTGGAGGATAGTTCGACAGACACTCGCCAGTATCCATGCCAATTGAGCGAGGTTGCTCCGTTTGCTGCTACCGATGTGCAAGGTAGCGAGAATTATTAGGTTGTTACTAACTTTTGCCCACATTGTTTGTTTGCTTTTATGATTATTTAATTATGTGTCAGGTATTTCTTTTGCTACCTGACCCGTTGTGTTTACTGCTTAGCAAGGGCTGATATACACACACCAAACACGTGGGCATGGACGCCTAATGGTGTTAGTCAGCCGTCCGTGCCACCGACCGGTATGTATGTGGTTGCAATGGTTTATTGCATACATATTGTTTTCATGTTTCAGTGGCATCATTCCTATATTTGTATATGTGGTGGTGCTATTTTTGGTTCTGCAGACGCAAATGTGCATACCACAAGTGCCTTACCGCATGTGATACACAACACAAATCGTGAAACCGGATCTACTACATGTGAGTTATTTTACCTCTTTGTTGAAACAGTCACACTGGTCTTGGAGGAGGCTTTTGTTTTCCGTATAGTTGTTGTCGTTCGAACCAGTTGTTCATCTTTAATTGTTATTGCTATTCCAGGGTCTGCTGCACGTAACCAAAGGGCTCAAACTTCTGCCGTTCGATCTGGTCGACCATACTTTAGTTGTTCGATTTGAGGTTTCTCGATAGTGCTTTTTGTTCTTACTGTGGTACGATCACTTCTAATCATTAGGTGATGCAATTAACAGTATCTTCTTTCAAAGCTGCTAATGATGAATCTGACAAAATTGCTATAGAGGTTTAGCACTGCGAATGGCACAAACATCTAATGTTAAGACATACGGATAATGTTGCCCATAGCTTTTAGAGTTAGTCGATCCAATAAAGTTATCAGCCACCTCCGAACAAATTGTTCCACTAAGAAAATTCAATACAACTGGACCAGAATTCACGGCTGCAGGAGTTAACATACAAACAATTAGCAATAATTTAAGCAATTGCATTGACGGTGTGGCATAATAAGACAAACAGAAATACTAACCCTCGGTCACGTTAGGTTGCTGAGAAGGTGCATTCACCCCGGGTAGAGTTTGTTCATCCTTAACTAATTCCACACTACGAATACCACCGGCCCTGTTATTTCCAGCAGCATTGCAACAAAGCACAACATTAAGCAAACTTTACATTCAACAAAAGCATACAAATAGATATTAACACATATATAAACAACACATTACCAGACGTCGGGTGAATCGAAAGACATTGTCAATTGAAATCATGGTCCAAATGATGATATTACAGCTGAAATTTACATACATTACCTTAAAGGGGGTTCTGGATTTCTTAAATATAATCATTATATCTTCACTTTTTATCAAAAAGGGATTAGCATGTATCAACTTTGATAGAATGGGTTAGGCTTTTATCCATTTTGATTATTGGGTTAGATACTTATCCATTTTATATAGTCGGTCTATGGTTAATTTTCTTCGTTTTTAATGCACTCGATAAGTAATTTGGATCTTTATAAATGTTAATGATCATTTATTTTCACTGTTAATGTATATAATATAAAAATTGGTACGTATATATTTATGTACATCAATCTTACCTTTAATTAAAAAAAACTAACGTAAACTAATACAATAAAAGAAAAAAAATTACCCTCCCGTCGTTAAAAAATGAAATTCCGTTAAGTAACATCATCAAAAGAAAATTTATAATTCATGCCCGCCCATCAGGCGGGCTTCGAAACTAGTATATATATATATATATATATATATATATATATATATATATATATATATATATATATATAGTGTGATTGGTTAGTAGTTAGTTGTGAAGATGAAAAGTTAGGAAGAAGATTGGTGTGTAGAAGATAGTTGTGAAGAAGATTGGTGTGTAGAAGATAGTTGTGAAGAAGATTGGTGTGTAGGAGATAGGTGTGAAGAAGTGGTGTGATTAAGTAGTGAATAGGTGTGAAATAGTCGTATAAAAGGTGTGAATAAGTTGTGACGTAGTTGTGGTGTGTAAATTGGTGTGTAAGGTTTTCTCCGCCATAAGGGAGCTTGTTGACATAGTGAAGAAAACTCTTGAGTTAGGTGCTCGGGGAGTGGAGTAGGGCAAGGAAGGTGACCTTGTAGCCGAACCACTATAAATCTCTTGTCTCGTGGTTCGATCTTTCCAACTCTCATTTATTTCTTTACTTACATTACTATTGTTTTATCATACATATTTAGTGTTGTTCATATTGTGCATGACTTGATTTCATATAGCATCGAATCTATATTTTTGAAAACAAAGAAAACTTTCAAACAATCTTTTATAACAAATTAAAAAGACGTAAAACTATTCAACCCACCCTTCTAGTTTTCCATAGAAAGAATGGGATGGTTTGAAATGAGGGGAGGGGTCGCTGTATTTATAGGGCTTGCAAGCCTTGGTGGCCAAGTTTTGGGTGTCTTGGTGTTACGAGGAGGGGGAGTGACTAGCCACAGCTAGTAGGTGACTAATGGGAACTAGGGTGGTGAGGTGGTGAGGCTATAGGCGGTGTAGGGGTGGTTTGTGGCCACGGTTAAGCCGTGGAGGCGGTTTAGGGAAGAAGATGACAAGTAGGTGATGCACCTACTTGTGTGGGTGCTTGTAAGGTGTTATGGTGGTTGATTAATCTATGGGAGGTGCTAGGGTGCTTGGTTGTAAGATTTGAGGTGCTTAAGTAGCTTAGCTTAGGTGTTTTGGTTTAGTTTTTAACCTAGTTTTTTCTAGTGAGAGTTTAAGGTTTTACCTAAGGTTTATTGCCTAGGTTAGGTTCCTAAGAGTGTTTAGTGACTAATCCTAAGTCCTAAGGGGTTTATACTAAATGATGGTAGTTTATGGGAAAGATTTGGGAAGGTTTGACCTAGTTTTGTGACCTAAATGACCTAATTGTGTTTAGTGGGAGATTAGGGGTTTTCCTATGGTTTAGTGCCTAGATTAGTGTCCTATGAGTGTCTAATAACTAATCCTAGGTCCTAAGAGGATTATACTAAGTGGTGGTAACCTATGATGAAGTTTTGGGATAGTTTAGACCTGATTCTAGGAAATTATGACCTAGTTATGGTTTTGTGCTTAAGGGACTTATACCTAAGTTCTAAGGGGTTGTACTAGTGCCTAATGGTCCTAAGGTATCCTAATGTTCCTATACGTAAGCCTTGGACACTTTCAAACTAGTTTAGTTAAGCATATAGGGTTTAGTAAGCACAAAGACCTAATTAGGGTTTAATTAAGGTTTATTAGGGTTTTCTGATATATTTAGTGTGTTAGATTGGTAGATTACTTATTATGGTGCTGTGGTGATCTTATGCTTGACATACCAGGGGTTTATAGGATGCGAGTGTTGAGTTATTTGGCTTATGTAGATACGTGAGCAGGTCTAGAGAGTCATGCAAGTAATGAATGCATATTAAAAGGAAAAAATTTACTTGTGAAATACCTACTATAGGTATTTGTAATGGGAATGATAGAAATAAGATTTTGTGGGTTGTTACAGCTACCCCTCTAATCATTGTGGATATAAATGCTATGATTTGTCTTCCAAGAAAATAATTCTTTCTTGCCATGTCAACTTTGATGAAACTAGTTTTCCATTCTCTAAACTTCACCATCCATCACCTGTAACATATCAATTCCTTACTACCCCTATTAATCCATTATTCCACCACTTAAACAATTCCTCGCATACAAACTCTCCATCACCAAACCCATCACCTACTGCCCCCAAAGTAACAATCGTGTAACCACTCCCTCTCCCACTCGGCTGGATTTCTCTCAAGCCCAAAATCAGCCCAGTTTTTCCCCTACAATGAACTCAAGTTAAACCACATCTTCTGCTAATGAGCTTGAATCTATCTCGAACCCATCTCGGTCCATTTCTTCCAAAAGCTCACTCCTTCACTCTCCTAGGCCTATCACCACCACCACAACTCATTTTAGTCATATTCCTGTAGCCTCTCAGCTTACCTCTCAACCCCAAGAAGCGCTGCCCAACCAGGCCCAAACACCCTTTCTGTCTAGAACAATGACCACTCATAGCATGTCTGGTATTAACCAAAGAATCCATTTAGTCTCACCACCTCTACTACTCCCTCTCCAGTACCTCGGAACCTAAAAGATGCATGGTCTAACCCACATTGGAAGTTAGCAATGACTGCTGATTTTAATGCTTATTAAAAATGAGACATGGGAATTAGTACCACGTACATCAAATATGCATGTCATTCGTTCTATGTGGATTTTTAAACACATATTAAATTCTGATGGTCCTTTTGAGCGGGTGAAAGCTTGTGTTATTGGTGATGGCAGGTCTCAACAGGTTGGAATTGATTGTGTGGAGACATTTTGCCCGGTTGTCAAACCGGCTACCATTCGGACCGTTCTCAGTCTTGCTCTTTCCAAATCATGGCCTATACACCAATTTGATGTTAAAAATGCTGTCTTACATGGTACATTGAATGAGATAGTGTACATACATCAACCCATGGGATTTCGAGATCCGTCTCGTCCGGATCACGTGTGTCGACTCAAAAATTCATTATAAGGTCTCAAACAAGCTCCACGGGCTTGGTACCAACGCTTTGCAGATTTTGTAACGGCGATCGGTTTCTTACATAGCAAATCAGATCACTCGCTTTTTATATACAGGCATGGTCATGAATTGGCTTATATTTTACTTTACGTTGATGACATAATTATCATAGCTTCATCTGATGTTCTATGACGACGTCATATCATGCATCAACTTGCTGCTGAGTTTGCTATGAAAGATCTTGGTCCTCTTAGTTACTTTCTTGGCATAGCTGTTACACGCAACCAACATGGTCTCTTTCTAAGTCAATCCAAATATGCCACAGATATCATTGCTCGCGCCAGTATGTCTTCATGTAAACCGGTTTCTACTCCGGTTGACACAACCTCCAAACTAAGTGCTACTTGTGACATTCCCTACTCTGATCCTACATACTATAGAAGTTTAGTTGGGGAATTGCAATATCTTACTTTTACACGCCCCGACATTTCGTACGCGGTTCAACAAGTATGTTTACATACGCATGAACCACATGAGGGGCACATGACTGCTCTTAAGCGGATCTTACGATATATACAGGGCACTCTTCATCTTGGGTTACAACTATACAAGTCTTCGGCTACTGAACTTGTCTGTTACACCAATGCCGATTGGGCTGGTTGCCCGGACACACGGTGTTCCACTTTTGGATATTGTGTAGTTTTGGGAGATAACTTACTTTCGTGATCGTCTAAACGTCAACCAACTTTGTCTCGTTCTAGTGTGGAGGCAGAATACCGAGGTGTTGCTAAGGTTGTCTCTAAATCTTGTTGGATTCGCAATCTTCTCCTCGAACTACATTGTCCCATTTTAAAAGCAACACTTGTATATTGTGACAATGTAATTGCTATTTATCTAGTGGGGAATCCAGTTCAACATCAACAAACTAAACATGTTGAATTAGATATCTATTTTGTTCATGAAAAGGTTTCCTGTGGACTTGTTCGTGTACTTCATGTACCCTCACGATACCAGATAGCGGATATTTTTACAAAAGGCCTTCCATGTGTTCTGTTTGATGATTTTAGAGCCAGTCTCAATGTTTGTCAACCTCCCGTTTTGACTGCAGGAGACTATTAGCTATACACTAGTTGTTAGTTATATTAGAAATAAGTTAAGCATTTATTATTGTAATATGGCATGATATTATGTCCATATATTAGCAAAAGTTTGTTATGATGTAGATAGGAAATCATGTGTATATAAATAGATTGATATCAATGAGAAATGCATGGTGATTAATCTTTCAAGAAATATTGAAAAAACAAGTCAAATGGGATACAATTGACCTCGTTGATTTGGTTAATCTCGCCGAACATGCTGAACTTTTCGGAGATGATTCGAGACCTCATCCTCCCAACAAACCACGTCCCAGGAAAAAAAACTAAATCAAAAACCACGTCAAGCATCGCAGGAAGCAACCCACCCAATTTTAAGGATAATTTACAAAATGAATTTTCAATCAAACGAGAAGCCGCTCAATCGGTGTACTAGGTGGTGAAGGAGGAAGACTGGACAATAATGCGGTTGGAAGAAATAAATTTCCACGTCACTAGCACCAAAGATATGTCGAACAAGGATGCCTACATTATCAACATGCAAAAAAGAAATCCGTTAAAAATATAGGTGTGACAATTAATTATCGTATTGTATTTTAATTTTTTTCGTATTGAAATTTATACTTTTATTTAATGTACATAAAATTAACTTGTTTGAAAAAAAAATACAAAAGAGAATAACATGATCGGTTTCACAAAATGAAAATTGCTCAAGTGAGAGGGTATTTTGATGAGGGTAGAAACCATTTTCTAGTCAATATAATTCCTAACCGATTTATACATGTATAAATGGCCACAAGAGCCATTCCTAATCTAAGTATTACTTTCCTAATCCATAATATTAAATACAATTAATCACTTTAAATTGCTCCTATATACAACAACCGAGTACAACAAGATCTATCTATGTATGTTTCATTCGATTTAAGATTAAATGAGAAGAAAAAATAAAGTGAGAAGAGTGAAAAAAACCACAATAACATATTTCAGATGCATACACAAAAATAGATAAATTTCCCTTTAAAATTCTCTTAATTAATTGAAATGTGTAACTATAAATCATTCTTATTTTTATCATTTTAGTTTCTTATTCTTACCAAAAATCTTCCATGTTTCAATACAACCTAAAAGAATGAAATATATACATTTCTTTCATGAGCATCACAAAGTTCAATCCCACATAAGTGCATATAGTAGGTGTACGGGTAAATGTCACTTCATTTGCTATGTATGTTATTACTAAATTTATACATACATTTTTAAATGTTTTGATGTTATATTAACGAGACTTATGACAATAGTTTTATGTAACTTTATTGAATCAAAGAACCATTATACAAAGAGAGGAAAAGATCACTTACAAAAAAATGATCGTGATACATTTACTTCGCTACTTTCGTGTGCTGTATATACAGCAATTGTGCATTATACATTTCAGTGCATTAAATAGAACAAGTGAAACATTGCATTCAAGAGGGAAACAAGTGAAAAGCAACTAGTTTGACAAATATGTGAATCCATTATACACATTGTACACACGGTAACTAATAATTTATAGTACTCCCTCTTAGATGGCATTTTGTCAACACAGAGTTCAACTTTGAATACTATCACATTAAAATTTTGGCAGAGAAAACCTGATAGAGATAGAGAGAGAGAGAGAGAGAGAGAGAGAGAGAGAGACTTTAGCTAAGAGAAAAAGATTCTACATATAATTGACTCCCTCTTATGTTGGCATCCATAGACCGTTCATATTTCGTACATTTCACATTCTAATATCATGAACGTGTTTTTTAATCATCAAAAGTTTTGCAATGATCTAAGCTCTAATATGTTGTGTCGTAAACTAATTCGCCAGCGGCAAACTCCATATCAATATCGGATGCAATGTGTGTCTCAAAGTTCGCTACCTAATTCAAAATCTATACTACTTAGGGGGTTGGCAACACATGCGGGGAGGTGCGGGGAGGGGTGGTTCCCGTGCGGGAACACCGCCGCCGACCCAATTTTACCGCACGGGGGAGGCCATTTGCGAGGAAGTTTACTTCACAAAGGAGAAGAAAAATCGAATGTTGGATACTTTAATTTAGTAACGTTGGAGACTTTAAAGAAGTGAGTGACGGGTGAGGGGTGTGATGTGATGATGCGAAAAATAAACCACTTTTAAGGAGTCATTTAAGCCCGGAATTGAATTTATTTGATCAAATATTGCCCTAAATCTTTCCTTTTGTGATTTTAGGTACTTTGGGAGTGAATTCTGGAAAAGGAAGCATTTTGGACGTTTTTGGAGCATAAAAGTGAAGAAAATGGCAAAGACTTAATTTTCCATGCTGAGAACAGTACCTGACGGCGTCAAGAAGAAAAACCTGACGGCGCCAAGAGTAAAATCCGTGACGACCCAGTGAAAACCTGAAGGCGTCACAACAAATGCGTCAAGAGTATTTTTGGTGACGGCCTACAATTGGAGTACACATGACGGCGTCAAACCCAGATCTAAGCAGTCCGAGAAATTATTTGGCGGCGAGATGACGGCGTCAGAAATTTGTTCTTGACGCCGTCACCCCTCAGAATCTATATATACTTTTCTATTTTTCATTCATAAGAGAGGAACTTGTGTGGAGAATACTAGGGCCAAACCCTAAAACCCCTAGGTCGTTTTTTACTGTATTTTCAAGGGTTTTCACCCCTTGAAACCTTTCATGTTCAATTGAGATAAGTCCTCTTTTAATTCCTTCAATATGTCTATGTGTTGTTTGAATATATCTTATGCTTGTCTTGATTTCAACATGCTAGGCTAGATCTTTCATGTGTTTGCTTAGATGTAATGAAACCTAGATGTTAATTATACATTGATTACTTGTTTATAGTTGTAATGGATGAATGATTTCAATGTTGGGCTTAAGAAAACTGGCAGATCTCTATTGTGTAACATGCTTGAACGTCTTAGGAAACATGAACCGATGTGTACTAGGTTTTATTGGTTGTATTTAATGCATGAGCAAATTCTAGTGATCCCATGTTAGGAGCTTCTTAGCCAGCTCGACATAGGAGTAAAGTAGGCGCTTATAGGATTGGGGAAGTAAGTACGCCACCCCATGAATGGTATTAAGGAATACAATCCGTCATCCACGCAACTGTAACAAGTAATTAACCTGTAAAAGATATCTAGGGAGTAGTGAAATCTAAGTAAACACAATTCTCCCATATATTGCTCACACCTTTAGTTTAATTTAGTTTATTTTCATTTTTAGTATTTTATTTTGATTGCATCTTTAGTAATTGGGTTAGTTGACTAGCAACTAATTCCGCCCAACTCCTTCAAAACCGAGATTTTTACTTGTTTTTATAAAAACTAAAAAATACAAAAAGAATCATCCCTCATCTGTAGACCTAGTCTTTAGGTTTTCTAATCCTAGCGACACTATTCCTAGCTGAACAATCAATCCCCCGGTACTTGTCATTATACTATACTACATCGATCAGGTACACTGCCTGGT
Source organism: Artemisia argyi (assembly GCA_030686995.1). Taxonomy (NCBI): domain Eukaryota; kingdom Viridiplantae; phylum Streptophyta; class Magnoliopsida; order Asterales; family Asteraceae; genus Artemisia; species Artemisia argyi. Next base: position 56,171,412 of record CM060679.1, on the reverse strand, counting down.
GGGGGTTGTAAGCTTCTCGAGATCCCTCGAGAGGTAAAGCCTGGTGCAATCCCCACGTACCAAGTTTTTGGCGCCGCTGCCGGGAATAGTTATTGTCTAGGTTATAATCTCTTTTTATTAGGTCTACTTGCTAGATTCCTTTCTAGTAGGATTTTATTTTTATTTTTAGGTTCTCTTTAGTCTATCTTCTTTCTTCGTGTTTTTGTTTGTACTAGTTTGGTCTTTATGGATTTAGAGAGTTGCCGTTTAGAAGTTAGCAAGAGGCTTATAGCGCATAAACGAAGAAAGAGAGAAGTTAACACATTTAAGGAATTCATTAAGCCTCTCCAAATGAAAATTGAGTTTACGGACTTCACTCCAACCCCGGATGAATTGAGTTACCATAGGTTCCTTTTACAACACCCTTGCCCCTCAAAATATAGAAAGACACCATGGATTATGAGGCATAACTTCAGGAACATAAAAATTCCTTGCATGATTGGATACATGTCTAGAGATCATACATACATTGACTTAAAAGCACCCATGAATATCATGTCTAGGCTCTATTACAATTGGATAATGAACGAAAGGTTAAGCCCTAGAAAAGACCCTTATAACTCTAATAGGCTATGTAATTTCGTCAGGAGAGTAAAAGGAGTACACATCTTTATAGGAAATTTTACTTATCAATGCGACATCATAATCCTAGAGGATGTTAGAGGCATTATAGATCCACACCTAGGAGAGATGGTTCTAGGACAACCTTTTGTTGAGAAGACTAAGATGTATTACGATCATGAGAAGGGGATAGTTCAGTTTACTGATGGGATAGAAAAGGTCAATTTTATGATGCCTCACATGAAGGAAGAATTAAAGGGCATCAAGAATCTACAAATTGATGGGATTCGACCCTATGAGGTTAAGGAAGATGGAATTATTGATGACGCCTATTATGAGAGGAGGCGAACATACTATTCGGGTTGCATGAATCTAGGCCCAGAATACAAGCGTGATGAGAATTGGGTTAGATGTTTTGAGTTGGCACAAAAGTGGGAAAGGAAAACGTAACCCATGACCTTGAGTCTAGCTACAAGACTCGTAAATAAAGAAAAGCGCTTCTTGGGAGGCAACCCATGTTTTGTGTGATTTTTATTTTGTTTGTTTGTTATTTGCTTCCGTATACATGCTTTATTTTTATTGTTGGTAGATCATGTTTCAAAACTAAAATAGTGAAAATACTTTATTTTGTTGTTTGGCTTAGTCTTAACTTCATCCAAAGGTATTTCACAAAAGATAAGTGTAAGGGGAAACCCCAAATATGTTTTTAAGAAACAAAACCCGATCATGATTCTCCACAATATTAAGTGAACATGTATATTCGTATTTGTTAGAGTCAAATGCTTGTATCGAGTCATAATGATGTTTTACAGGATTTTCCAGGAAGTAGGACGAAGTTTTTCCAGAAATTTTCTAGAAACTTAACATAAGAATTTCTGCAGGTCAATTCTGACGGCGTCATAAGTTTTACTCTTGACGGCGTCACGTGTAAAAATCTGAAAATTTTACCAGTTTTGTTTTTCTAACGAAGTCTTAAAGTTTTTTTTGAATCATTAGTTTTATAATCTCCAGGAAATATGCAAACGTCATTCCACAAGCATTATATCTTATTTTGTTTTCTAGGATTTGTTAGCATATATAGATTGCCACCGATTTTACGCGAGGTTGCCTTGTCTGTTTTCTCAGGTTTTACAGGTTATGTATGACAAGAAGATGATTTATATTCTGGAAGGGAAGCTTTGATTTTTCATTTTCTTGGAGGAAGATCTAACCTGGCTACCTTATTATCCATACCGAGCGAATCATGGGAGTATTTGATTTCATTCTTTTTACTTATTTCACTTTTACATTCTTTACTTGAACATTGGGGACAATGTTCATCCTAAGTGTAAGGGGAGGGTAAAATGATGATACCTTACAGATACACTATCGCTTGAGTTTGTTTGTTTGATGGTAGGTGTGTAATAAAACTATGAGAAATACTTGTTAGTGCAATTTTAGCGCCAAATTTAAAATTTTTTACAACATTTAGGAGTGAAACTTTAGCCATAGCAAGCGTCTCATGGATAGGAGATTGTATGACTAGCACAAAACCGTACTATTCAGAAAAAATTTCCACCCAAATATGTGAGGTTCGCCTTTAGATTCGATAGGAAAAGCATTTACTATTAGTGCTTATGAGTGTACCGGTAGCATTTAGATTCTAGAACTTGCGTTAGTGATGCATCCCGAGACCGCTAGTGAGACTGCATTCGTGTAGTAGGATTTACTACATGATAAGAGGCATTAGGATCACCCTTGTGTTAAACCCGTATCATAATTACTTGACCATTTATGTCATATTACTTGGCTAATTAAGTCAATTAATTTTTCCCACACCCTTAGCGTTGTACTCATTTTTAGTACACAAAACCCCTAGTACACCCCTCCGAGCCTATCTTTTTGTTTCTAACTTTAAGTATCTTACTTAAAGGAATAATTTGTTACACCCCACTTAAATGTACACCCAAATCGCCTTAGCCTTCCGTGTATGCACTCATTTTTAGTGCATTATTGTTATATGTTAAACCCTAAGTTAATTATCTAATTGATTACATGGTTGCTAAGCCGAGTCATATCCTTGTACATATTGTTTTGGGACGATTGGGACTCATGGGTAAAGTACTTATTTTATGGAGTAATGGGGAAGAACATCATATATTACCCCCATATGTACGTTAATCTTAAAAGTACTCCAAGTGTTTTGATTTTCTTAATTCAAGTCATTAGATTAGTTTATTGTAAAGTATGTAAAAATTCAAGTGTAAGGGGAATTTTCGTTCCCTATGATGTATTATTTTGGATGATAGGGTAAGAATGTATGCAAAAAAAAAAAAAAAAAAAAAAAAAATCGAAAAAATTATGAAAAAGAAAAAAAATAGAAAAAGAAAAGAGAAAAAAACATACGGACTACCATCCCTTCCCATTCTTTGTTTATTTTATGTTTTTGTTATTTTTCGTTTATTAGCTTAAGTCGAGTTTAGTCTTGGCTTAGCAACACCACATTGTACATGTAATTAACCAAGATTGTTAACTCGCCACCAGTAAAGACTGCCTATATCCAACAAAACCATGTATTCCATATCCCTACACCTAACGTTACAACCCTTTAAAAGACCTGTTTGATAGTTTATCCTAGGTGCTTACGCCATGTGGTGGAGGTTTGATCCTTTCCCAAGCCTATGGTAATCTATTTTGCTATGACAAGTAGTGAGAGATGTTTTCCATTTCCATATTGTGATATTACTTTATTACACCCGAAAGATGTGAGTATCTAAACATTATTTGTGAGGTGCTAGTATATGACCTCCGTGCTTGTCTTTGATCTTTAGTGGAACGATTATTTGTTGTAATTACTTTTATATTAGTGTTAAATGACCCATAACTTGTATTTTGACTAGAATAAAAGCGCATTTGCTTGAGGACAAACAAATCTCAAGTGTAAGGGTATATGATGAGGCGAAAAATGAACCACTTTTAGGGGGTCATTTAAGCCTGGAATTGAATTTATTTGATCAAATATTGCCCTAAATCGTTCCTTTTGTGATTTTAGGTACTTTGGGAGTGAATTCTGGAAAAGGAAGCATTTTGGACGTTTTTGGAGCATAAAAGTGAAGAAAACGGCAAAGACTTAATTTTCCATGCTGAGAACAGTACCTAATGGCGTCAAGAAGAAAAACCTGACGGCGTCTAGAGTAAAATCCGTGACGACCCAGTGAAAACCTGAAGGCGTCACAACAAGGGCGTCAAGAGTATTTTTGATGACGGCCTACAATTGGAGTACACATGACGGCGTCAAACCCAGATCTAGGCAGCCCAAGAAATTATTTGGCGGCGAGATGACGGCGTCATAAATTTGTTCTTGACGCCGTCACCCCTCAGAATCTATATATACTTTTCTATTTTTCATTCATAAGAGAGGGACTTGTGTGCAGAATACTAGGGCCGAACCCTAAAAACCCTAGGTCATTTTTTACTGTATTTTCAAGGGTTTTCACCCCTTGAAACCTTTCATGTTCAATTGAGATAAGTCATCTTTTAATTCATTCAATATGTCTATGTGTTGTTTGAATATATCTTATGCTTGTCTTGATTTCAACATGCTAGACTAGGTCTTTCATGTGTTTGCTTAGATGTAATGAAACCTAGATGTTAATTATATGTTGATTACTTGTTTATAGTTGTAATGGATGAATGATTTCAATTTTAGGCTTAAGAAAACTGGCAGATCTCCATTGTGTAACATGCTTGAATGTCTTAGGAAACATGAACCGATGTGTACTAGGTTTTATTGGTTGTATTTAATGCATGAGCAAATTCTAGTGATCCCATGTTAGGAGCTTCTTAGCCGGCTCGACATAGGAGTGAAGTAGGCGTTTATAGGATTGGGGAAGTAAGTGCGCCACCCCATGAATGGTATTAAGGAATACAATCCGTCATTCACGCAACTGTAACAAGTAATTAACCTGTAAAAGATATCTATGGAGTAGTGAAATCTAAGTAAACACAATTCTCCCATATATTGCTCACACCTTTAGCTTAATTTAGTTTATTTTCATTTTTAGTATTTTATTTTGATTGCATATTTAGTAATTGGGTTAGTTGACTAGCAACTAATTCCGCCCAACTCCTTCAAAACCGAGATTTTTACTTGTTTTTATAAAAACTAAAAAATACAAAAAGAATCATCCCTCATCTCCAGACCTAGTCTTTAGGTTTTCTAATCCAAGCGACACTATTCCTAGCTGAACGATCAATCCCTTGGTACTTGTCATTATACTATACTACATCGATCAAGTACACTGCCTGGTGGGGGTTGTAAGCTTCTCGAGATCCCTCGAGAGGTAAAGCCTGGTGCAATCCCCACGTACCATGATGCCAACAAAAAATGGGTGAGTGAAGGAAAAAGTGGAGAATGATGTGGCATAAGAGGATTGGTTGTAAGTGAGTGAAGGGATTTGAGGTGAGGGGTGTGTTACCAACCCCCTTATAATACATTTTGCACCTTCTCTCCAATTTAATTTTTAAGATTTTCATATTGATTTTTAAGTAAAATACAAGTTATCAAACACAAAGAACAAGTATTTAAAGCACAATATTTTAAGTGCCACATGTCTCTTACATCTCTTAGACTTAATACACCCCATCACATATTAATAAAAGTTATAAAACACAATGCACAAGAATTTAAAGCACAAGTATTTGTACATGTACAACAATTCTCTTGACCTCCCTTTTCATACGAGTACAATATTTCCTTCCAGCATTGACCTCCTTTTTCACACCTGTGATATTAAAAAAAACAGTGATTTATAATAATTTTTTGTATTTGTATAAATTTGAGATTCTAAAAAACCAGTGATATTATAAAAAACCTGGGATTTATAATAATTTTTTTGTATCAATTTGAGATTGTAAAAAACATATAGATTTATACGGATCCCATAAAAAAACTATAAATCTACGAAAAAAAAAGGTTCACGAGATCACAAAAAGAATCGGTGAAATAAAAACGGGAAAAGGAGAAAGGTGCGTGAGGTATTACCAAGTAGAAAGGAGGTTGTGGTGAGGCGGTGGCAGCTGCGGTTGTGTGGTGTTAGGTGTCAAACGAGCGCGTCGAGCGCTAAAAAACTCCAGAAATGGTAACAATAGATAGATCTATCGATTCGGGGAGTTAATATTTTGACTGGAAAATTTTTCGGTGACGGAAGGTGGCAGCCGGCCAGCAGTGGCAATGGTCCGGCGATGTGGTAGAGAGAGAAAGGAGTGAGTGTGTGAGGTGTGTTTATTAAAAGTGAGGTAGAGAGAGAGAAAATGAGATTTTTTAAAATAATTGGAGGGACTAAAAGTGGACAACCAAAACAAGAAGGGTGGGAGTGAAAGAAAGGGGCGGAGGGGCTTAAGTGTCAAAGTAGTAAAACTTTTAGAATATTAACTGTGAGACCCATTTGGCGTACCAAATGGACTCGAAAAATTATGAAACTTGCGTCATTGTTCTCAAAATAATTTTTTTTAATAAAAACGAATATAAATACGTATAACTTTCCCAAAGTCAATTTATTCAAAATGGGATTTAGCCTGAACGGGCAACGGGCCAAATGAGATTTAGCCTGAATGGGTGCGGGCCAAACGGGCTCGAGCACGGGCTAAACGAAATTCTTAATATCCGTAAATTTATTGTAAAAAAGAATATAATAAACTAAAATACGATTCACCGGAAAATTATATTTCAGGGTACCCGCCGTCGCAATGAGCGGGTACCGTGCTAGTAAGCTATTTATGGGTTTACAGTTTCCAAGTAAACATTTTAGTCTAGCAATTGTTTCAAAATACATGGTCCTCGTAAACTAAAAGAAAATGTTTATATATATGTGGATTTTTAAGGTTGTGGGCTTTGGACAATTTTGCATTAAATTGATTGGGCTTGTTAGACGGGCCAGCACCCACTAGGTTTACATGTTATGAACTTATGATGCTCCCTGCCTGCCTTGCTCTCTTGTTAAATTAAGGGGCGTTTTGTTTGAGATTATGGGAATGAAAGAATGAATTTTATTTTAACTATAGTAGTATATAGGGGTGTTAATCGGTTCGCTTATCGAGTTGTTCTGTTAAAATTTGTTTCTGGGTTAAAACGAAAACCGAACAAAATAACCCTTATAACCCCAATTACTTAATTTTAATTATTTATTTATTTTATTATATAAGTTTTAGTCTTTAAAAGAATTTCAAGCTTAAAAAATGTTATATTTATATTATAAAGAGTTTTTTTTTTTTTTTTTTTTTTTTTTTTTTGTATAGAGATATATAAAAGAGAAAAGTTCTATACAAAACTACATTTAGCTAAAGTACAAACCAAACGATCTCATCCATACATCCTCCTTCCATCCAACGGTGTAGATTAAATATGATTTAAAAATAAAAATAGCCGGAGGGGCACTTTTGTCAATTCACACAATCTAATAAATATCTCTTTTTCACACACACACACACACACCATTTTCACACACACACTCCACCGTTTCTATGTCTCTCTTTAATACATCTCACTTTCCCCCAATTCGTAACCCTAACCCTAACCACCAAATCCACCGTCAATCCACCGCGAAACCACCGCAAAATCATTCGATTCTGAAGGCCGTTCGTTAAAATGGGTGTAAGAGATGAAATAGCTCAAATAGATCAAAATAAGCTTTTAAATGTCGATTCTAGTATATTTTTGTCTCATTTTTCTAATAAGTCATTATTTTGTGGTTTTATTAGCTTATTTTGTTATTGAAAAAGTGTTTTGATTAGGTTATATCAGCGAGTAGATTAGATTTTAGGATTAGTTTATTTTTTGTGATAGAATGACTGTTTGGATTAGCTTATTTTTGTTATGGGAATTATTGTTTGAATTAGCTTATTTTTCTGATCTAGTTACTTGTTATGTTTTACTTAAAATTGAATAAGCTTTGTATTTTTGGCTTTTTTTTTTGAAGTAATAGGCATAAGAAGATAAGTAAATGGATTTTCAGCGATTGTAAGTATAATCCTATGGGATTCACACTGAATCCCATGGGATTCACATATAATGAGTCTTAATATAGAAGGACAATCGCTTGATAAGTTGTTTTATACATATATAAACTAAAACTATTGTGTTTCATGGCAGAAATGAGATATTCAATGTGATGTTTTGAGTAACATTGTGTTTTAGTTGTTGTTTTATGTATTCAGGTGTGTTTGGCTAAGATTATCTAAGGCGCTAATTAACTTATTGGTGTTATGAAAATGTAGTAAGACGATGTGAGTGTTTGTTTTGAGATAGCTATTTATAAGCTTATTTAAGGGTTTTACGATGTCAAAAATGTGTTTTAATGGTTTGCCTAGGAAAAAGTTTGCTATCATAGAATGAGTTTCTTGATTAGCTTTTTAGGAATCAGATTCATAGTTGCGTAATGTTTTGTTTGTTAGTATTAGGACTTTGTGATTGATGAAATTGTGCTGTTGTTTTATAACTAATATTGTCTCAAAACTAATATTACTCTTTTTCATCTTAAAATTGATATAGGTACAATTTTGAACCCCTCGCCGGTTTCTCGGTTCAATCCTTTCGATGATTTGCCGAAGAAACAAGCAGAAAATGTGAAGAAATCTCGGCACAATCCATATGATGAATTGGCTAAGAAAAAATCTGTTGTTGTTGTTAAGAAGCCGTCGAAACCAGATAAGGCGACGAAATCAGTTTGTGTTATTGATAATATTATTAATGTTGGTAATATTATTGCAGATACTCTTAGTGATTTGGCTAGTGACAGTATTATTGCTGATACGCTTTCTGATTTGGCGAATGATAATGTTTGTAAAGTTAATGAGAAGGAGAAGGAGCAGGAGTCTGAGACAGAGAAGGAGTAGTTGTTGAGTGTTGTTCTAGATAAGGTTTCTAATGTTGTTTGTGAAGATAAGGAGAATGAGAAGGAGACGGAGATGGAGAAGGAGAATGAGAGTGAGAAGGTGTCGAGTGTTGTTCAGGAGACGGAGAAGGTGTCGAGTGTTGTTCAGGAGACGGAGAAGGAGAAGGAGAGTGAGAAGGAGAAGGAGAAGGAGAAGGAGAAGGAGAGTGAGAATGTTGTTACCTATAAATCAAGGGGTAATAGGTCAGGTATTGTTAAGGATAAGGTGAAGTACAAGGGTCCTGATGTTCTGCGTCTCTAAGATAAGGAGAGTGAGAAGGAGAAGGAGAAGGAGAGTGAGAAGGCAGTTATGAAGCTTAAGTTGAAGTTTAAGGTGAATAATCCTAAGTCGAGTGAGAAGGCAGTTAAGTCCACTCCTAAGTCGAGTGAGAAACCAGTTAAGTCCACTCCTAAGTCGAGTGAGCAGCTAGTTAAGACCACTAAACTGAAACGGAAATTGGTATTAGCAAAAGCAGATGAGGGTACAAAGAAACCAAAGCTCAAGGTTCAAAAAGGTATATATCTGTCTTTTTTTGTTTGATTGAATTCAGTATGCCTAATTAAGTAATTCAGTATATGTTTGAGTAAAATGTTTAATATTAACTTAAAAGTTCAAGGTTAGGCTGTTTGAATCCCATGGGATTAATTAATCCCATGGGATTCATTATTAATCCCAAGGGATTCACTTTCAATCCCATGGGATTCATTATGAATCTCTTTGTTATCAAGTGGTTTATATTATGTTTTTTTTATGTAGATGCTGATGAAAAGAAGATATCAAAGAGTAATGCTGATGAAAAGAATAAATCAAAGAGAAAGAGGGGCAATTCTTCCGTTTCTGATAAAGAAGAAGATAAGGGGAAGAAGAAAGTGAAGGACGATTCTGGTAAAGAAGATGTTAAAGAAGATATTTTACCTGACAATGTTATGAAGCAGTTGATGAAGACTCTGTTGAAGAATTCTTTGGTTAAAGTAGAAACTGATGAGGAGAATGAATGGAAGCCGAATAAGAAAGGCAAGAAGAAAGAAAAGGTGTTGACAATGAAGAAAAATGACATCAAGATTATCTTAAAAAATTTCCCATTCTTCATGCTAGGTCAGCACCTACTGCCCTTCATACTGCCATCCATGGCATAAAAAATGTTGATATTGAGAAGTTTTTGGTGGAGATAGGGTTTAGCTCGTATTTCAATTTTTATATAACCAAAATTCCATCAAGGTTAGGTAGGTATGTGCTTGATAATTTTGATGCTAAGACTTGCCAGTTGAAGTTGGAAGGTGGGAAGTCAATTCAGGCCACTGTTACCAAAGTTCATGAGCTGCTAGGTATTCCGATTGGCGGCGAGTCTTTGTTATCTTTAGAAACCAGGCTAGTGGGAGTTGATTTTGAGAAAGTTTTGTTTGGTCAGTTTGAAACAAAATCTGCTAAGCAAATAAGAGTGAATGATATTGCTAGCAAGTTGATTGAGTCTAAGGAAATTGACTTCCTTTTTAAAATCAACTTTCTTGCCTTGCTTACGAATACAATGGGTATGGTTGCTGGCTTGCAGGGGGAAATAAACCTTGATGTTGTTAAGCGTCTTCGTGAAGATACTGATATTTGTAGTATTGATTGGTGTGAGTACATCTTTCATTGTCTTAAACTCAGTAGAAAACCGACAACTCTTCAAAACAAATACACGGGGCCATATACCTTTCTTGCTGTAAGTTTTAAACTATACGAAGTTTTAAATTGTTTTTATGTTTGTGTGACATATTTTTTGACATATTATGTTTATATCATGTTATTGTGAATCCCATGAGATTAACTGTGAATCCCATGGGATTAACTGTGAATCCAATGGGATTCATACAAAATCCCATGGGATTCATAAAAAATCCCAGTGGATTAACTGTGAATCCCATGAGATTAACTGTGACATATTTGTTGTATCTTTCTTACACTTTTTCGTTCCTTGTTTTTTTGTTTACAGCTTTTGTATTTAGATTCCACCAAGTACAAAAAGCTTTCTTATATCCGCACACGTTCGGCCATCAAACATTGGTCGTCATTCTTAATGTCAAAAAGGGAGGACATGGAATTGAAAGAAGAGGTTATGGGGACGTTAGATCTTTATGACGAATCCGAGCTTCCAGAGACGGAAGGTTTTGTTGCCGGTTGTTCTACTGATAGTTCTTACAAGGAGGTTTGTTTAATTCCTTGTTTTATTTTCTTGTGATACTTCTTTATGTGTGAGCATTTTAGGATCCCATGGGATTCATAAACAATTCCATGGGATTCATAGTTAATCGTATGAGATTCATAAACAAGTGTGTTTAGGATTATTAGCTTTTTGATAACTTTTGTTGTTGGGTTCTAGCTTAAATTTAAACTTAAACTTTCCCCCATTAGGCCTGATTTTTCTGAGTTGACAATCTTTCACCCATTAGGCCTGATTTTACCAAGTTGGTTGTTAATCCCATGGGATTCACATACAATCCCATGGGATTCATAGTGAATCCCATGGGATTCACATTGAATCCCATGGGCTCACATTGGATCCCATGGGATTGTATGTGAATCCCATGGGATTCAATGTGCTTATCTCATTATGAATATTCCTATTTTTTTTTACTTCAGGAATTGCTTAAAAAACTTTAAGAAAAGTTATATGTTTTAAGCAATGAAAGAATTGGTGTTGAAGAACTTTTGGTTATAGGCGGTGTAGACTTTCCTGCTGATCCAAAGCTCATTGAACTACATCAAAGGTATGTTCAGATTCTCGAGCATCCAGTCTCATTGAATGGTGAAGATCTTGATCGAACTGATGATAATGGAGGTGCTGAGGGAGATGATGATACTGTAATTGATAAACGCCTATCTGGTACCGATCCTTAATTCCGATAGCCTGTTGTAGTTCCCTTTTGTACTTGAAACCGTCGAATTTATGTAATAACTTTGTTAAATTTGTTAAATTTATAATTGTTGTAGTTCCCTTTTATTGGATCTCTTTCCGACATTGGTTAATTTATTGGATCTCTTTCCTTTTTATTGGATCTCTTTTATTGAATCCTATGGGATTTATCTGTGAATCTCATGGGATTCATCTGTTAATTCCATGTGATTCATTTGTCAATCCCATAAGTTTTGTTGCCTAATGTTCAAAGTGTAAATCCCATAAGCTTTGTTTTAGTTATTTCAAGGGTGAAAGTTGAAAACACGCAAAATAATATTTCAAAACACACGATGTACGCAACGAACTTTCAAAAAGCTGAAAACACGCAATATACTTTCAAATTTGGAACAATGTACGCAATATGACCTGGAACCAGCAGGTTACCAGGTTTCAAACTTTGAAAATTGACAGGAATAGTCCCTGTGGCTTGCGTTGACTTTCGCTGGTCATCCTTGGACTTTTTTTCACCTACAAAAGGTACAATAACAGTCCCTATGGTTTGCGTAGACTTTCACATTAGTCCATTTTTATACTTTTTCACCCGTTCTCTTACGTTTTTATCCGTTTTCGTCCGTTTTTTTACGTTTTCATTCGTTTTTATACAATTTCATCCGTTCTCTTACGTTTTCGTTCATTTTTTTTACGTTTTCGTTCGTTTATAAACGTTTTCACACACGTTTTCACAAACAATTTTACACACGTTTTTACATACGTTTTCACACACGTTTTTACACTCGTTTCAACACACGTTTTCACAAACATTTTTACACACATTTTTATATACATTTTCATACACGTTTTTACACACGTTTTTACATACGTTTTTACACACGTTTTTACACACGTTTTTACATACGTTTTCACACATGTTTTTACACACGTTTTTACATACGTTTTCACACACGTTTTTACACACGTTTTCGCACACGTTTTTACACACGTTTTTATATACGTTTTCGCACACATTTTTATATACGTTTTCACACACGTTTTTACATACGTTTTCACACACGTTTTTACACACATTTTTACATACGTTTTCACACACGTTTTTACACACGTTTTCGCACACGTTTTTAAACACGTTTTTATATACGTTTTCGCACACGTTTTTACACACGTTTTTATATACGTTTTCACACACGTTTTTACACTCGTTTCTACACACATTTTCACAAACATTTTTCCACACGTTTTTATATACGTTTTCACACACGTTTTTATACACGTTTTTACATACGTTTTCACACACGTTTTTACATACGTTTTCACACACGTTTTTACACTCGTTTTCGCACACGTTTTTACACATGTTTTTATATACGTTTTCACACACGTTTTTACACATGTTTTTTACACGTTTTCGCACTCGTTTTTATATACGTTTTTACGCACGTTTCTATAAACGTTTTTACACACGTTTTTTGGAATTTCTTTCAAAAATTTTTTTCGGAATTTTTTTCCGATTTTTTATTTCTGATCTTTTTTTGAAATTCCTTACAATTTTTTTTGTCAAAATTCTTTTTCTAATTTTTTTTATGAACGACCACCTAAAAAAACGTGTGCGAAAACGTATGTAAAAACGTGTGTAAAATTGTTTGTGAAAACGTGTGTAGAAACAAGTGAAAAACGTGTGTAAAAATGTGAACGAAAACGTGTGTTAAAACATGTGTAAAAATGTGTGCGAAAACGTATATAAAAACGTGTGTAAAAACGTGTACGAAAATGTGTGTAAAAACGTGTGTGAAAACGTATGTAAAAACGTGTGTAAAAACGTGTGTGAAAACGTATGTAAAAACGTATGTGAAAACGTATATAAAAACGTGTGTAAAAACGTGTGCGAAAACGTATATAAAAACGTGTGCAAAAACGTGTGTAAAAACGAGTGTGAAAACGTATGTAAAAACGTGTGTAAAAACGTGTGTGAAAACGTATATAAAAACGTGTGTAAAAGTGTTTGTGAAAACGTGTGAAGAAACGAGTGTAAAAATGTGTGTGAAAACGTATGTAAAAACGTGTGTAAAAACGTATGTGAAAACGTATATAAAAACGTGTGTAAAAACGTGTGTGAAAACGTATATAAAAACGTGTGTAAAAACCTGTGCGAAAACGTGTGTAAAAACGAGTGTGAAAACGTATGTAAAAACGTGTGTGAAAACATATATAAAAACGTGTGTGAAAATGTTTGTGAAAACGTGTGTAGAAACGAGTGTAAAAACGTGTGTGAAAACGTATGTAAAAACGTGTGTAAAATTGTTTGTGAAAACGTGTGTAAAAACGTGTGTAGAAACAAGTGTAAAAACGTGTGTGAAAACGTTTATAAACGAACGAAAACGTAAAAAAAATGAACGAAAACGTAAGAGAACGGATGAAATTGTATAAAAATGAACGAAAACGTAAAAAAACAGACGAAAACGGATAAAAACGTAAGAGAACGGGTGAAAAAGTATAAAAACGGACTAATGTGAAAGTCTACGCAAACCTTAGGGACTGTTATTGTACCTTTTGTAAGTGAAAAAAAGTCCAAGGATGACCAGCGAAAGTCAACGCAAGCCACAGGGACTATTCCTGTCAATTTTCAAAGTTTGAAACCTGGTAACCTGCTGGTTCCAGGTCATATTGCGTACATTGTTCCAAATTTGAAAGTATATTGCGTGTTTTCAGCTTTTTGAAAGTTCATTGCGTACATCGTGTGTTTTGAACAATTATTTTGCGTGTTTTCAGCTTTCACCCTTATTTCAACAGTGGTTGATCCATCTCAAATAAAAGAAGAATGTGATGATGGTAATGGGGATGATAAAGATGCCGAGAAGCGAGATGATGCAGTTCCCGTAAAGCAAGTTGCTGGACCTTTCTCTTTAACTCAATGGATCGAAAACAATTTAGAGCTGATTGAAGAGTGGTTTAATTATGCAGTTGCTGAGTTCTATTATGTAATATTCTTGTATAATATTAGTGTTTTAATTTTTTTTAATATATTTTTTTATTTTATTCAGCTAAAGTCGGTCGCTGAAGGTACTGTGAAGCCAATGGGTGATGTGAATCCAGGTGCCATTACTCCTCAAAATATGGCTACTCGTGCTTCCAATGTAAGTTGGAGTCCTGAAAAGCGTTTGGTGAAACCGTCTTCCTATTTATTATCTCCATATATGAACAAGAAGACAAAGGTTCAACTTAAACTAACTAGGTCGGAGTTCGTTCTTGGGAATAGTGTTTTCGCGATGCAGGGCGAAAAGATGTAAGTTTGTGTTTTTTATATTTGTTTCTTTGTTATCTGATTCAATGTGAGGGATTGATAGTGAATCCCATGGGATTCACAGTGAATCCCATGGGATTGTATGTGAATCCCAGAGGATTGTATGTGAATCCCATGGGATTCACAGTGAATTCCATGGGATTGTATGTGAATCCCATGGGATTCACAATTATATGATATGATTCTTAAATGATTTTTTTTTTCTTATATAGTGAACAAGTTTTTGATTTTTTTTCTTATATAGTGAACCAGTTTTTGAAACACATTCTGGGGAGCCATATTCACTGCGTTTGAATATGGAGACATTAGCACCCGTTTTGGAGGTTGATGCTAATGTAATTGATTGTTTAGCTGCAATTCTGAATCATGAAAATCGTTCTAGAGGAGCTGGTTGTCCATCCCGACACTTTTTCCCAACTGGATGTATTGTAAGTAATTATTTTTTATTTTGCTTAGTAAACTGTTTTCAATTCATATCGTGACATCATATTGTAAAATTGCATATACAGCCGATAACTATGTTTGCTGGAACATTGGAGTCTGAGGATGATAAATTTCAAGAATTTGAAAAAGAACTTTCGGCTCATTTTAAAGATGATGTTGGTGGCATAGCTCTCAAAGGCATTGAATTGGTAAAATTATATTTTTTTGTTTTAATTTTTTATTTTTGTTTTTTATTATATTTTTTTGGTTTTGTTTAAACAGTCAGTTTTTCCTATTCGTAAATCGGGCTATTTCTTAGTTGTTGTCTTCAGTCTTACTAAAAGGGTTACAACAATGACGATACTGGATAACAGCAATTGTGGAGCAACGTATGAGGAAAAGTATGAAGATTCATGTGAAGTTCTTGTAAGTACTTTTTGATTCATTCTGAATCCCATGGGATTCATACTGAATCCCATGGGATTCAGTATGAATCCCATGGGATTCATTCTGAATCCCATGGGATTGACACATATGACACATGTTACTTTTATGATACTTTTATGATGAATCCCATGGGATTCATACAGAACTATATGAGATATTAGACGAATCTGTGATTTTCTCATAATTATAGTTATTTATGCTCTTTTTTTTTAATAATTTTTGTAGAAAATGTTATTTGTCCGTCATCTGGAGTTGTATGGATACAATAAACCTGCTAGCATTCGTAAAGTCAATCCAAGAATCGCAAGCCTCAAGTGGAAGACTAAGAACAACTTCAAGGATTGTGGTGTTTTCGCTATGTTACATATGGATAATTACACTGGTGAAGCTCCTGGAAAATGGGATTGTGGTTTGGTTGCTAACTCTAAAGAGCAGTCTGACCAATTGAGGTTATTGAGATTCAAGTTTGCCACCAAGATATTGTTACACAAGATTAATGTTCATGCGGTTAAGATGTATGAATTAGCATTGGAGTTTGATAAACTTCCTCATGGTGAAAAGCTGTCTATAATTTTTTTCAGCAATTAGGAATAGGGATGCACGTGACTGCAAATTCTAGAAGTTCGTCTTTTGTTAATGGTAGAACTATAACTGTTGAAGTAATTGGTTTACACAGATGGTGTATGCAAATTCTAGAAGTTCGTCTTTTGTTAATGGTAGAACTATAACTGTTGAAGTAATTGGTTTACACAGATGGTGTATGCAAATTCTAAAAGTTCGTCTTTTGTTAATGGTAGAACTATAACTGTTGAAGTAATTGGTTTACACAGATGGTTTACACAGATTTTCTTTTATGCTATTATCAGATTTTTATGATATTTTGTATAGATTTTCTTGCTATTATCAGATTTTTATGATATTTTATTTACATTTTCTTGTTGATGGTTGAAATTTTAAATAAAGTTATAAAATAATCCCATGGTATTCATTTGCTAATCCCATGGGATTCTTATAAATATTCAAATAAAGAAGAAAAATATAAAAGAACCAGAATTTTCTTTGTAAATCATCTGAATAATCAAGTAAAGAAGAAAAAATAATCAACAGAAAACCAGAATATAATAAGTTTGTTCAAGAAACTGTTGATTCTTATAAATATAATAAATTTGGGTTATGTTGTTTTTGTTGAAGTAATTGGTTTAAACGAATTTCAATGAATCCCATGGGATTAGGGAAATAATCCCATGGGATTCATTTTCTAATCCCATGGAATTCTTATGAATATTCAATTAAAGAATAAAAATAAACAACAAATTCAGAAATTTCAATGATTTCTGGTTTAAACGAATTTCAAAGAATCCCTTGGGATTAGGTAAATAATCCAATTGGATTCATTTGATAATCTCATGGGATTCATTTGATAATCTCATGGGATTCTTATAAATATTCAATTAAAAATTTAAAAAATAAGTAGCTCACAAATTCAGAAATTTCTTTTCAAATAATCTAAATATCCAATTAAAGAAGAAAATAACTAACAAATTCAGAAATTTCATTTGCAAATCATCTAAATATTCAAGTAAAGAATAAAAAAGAACTAACATAAAACCAGAATATAATAAGTTTGTTCAAGAAACTTCTGGTTTCGGCTTTCGCCTATTTGGGTTATCCGGACAAGTTGTTTTTGTGTGCAAGTTGGTCTTTATTCCACAAAAGCCGCATTTCTTCTCTTGTTTCTTTTTAACTCCAAGTGCTTTTTCTCTCTCACTCTTTCGCCTTTTATTGCATAATGTTCACCAATCACATCTCCCGTTTTACTTGAAGGAGGATTTGGAACCTCAGCCTCCACTTCTGTTTTCAATGTCTTCAACTTTTCTACAAACTCACCCATCTTCTCTACATTATTGCTTAACCTGAATAAGCAATTGTCCACCATAGAAGTTGCTTCGTTTGTAAGTCTTTCAACTTCTACATTTTTTCCCCATATCTGTTTCTTTTCCTTCTCAATTCAGGTGGTATTATATCCCTTGTCCAACGCCTCAAAATATACTGTTTTGGAATGACGTTAATATCACGGTTCCTGAAGACAAAGAATATGTTTCGGCATAGAAAACCATATCGAGCAAAATGTCTACAACTGCATACCACCGACCCATCTTCTATTGTACGCAGTACCTGTTTTAGACAAAAAATAAAAAAATAATTACTTTGAATTACTTTTTCCTTAAAATTCATACTGAAAACCATGGATTCATAACTAATCCCATGGGATTCACTGTGAATCCCATGGGATTCATTTCTCAATCCCATTGGATTTACATGTGTATATCATGGTTTTTATGCTGATAACAAGTGACTGTAACAAATTCATTCTCAAAACTAATCTCATGGGAGTGAATCCCGTGGGATTCACAGTGAATCCCACGGGATTCACTGTGAAAAATAAGAAAAGAATTACTTTGAATTACTTTTTTTTTTTAAATTCGTACTGAAAACCATAGATTTATAACTAATCCCATGGGATTCACAGTGAATCCCATGGGATTCATGCTGAATAAAAAGAAACATACCTTATAGTCTATAAACCTTTTCTTCTCTTCACTATTGTCTTCCTCTGCTTGTTCTTTTGCAGCTTCCTTATTAGTTTTTCTATAAACCCACAGATTTTTGTCTCTTATCATTACAATCTCACAACCTTCTTCTATCTTTAAATCTTGAATCGTACAATTCCAACATGCTTCGTATATTTCAGTTTGAACTAGCAGAAATATCGTTCTAGTATACACTTTTGCTGCATGACGTTCAATCTCTAATTGTGTTAGACATTTTGGAGCCGCGTCAAATGTTTTAAAGTCCAAATGTTCTTGCCTATATCGTTGTCTTTCCATTGCTGATTCATAGGACATCATAAAACTAACTAGCGTTGCTCCTGGGCTTGTGAAACTTTTGAAGAACGAGTTTTCACTCTCGGATCTTGATGCGGTTCTCATCAAACCAAACAATGGCGAGTCGATGAAAAAAGCTGGAATCCACATTTCTCATAGGTTAAACATCTTGGTCATCCATTTGTGGTTTTGTAAACCAAAATCCTCAATCAACTTAGCCCATTTCTTTTCAAATTCCAATGGTTCCATGTACATATTCCAAACAACCTTCTTAAAACGCTTCTTGAAATCTGTTTCTACATATATCTCTTTACAAATCTGTTATTGATAAAGATAGTTTTAGAATCATGTTATCATCATAAATAAGATGATTTACACATGTAAATCCCATGGGATTCATCAGTCAATCCCATAGGATTCATCATGCAATCCCATGGGATTTATTAGGCAATCCCATGGGATTCAAAGTTTCATACAGAATCCCATGAGATTCATAGTATCATATATGATAAGAAACACATTTTTTATAAGTTCAATAAATTACCTTTGCTGGAATCTTTTGGTCAATATGCCACATGCAAAGTCTGTGCTTTGCTTTAGTGAAAACGGCTTCAATGGCTCTCTTCATTGCTCCATCTTGATCTGTTACCACCATTGTTGGTTCTTTTTTGAAATCTGTCATAAATGCTTTTAGAAGCCACGTGTATGACTAAGTGTCTTCATGTAATAGCATTCCCGATCCAAGTGTGACACACTTTCTGTGATTATCGACAGCGGTGAATGGTACAAACACCATATTGTACCTAAAAATAACATAATTGATAATTACACACACAATCTAAAAGGGTGAATCCCATGGGATATAATCTGTGAATCCCATAGGATTTCATGAGAATCCCATGGGATTTCATGATAATCCCATGGGATTTCATAAAGAATCCCATGGGATTCTCATGAAATCCCATGGGTTTTCATAAAGAATCTCTTGTAATTTAGATATAAAACTTACTTGTTACATCTGAATGTTGCATCAAATGATACTATGTCTCCAAACTCCTTATAATTGCATTTCGCAACTTCATCAGCCCAAAACTAAGCCACTAACTCACTCTCTTCTACCTTATACTGAAACGTAACGTTTGGCACATATATCTTTCTGTTTTCCATTTTATTTATAAGCATTTGTGCGTCACTTTCCCCAATGAACATATTAACATCCCGCATTTCATTCTTAAAATCATCAACTATCCCATGAACATACTCATACCCTCCCTTCATACTCGTTAACAGGTTATGAGCCCATGTTGGACCACTCTTGTTCTTTGGAGCTTTAACAATGAACATTTTTTCTGCTTGTGTCATTCTTCTTTGCATTTTTGTAAAATGTTTGTACTCTTTTGGTAGGAGCATATGGTTGTGTTTTGCAATAAACTTAACAATCTGGTATTTTTGAGAAACAACATCCAATTCTAACCTTATACGAGCTCTACAACCTGTTATATAAAAAAAATTTAAAAACATGTTATTCAAAAACAAATCCCATGGGATTCAGAAAGAATCCCATGGGATTCATAAAGAATCCCATGAGATTCAGAAAGAATCCCATGGGATTCAGAAAGAAACTCATAAATATATTAGAGCTTTACACCTGTTACATGCATCATTGTATTTCTTTTTTGTTTGTCACTGTCTTTAGCATCCAAAGTGTCGATATTAATATGTCTTGGAGCTCCTTCTTTATTGCACATGATGTATTTGAGTTGTACCGCTCCAGATTTTGTTAATTTTTGTCTTGCTTTTTTAATTTGAAAACCTCCGGCTTCAGCGTAGTTACCATACATTTCTATAGCTTCATCTAGAGTGTTATAGAATTTTCCCTCTTCTGGTATAGGAATTCCTTCTATATGAGGCTCCCAATATTCCGATCCACCCGGTGTCTCAATGTATTCATATAAAGTTGGTCTTGGTGATTTCATAGAATCTGTACATAAAAAGCAGAATCTCAAAGGATTAAGAATTCTGCAAACAATGAATCCCATGGGATTCATAAAGAATCCCATGGGATCTTAAAGAATCCCATGGGATTCTTAACGAATGCCATGAGATTCTTTATAAGTTCCTGGTGATACGTTTATAAATTTATCTTGTACAGAATCCCATGGGATTCACATAGATGAGATTCTTTATAAATTACTTATGATAGGGCTTGGCTTGACCCTGTGTTCTCTCCTGGTCGGGTCGGAGGCGAAAACTGGCAAAGTTCATCATTCAGTGGTGGGGTGTTCGTAGAAAAGAAGGCGTCGCCCAACGAGTGGCAGATTTTGATGGAGTCTCGCTTGGATGCTGGGGAGATCCATAGATCTGGATAGAGTCCCCGGAATAGTACGCGCGCTAGCGCGCTATGGCTTACGCAGTTGACCGGATCAGATAGCCCTTCGGGCAACCAACCAACCAAACCCGGCACATCAAATTCCATTCCGATCAACAACTTGGAGGTATGGCTAAGTGGCTTAAGGCATTGGTTCGCTAAATCGACATACAAGAAGATTGTATCATGGGTTCAAATCCCATTTCCTCCGGAACAGAAGTGAAACGGGCGGGCGAAATGACGTGAGAGAAAGAACCTTTTGGTGGAGTCCAGCCCCCCAGAATAGCACTACTTAGTGACTAGGAGCGGAGAGACCTTTGCGCGTTCTTTTTGTTTGATCGGCCTATCTTATTTCTATAAGCAAGCTCCCTACGGCTGTCCAGGGACAGGACGGCTCTCGGTTCTTGAGCATGTTGAGGGATTAGGCGGCAGTTGAAAGAGCTGCTCGAAAGCTTGACGAAGAAGCGAAAAAGGCCTATTATATATATATTCTATTTTTTTTTAGTACAAGGGCTTTTTACTAGTCAAGTGGTAAGGTAGGGCGCTATTCGATGAATAAAAAAGATTTTAGGAAAGTGGTTCAGGTAGCTCTGCTGGTTAGAGCAAAGGACTGAAAATCCTTGTGTCAGTGGTTCGAATCCACTTCTAAGCGGGCCAAGGGTCCAAAGGCCGGGAGCGAGCCGGATTTTGAAATTCAAGTGCAAGAGTAAGCCAAAAAATGTGAGCGCTCCTGCACTATACGGCTTTTTTGCGTCGCCCTATCTTGCTGGAGGAAGATTTCGAAAAAAAGCTATTTCTTAGGTTCTCGCGTCCCTGTGCCCAAAAGGATGGGTGAGTTCAGTTTGAGTGTTCATCGATCGGGTGGATCTATATGCTCCAGGATGGTGAGACGAGGTGTAGCGCAGTCTGGTCAGCGCATCTGTTTTAGGTACAGAGGGCCATAGGTTCGAATCCTGTCACCTTGATGTGAGGCATTCCGTCAGCAAATACTCAAATATGAACATCCATCGACCGTTACCACTTCCTCTTACTCGTGACTCGTATATGTACTTTCTATAGCAAGCACACGAGACCTATAGCTAAAGATCATATAGCGCCACAATATATATATACGAACCTATAAGGAACACTTATCTCTTTCTCAGTGCTTTCTTTAGGCTCCTGGCTGCTCGTTGGTAGAACACAACCCATATGATATTGAGCTTGAGCATTCGGGCTTCTTTCTTTTTTTTTTAAGAAATGCTTCTTTCTAATTCTAAGGTGGTAGGGCAGCTAGTTTGAGTGGGGCCTGACGGTTTCCCGAACTTCTTCTTTCATTTTATATTAATAAGGGGCTAGTTAGGGAGGAAATATCGATGGCAATCAAGGATGGATTTCTATTTCGGAAGGGGTGCTTACTGAAAGAGTTCAACACTACGCTCATTGCTCTTCTTCTAAAGTCCCTTGGAGCCAATCGCTTGCCTGAAGCTTGACATGATGAAGGCGCTTTTAAGCCCTTCCCGAAGGAAAGAGGGAATGGCCCTTCCTCTTACCTTCTGTTGAGACTGAGATAGAAGACTGGGCTTTCTCCCTCTTCTACCGAGAGGCTGCGGGAGTCAACTCTGTCTCATCCTCATCCCCCTGGTAAAGGCGATCCTAAGCCCTCCTCTCCGCCTAGGAGGCACCTGTTTAGATGAAGGCACGGGTCGTCTAACAAGGCATGGGACCCATAGATTCATTGTCTGCTGTGCAGAAGCTTCCTTCCTGCATCTGCATGCGTGCTTCCCCAGAAGGAGGCACACATTGTAACAATTCATCGCGATAGCTGCCTTTGGCTCTACTCTAATTGGCAACGAGACAATGGATTGGATTTATTCCTACACATATGGGCTCAGGTTCCTTCCTCCTCTAGTCCGAATCAAGATGGCTCCTCTCGATCTTGTGATGCCTTCGGCCCAAAATTCTCCAGATAGCTTCCTTTACTTTTATATTAGTCAAGGGAAAGCTTATGAACGGTTCCAAAATTACACGCTATTCCGTCTCATCCTTTCGCCCCGGATGGTAGGAATAAGATAAAGGAGGAGGACTTTTTTGACTTCAATCGAGGAAGACTCGCACCCGCGTCTTTGTTTGAATCACTGACAGTTCAAAGGATTCATTGATGAATCTCATAGGATTCATTTATTAATCCTGTAGGATTCATTCATTAATATTGAATGAAATGATTAATAATGAATCAAATGGGATTTATCAATAAATCCCATAGGATTCAGTATGAATCCCATGGGATTTATACTTCTCTTAAATCATTAAACAAAAAATTAGATTATGATAGGATTTACCATGAACTTCTTTAACAGTAGCATCTTCATCTAGTAAATCACCTTCTGTAATCAAATCATCTTCTGACGTGTTTATTGAAGAGTCCGGCCGGTTTGTTGATGATTCCGATCTAATTATTGATGATTTCGACGGCGGCGGTGGTGTTTTTGATGAATTCGTTATTCCGATGATTTCCGATTGGTTTGTTGATGATTCCGATCTGATTATTGATGTTTCCGGCTGGGTTGATGATGATTCCGATCTGATTTCCGTCGGCGGCGGTGGTGTTGTTGATGAATCTATCGGATTCATGATTAATCCGGCGAGATTCATGATTTTTCGGCGTGAGATCTGGAAATTTTTGTGATATGGCGTGAGATCTGATTATTGATGAGAGAGAAATCAAGCCGGTTATGATTTTTGTGATATGGCAGTTTTTTTTGTTTTTATTAAGTTTTATGATTTTACTATCTTGCCCTTCTTTGTATATTTTGGTTTCATCTAAGCCATTAGATGGAGGGGGATTGGATGGTTGGGATTTGATTAGATGTACTTTATATACTAGTTGTTTTTTATAGATCTCACCTCATATATAAAATAAAAAGTATTATACATATATTTAAACCACATATTAAACATCGACGGTTTTTGCCCCCATTTTACTCTTCTGTTTCCCGCCAAAACTGTGGCCCAAATGGCTGGCCTGTTTTCTTAGCCCAAGTGATCCATCAGAACAAAAAGTCACCACGTAAGTATAGGTAGATCCAGAATCTTCAGTAGGTACGATCATTCCATCATCCCTGCCTCAATTATTTGTTCCACAGATCCAGAACATCAAAAGCTTTGCTTTGAGTTAGGTATGGAAGAAAATGGTGAGTTACTTTTATAATTATGGTTTAATTATTGAATTTAGGGTTCTTAATTTATGGTTTAATTTCTTAATCCCTTTAGCCCTGATTTTAGAGTTCTTAGTTACGGATTGTAGGGTTCTTAATTTCATAATATTTTTTGCCCTAAGAGTGGGTCGGTCTAATGTCGGAGCTGTTTATGCCGTTGACAACAACGATGACGGCAGGTTTTTGATGTTTAAAATAAGCGCTTGCAAGATGTTTGTAATTATGGGTTTTGTGTTCTTTGATCTAACCAGTAAATAATAGGCTACTAAACACAACGACATTTTTCTATAGTAAATAGGTACATGTAGCGAGACAAACGTTGTCTTTTTTTGTTCCTAAAGATATAGATAGTTGCTATTAGTGAGCTGTTATTGTATAACCTGGCTCCCTAAAGAAATACCTAATAAAGGGTTAAGGTAGTCGATGTACTTGCGGCTATAATTTATTTTACTTACTATAAATTCATGTCCAAACAACAGCGAAAGGTCAATAAGGCATAGTCTCAGAAATGTCATCATAGAATGGGTGAAACTCGAGGGCGACGGAACAGCTGAAACCTCAAACCTGATTAATGATGCCCATGAAAACTTGCGGTTCTTTGCGGTATGCAACTATGAACCATAAACTATACTATCCTGAGTTCTAGCATATATTAATGGCTTAGTTTTTTAAGATTTTTCGATCATGGAATGTTAGATGATGTTTCGGAGCCAGTAGAGAAGTTCACAAAAGGGAATTACAAGAAGTGTATGGGAACGGTGTTCACAGAAATGATGAGCAAAGTTCTCAAGCTTCAAACTAGAAGGTAAAACGTCTTACACTTTTATTACGGTTAATAGTGCCTGACTTGATGCGACATGTAAGTAAAGAGTTGTGGATATTCTGTTTTAACCGACCTGATGAAGTCAAAACTGATTCAGAGGGGTTTCAGCAATAAGAGAGTAGTTTGATGTGGAGGATAAGCTTAACGCGCTCAGCAAATGTTGCAAATGTTGAGGTGGAAAGTGTCGAGAACGGAGTTGCAGTCGTCAAACTTATGGGTCAATATAGTGGTGAGTATTTAAATTGCACTAATGATAATGTGTTTGGCTTATAATAGGTCATTGTAAAATGTGGGTCAAGCAGTCAAAGCTGCCCAGTATCACTTTTCTAACCTTTTTGTATTAAAAGGTTTAAAATGTGTCATTGTAATGGAAGTATTATTAGAAGCAAATATATTAAATTAGAGGTGGTAATATGAGAAAAATGGGCAGATTGGGCAATATGCCACTACGGGTTAGGTGGAGATCGGTCATTTCTTTAGTACATGTCCAAATGGGTCACGTTGGATTGGGTTGACCTGCAATTTTTTATTTTACCATTGTTATTATTTCTGTATAGATTATTTTGATATGTACTTAGTTATTTGCCAATACATGTGTAAGGCTGGGGGTGTGAATGTGAAATGATTAATTTGCTCTCCAGAAAAACGTTGAAACTTTAAACATTAGCTAGGAAGATCTTTTTAGTATCATTTTTGTTGTTGTTTGATGACTGAAATGGTCTGTATTGTAGGGACTGTTCACATGGCAGACTAGCCTTACCTGAGTCGGTGAATGTGTGATAATCAAGATGTATGAGAAGGCATTGACAACAACGTAGTGCTGGGTTTCAATGAAGTGTGGAAAGGAGCAGGTACTGCTACAATGTGTGGACTCGATTGGCATTAGTAGTTTATATTAAATTTCCATACAAACGGTGTCGTTTTACTCCCCTGATTTCCCGCCAAATGTTAGCCCAACTACTTAGCCTTTTTTCATAGCCCACAGATCCAACCCATTTTTTTTATATTGCTTATTAGTACTATCTTAGTTCCAGAAATCAAACCCTAGATTTAAAAATAGTGTGCCGTGCAAATCCATCAAAATTATTTCCTGAAGCTTCTACATCTTCCCATAGTGATAGAAGTTCTGTAGTGGTGGGATAGGGTCGTGGCTGTCGGTGGGATAGGGTCGTGGCTGTCTTGAATCTTGATTCAGGTGATGGTCGTGATACTAGAAGACATATACGAAAATAAAAAAAGGTATTCAGTCTGATTATTGCAAGACTTTTTGATATTTTTTTTGTTAATTGTTGTTATGATTTTTGGATTTTTTATGATTTGTGAAAAAAAGATGAAACTAAGGGTTAGTTAACAGATTGGTGAGAAGTTTTGTGAATCTATTGGAATCACATGTTCAGAGTCGATGATTTTCTTTAAAAAAAGATTGAGCTTTGAAAGAGCAGTTTTTTATAAGTTGTTTCTTTCTTTCTTTTGCAAAGTTTATCCTTTTATAAAGGACGCAAAAAAAAAATTAAGCTGTTTTTGATAAGCAGTTTGAGATACGCTGTCTCTTTCTTTCTTTTGCAGCAACTTTATCCTTTTATAACCTCACTTTTCATGAATGTTTTTATGGTGTCTTGCAGGTGAAAAATTTAGCGTTATGGATTGGCAATTTCTGAACCAACAGGTCTTCTGTATACGCAAACAGCATTTGCTGCAAAAGAGCTTTAAAAAAACTATCTAACTGAACTGTTAAATATTATTTTGTGCGACACAAATCTACTAAAGCATGCGATCTGTGTGTCACAAAGTAGCCTTTAACAGCCCAGAAAGATTTTTTTTTCCAGAAAAAACAGTTACTCTTTATTTGTTACTGGTATGTATAGCCTGCCACTTTGTTAGTTTCATATAATCATTCATGTGTGCAATTGGTTTTTGAATATCTTACAACCAATACCATTATTACTGATTGGCAGAAACATGGACTCATTCCTTTTCAAATGGTGCAACATTTATCTATCTTTTATGTCTTTTAATCACCTTTCCTTTTTATAAAACATTTAACATGTACCTAATAACAGTTGCCACATTGAACTTCTTCAGTTTTACTAAAATTTCGAACATTATGATTCTGATGAAGAGCTCAGTTTTCAGTCTTATGCTTACATATAACTACTGACTTTATTCTAACATGCACACTCTTGCAGAAAACCTACTTTCCAGCACCGCCGTAACAAATCATCTCATGCACAGACAGAATTAACAATGGATGCAGAAGTCGACCACTGAAATAATCTAGTTAACTGTTTTGTGAATCCCAGCTTTGCTGATAGAATGGCATGTCAGACCTGGAATAATCCAACCAGCTGTTAGCTATCTGACATGCCATTCTACGACAAAGTTGGCTTGCATTTGAATATATGATCTCGCTTGACCATAGCATCTCTGCTAATGATGCAGATTTGCCTATGCACCCACTTTGTGTGTGTGCTTTGCTATTTTTATTCGACCTTTGCCTATTTACGGTTACAATTCACCCAGCCAACTGGGATCATCAGGTATGACTAATTAAAACCAAAATCCCTAATCTTTTTAGTAATTATTATACTTGCATTCATAGATTGATTACTTGGCCTCAGGATTGTCTTGAACACGTGGAAGCCTACGACACGTGTGTAGCATGTGGCAATGAAACTGTCAATTTGCCAGCGACCGTACAACAAGCACCAGAGGAAATTTCGCTCTCTTTAAATATATATGTTTTTTAAGTTATTATACGCCTGAGATGATTTCATGATTTCTTTCCCATTCACTGTATGTTGCAGGCTTGCAGTAAACAATCCGATGTCCTTCATACCTATCTGTTTCGTTACATTTAAGTAGCGTATCACCAGCCAAGGTAACTTCATAGCTAATTCGCAACGTCGGACTTGAAAAAGGATTTTTTCGTGCTCTCTTTAAATTGTCGCATATGGTAATGACAATTGTCTTACCTCTTATGCAGGCCTTATAACTTTCTACCGTGTTCCGTTACATCTAAGTTCCATATCACTAGTCGAGGTAATTTCATGGTTATTTGTTTCGCTCATGCTTATAAATGGTTGACACTGTTGGGATTGAAAAAAAATGTTTCATGCTGCTTTTTAAAAGTGGTCGTTCTTTTTAAACTTGCCTGCGTGGATTTGCAGATTCCAAACTGCTTATTTAACTTACATATCATCACGTAAGCAGTTTTGATGCCTAATCGCAAACACTATGAAAAAACGTCTTTTCTATATTGAACCATAATGATCAAGTTTTATAATCAATCCCATCAATATGTGAAAACACGTCGTTACACAGTTATGCATACTTTTTTCAGGGATTGCAACAAATCATATCATCTTGACTATTTACATGAATCATCTACACTAGCAGAAAAATCAAATATATGTTGTAAGTGTCTTATAACATGATGAAGTTGTGTGAGATAGTTGGAATTCATATTCGCCTTTATGATATGTGATTATCAGGGACCTTGGATACAGAGATGATGCAGAGGATACGGAAGAACGATGAGCAGTCCTCATGCTGTGAGTTTTTAGACATCGGTATTCACCACATTCAGGTTTATAGATTAGATTTGATTATCAGTTTTATTCTAACAAAGGCGCTCTGCTTATGTACTAGGTCACACAGCGCACGTTTATATCAAATAGCTCCATCAAACAAATGACATAATACCATGCTATTCGCTAAAACCAGGTACGTTACGAGAATGCCTTTTCATTGATTAGATAACACTAGACATAATATGTAATTAAGCAATTGTTTACATGCAAAGTATTCACAAAATTAGGTCATACTTAGATTCCATCACAGGATACCCCTATACCTAACCAGATCAACAAAAGACTATGCCCAAAAAACTAAATTTGTGAATACCAGCCAACAAAAGCTTAATATGGTTGCCCATTCAGTCATTCAATGAATTTCCGGACCTCAGCTGCCCGGGTTTGTTTCTTCGAAACAGTCGCCAGAATCTCTGAGATTTCTGCCGAGTCTTGGATTTGCATGTTCATCAACTCCGAAATGCTTAGCACAACAGAATCAAAAGGGAACAGCTGTTTTAGCTCTTCAATCACAAACTCCCTTTCAGCTATACGAGACCTGATTTCTTGGGTTTTTTTCCTAAGCTCAAGCTCATCCAGCAACAAAACACTTGTCTCTCTCTTAAACTTCTCAATCATCATATCCTTCACATAACTTGACCCAGCAGCATCACCAAGTTCTTTGCAAAATGGAAAGGGAGTTGTCATCTTTTTTTTTTTTTTTTTTTTTTTTTTTTTTTTTATTATTATTATTATTATTATTATTATGAATCAGATAGTTTTTTCTGTGTTTGTATGTTTAAATAGCAGCCCTCTTTCTTAAGATTTGTGAATAGCTATTAATACAACATTTAAAAGACCTGAAATCTTTAATTGCAACTCTTGAGCCACTCCCATGAATAGTAACCCATCATTACTAATGCATGAATATAGGCCAACCTTTCACATCTCCAGCAGTTTGACCAATACATTTGACCATATTAGTAATACAAAAAAATGCAAAAGAAAAAAAAGGCAATTATTGAACCAGAAAATAAAATTTGGTAGTACATTTACTTAGTGTAATATTGTTTGAGGTTTTACTTAGTCTCACCGAAATTCATAGCAAAAAAAAAAAAAAAAAAAAAAAAAAAAAAAAAAAAAAAAAAAAAAAAAGTATTTCATACCAAAAAAAACTTCGGTCAATATAGTATTTTTTTTTCTTAGAACTTTAGATTTAAAAAGTGATTGAAACCTTATTATCGTCGAGTGACCTGACAATTTCTACTGCGTACAGATAGTGATTGAATGAACGTTGCTGGAACATATCAACATTTCAGTGATAGGAGTCGTCGTAACCATGTGCAAAGTATGCTTTTGGTTGCTTCTATCATTTGTATTTCTGCCCTCGCTTCTCTTAAAAACCTGATACAGATAAGTAATATGTTTCAGGAATGTTGACGGTCATTGCTAAACAAGAGGAAGAAACCAGAAGATCTTTTTGGCCAGAAGGCGCGCAAATTATTATTGCATTCTACTAAACTTGACCCCGCGCAACCAGGTATGCGGATATGCTAACTGTTGTTGCACTTTACTAAAGTTGGCCACTGTTGCGGCATTTACTATTGCTTACGCACTTTCGCCCGACACATGCAGGTATCCGGTGATACTTTGTTTAGTTACGACTATGCCCTGAGTTTTGGACTGGGATTAAAAGTGATATTCAACCTTAAGTAGGACTGACTCGACCAGGTAGGACTTACTTACAGTCCTGTAATCATAACCATAATTGGCTGGATTGAAACCAATCATGTAACTTATTTGTAAAGAAGCTAGACAATATATCTTCACATTCATCAAGATCACTTTACAGTTTCAACATATAGAATAAGTAGGCATAGGTGTGGCTTAACCGGTCGTTCATAACAGGTTAAATTTTGTAAATTCAGTGTATGAAATGTAAAAGATATTTACATTAAAAATGAACTACATAATAACTTACAGCCCGTTTGTTTTCAAGCCGGTATACTAAATTTATTTAATCATTTTATATATAATATGTCAAGAATATCACCCAACAATAACACCTATCTCTTGCAAAGTTTCAGGGGAAGCTGATGACGAATTAAAAGATGAAGTGAATGCGTGCAACGTCGCCTAAATCTGAACTGTTTGAAAATTCTACAGAATCTAGCGACGCACATAGATTCCAGTACAAATCAGTAACGCATGCTGTGAAGAATTGAAGAAAGCCAGAATTCAGCAGATGCTGATTGGACATGTCAACCCTGTATTCATGTTGCTCTATCGTTAGTAACCCAAAATTCGTCTTGCTCCATTGTTAATAACAGTATCTTGAAGTGTCATTTTGCATGAATTTTAATTAAACGGATTATCTGATTCTTTTCCGCCTACTTCTTTGGCTGCAAAAAGTTGTAAACTAGAGTCTTGATGTCAAATTGATTACATAAAATATTTTGTTTGTGTAATGAACTTTTTGAATCATTATGGGTTGTTTTTTGGTTCAAACTGATCATTGTCTTTGTGTTAAAAACAGCCCCGTCGTAACGCGGCGGCCGGCGCCATTCTCGCAATATTAAAACAAAAACATAGGAATATTATACTAACAAAAAAAAAGATCGAAACAAGATAACATTTACACAAAAGTAATAGACTAAAACAAAAAAACAATAAAACGCCTAAATATTCTTGGAAAAAAACACAAAAAACAACAGAAAAATAATCAGGCGCGCCTGCAACGCGACGCCCGCAGCCTTTCTCGTATATATAATTATGTGAATTCAGTTTCGGTTTTTGTGGGTTAAACCCGAATTATGCATTCCCTCTGGGCTGATGGCTTATGTAAATCTCTGAGTTTATAACTTGTTTAATCGGCTGATTATGGGCTCATCAGGAATTTATTAGGAAATAAGTTGTTAATCCAAACAGCCCATAAAGTCTGAACCGGGCCGGGTACCTATTACACCACCGAACCAAGCTGTTTCAGAAACCTAACACGCCGGAGAAGAAGACAAGAGCCCCAAGCTCCTTCTGAATCATTCAAGGTATTTTATTCATTACTTTAAATAAAACCCCTTTTATTTAATTGCTTCTTCACTTAAATCATACAAAGTGTTTGATGAAATGCTTCAAAGAGACTATGGACTGATTATTATTTAATATGTTGTTTATTATTATGTCACCAACATTTTATTATTAGGAAAATCAAGTTGAATACTATGGTTACTGTTTCGGCCTTTGAAATAGGACTAGGAATCTGAAACCGATGGGATTAAGCATCATGTATCTTGGTTCCCTGATTTCAGTTCCCATCTTATCTTCCGGTTTTTTTAGCATCTTTTTTGCTATTTTCTGCAAAAATACACTGCTGTGATACCAATTTGGTAAACAATCCCTAAACATTAGTACGTTTTCCTAAACTAGTTTTTCTATGTTCAATCCTTTATTTGTCCTAATCCCTGCTTAGAGATTTCCTTGACTACTGAAATATTGAAATGTCCATAATGAAAATTGAAACCTAAACACCAGGATAAACCGGCATGGGCCTAACACGGTATATGAGCAACTTATAAGCAATTTTTTGTCTAAGTGACAATGTATGTTTATATTAGCGTCTTAGTTTCAGCTGAAATGGGTATAAGCAGTACTAGCAGATTTCACAGTTGGACTCCACTAGTGGCCTCTGTTTGATCTGGATATTACAATCTTGTGATCTTTATTTACAGAAAACCTTCCAAATATGTTACCATCTAACACTTTGATGCCACTTATTAAACGTAACACATACCTTTCATCCCATGCCAGTTTTAGAGATTATTGCTGAATATGTAATAAACTGCTAGGTTCAACATATATAATGGAACTTCTAAACATATGATTTAGGGTGACCATATGCTTGTTCCAACTTACTAACGCACTGGTAGCCCTGAGATGATAGCAATGACACAAGTTGAGTTGAGCTCTTTGAAGCCCAAAACACACTTTTTGGTCACTCTTATGCTTTCCGAATATGCAGTAAACCCCAAGTCTCATTCCAACTGGACCATTGCAGAATCGTATTTCACTATCTTACTTTAAAACTGCCAAATTTCAGTTTTCTCTCGGTAGACCCTAGTTATATTTTCGGAATTTCCATCCAATCCGCTTATGAACCCTTGCATGATGCTTTAGATGGCGTTTGGTTTGTTGTATGGAATTACTATGGATATGGGTTAGAGTATAAGGTGACATGGGAATTGGAACGAGTTAGAGTATTATCTCCTTTCCTATAGTTTGATTTGATGATGGTTTTGAGTATGGACAGGTTCATTTTTTAACTTCTTCATTGAAAATACTGATACAAAACTACAAAAGGTAATAAAGAATTGTAATCATATAAAGTCATCATTTTCATTATCCCACGGATGAAAATTGAAAGCACAAAAAAAAAAAAAAAAAAAAAAAAAAAAAAAACCCTGAAAAAGC
The DNA here is from genome assembly GCA_030686995.1 of Artemisia argyi. NCBI lineage: Eukaryota > Viridiplantae > Streptophyta > Magnoliopsida > Asterales > Asteraceae > Artemisia > Artemisia argyi. The sequence goes on along the minus strand of CM060679.1, from coordinate 56,138,534 downwards.
ATATAAAAGTGCTCGATCCTTAGAATACATTCTTTATCATCATCTTCTTCAAATCATTGCAAGTGGATGAAAAAAACTTAATGATGGAAGTCGATAGGGGATGTCACAAAGACAATAGATATGAAGCAATGGGTGATGCCTTGGAGAGGGAAAAGGGAAGTTGGAAGAAACCTTTGATGAAGGCAAAAAGTGCAGATGATTTAGGAAATTCCACTGCCCGTGACAGGTTTGCAACAACCCTTGTTTCGAGGATATAAAACCTATTGTTTAAACATTAAACTCATTCCTCTACAACAAACACCATCAGTCACTTTGATTTTCGCTCCCTCATGCCTACACCTTCAAGCCAAAGATACCCTTGACCATCCTGACTATTCTTTTATTTTCGTCATCAGTTACACTCCATTCCATGCACACATTCACATTGAAGTAGTATTAGTTGAAGCAGGGGCTGTAATGTCTCTTAATGATGCATGCACTTTGTCTGCGTAGTCATAAGGTTATTAGGAGGGTTTAGATGAATACTTAAAAAGCCTGTAATGTCTCTTGATGTGGTGAGTATATTTTGAGGATGCAAATATATAGTCTGCAAATAACACCCCCCCACACGGGCTTTCTTTGTTTTTAGGAACTTTCTTTTTCTCTTTGCTTGGTTAATAGCGAGGCATACATCCTATGACAAATGTTGATATGTTAACCATGATAGATCCAAAATCATTGCTTTTGTGGCGTCAACATTGATCCTGATGTGACTACATTAGTTTTGAGTGGAGTGATAGACCCTGGTGTCATGTTTTTTGGCCGTTTTTATAGCAACGGGCTCTGAAAGAGCGTGTTCTTTTACAATCTGGCTGCCTTTAGAGTTTTCTCCGAACTATCCAGTGTACTTGTGATAATGCATAAGAAGAAAACACCAATTGTCAGAATTTACCACTTTCTGACCATTGTAAATGCAGTTACATACTTATGTTGTAAATTAACAATCTGAAAGTGCCTACTGTCTCATTCCAGCATAGTTTGGTAGTTCTTTATCCTGTTACATTTTGGCAAATACAATGCTTAGTTTGCACCAGAACTGCAAGTGCAACGCTATAAAACTATTCAGTCTAGTAAAATTTTGTAAATGGCGCATGACGCTATGATCGTCAATGAGTTTGTTTTCTTATAAATGCTAATGAATCAGGAGCGCTCTTAAGAAAATCCGGGCAACCATTCTTCGTTCTGTGTCTTTAAGTATACTTGAAAACTAGTTATCTAACTCGTAAGAAAAAAAGGAAGAGAATATATTTAGGCACAAATCAAATTGATAGCTTAGATTTCCTATCTGCTTTTTTGAAATATAATATGTTGATTCTTTGCAGAGGGCCTATTCAACTCAAGCATGACAGATAACAATAGCACCAAAGATGACAAATATGGAGTCTTACTATACTACAAATACACCAATATACCAAATCTTGACAAGCTATTCACCTTCTACAATTCCAACTGCAACTCACTCTCCCTCCTCGGTCGTGTGCGCCTTGCCCCTGACGGTGTCAATGTCACTGTTGGTGGAAAATTGTCAGCTTTGGAGCAACACATTGCTGCAGTTATGTCTTTCAGTAATCTATTTGAGGGAACAGATTTTAAACTAGCAACATGCAATGAGCCCATAAATGACAAAGTAGCAGAAGAATGTGGTTTTACTAATCTTTCCATCCGGATCGTTAAAGAATTGGTTACTTTTAGCTCTCATCCTCTTTTGAAGCCACCTGAAATCTCAAATGCTGGGAAGCATTTATCTGCAGCCGAGTTCCATTCAGTACTTCAAAGTGCTGAAAATCCTGAGAGCGACGACTCAAAAAAGCTTGTTATACTGGATGCAAGAAATCTATACGAGACAAGAATTGGGAAGTTCCATGTTCCAAATGTAGTGACTTTGGATCCGGAAATCCGACAATATAGTGATCTTCCTTCATGGTTAGATAATCATGCCGAACAGTTACGTGGAAATAACATCTTAATGTATTGTACTGGTGGAATAAGGTGTGAGATGGCATCAGCATATATCAAGTCCAAAGGTCCCGGTTTTGAAAATGTTTTTCAGTTATATGGTGGGATTCAACGTTATATGGAACAGTTTCCAGATGGTGGCTTTTTCAAAGGAAGGAATTTTGTTTTTGATCACCGGGTTTCGGTAGGGAGCTCCAGTGCAAATGTGCTCGGTAACTGCCTTGTTTGTACCTTCCCTTTTGATGATTACTCTTCTCGGAGCCGATGTGCTTACTGTAGAATGCTTGTGTTGGTCTGCAACACGTGCCAGGGTAAAGAAATGGTCTTTGTTTGTGAGTTATGCCAGAAGTATGGGAAGGTTATTGAACCCGAACCTGAATCCAATATTCTTTCAAAGGGTTCAAACAAGCTAAGAATATTGTGTTTACATGGGTTTCGACAAAATGCTTCGAGTTTTAAAGGAAGAACCGCATCTTTGGCTAAAAAACTTAAAAGTGTAGCTGAGCTTGTTTATGTAGATGCACCACATCAACTTCAATTTATCTATCAAAATAAAGAAAGCGGTGATAAATCTCCTCCAAATAAAGGATGTAACAGAAAGTTCGCATGGTTTGTTGATCCTGATACAGATAAAAATACTAGTTCTGATTGGGAAGTAGCTCAAACTCCTTTTGATTCTCTACAGTACCAGAAACAAACTGCTGGTCTTAATGAATCACTTGCATATTTGAAAGAATTTGTGTTCCAAAATGGCCCTTTCGACGGAATTTTGGGATTCTCTCAAGGAGCAGCCATGGCTGCGTCTGTTGCTGCGCAACAAACAAGTTTGAAGGGTATGATAGATTTCAGATTTGTGATTCTATGCTCTGGTTTTTCTGTTAGTTTAGTAGAAAATGAGCAGAACTCAATCAATTTCCCTTCACTACATGTATATGGTAGTGACCATGGAAAGGATACACAAATAGCATTTAATGCTAGTAGAAGCCTTGCATCGAAGTTTGAGGCAGGTTGTTCGGTTATAGTTGAACATGATAATGGTCATATTATTCCCACAAGGTCACCGTATATTGATAAGATCAAAGATTTCCTTCAGCGCTTTCTTTAGCTTTGAGGTATGTTTATGCTCTTCAATTTGCTGTTGGTTTAGCTTTATAGAAGAATATGGCAATGAAATGAGCCATGGTTAGGATCCTGTTGTATCTTATCATCCTTCTGATTAAGCAAGTAGATTATTAATCTTAACAGGTTGCAAGTTCTTACAACTATGTTCTTCCCTTCAAATAGATCAATCAAGCGAAGTAGCCAACTATTCTCTTTTAACATACAGATTATGTATCATATGTGTTCCACATGTGCATGTCTGAGTACCTGTTCAATAAAAGTATACGCTTTGTTACCAAAAAGACAAACATTACCGATAGGCACTAACATCATTTAACTAGGCTGAAAACAAGTATGTGCATAATCAGATGATGGTTACTATTATTTGTTATGTTAACAAATATCTTGTAATAGCATACATGAGTGATTTAACAATTAACAAAACAAATAATTCGTTGATGCATATTGAGTGAATAGAATTAAGACACATGTTACATCATATATCAAGCTTTATTTATGGTTTGTTGCTGATATTATAGGTGTCTTATGGCCCATTTTAAATATTCTGCACCCCAATTATTACATGCACTATAAGGCATCAATTACCACAATTAAAAGTTGAAGGCCAGCTCTATTTTTGTTTAGTGAAAGTCTAACCACAAAATTGGAATATAAATGTACTTTTTTATCTTTTTATTTAGTTTGAAGTTTGCTTAACAAAATACCTCACATCAGTCTATCAATTTGTTGGGAAAATGATTTTTCGCCAACTTAGAAAACCTTTATAGCCATGTGTCACATATATAATTTGCGAGATATCACTCTAAAAGCAAATTATTTAATACAAAAGGTGAAAGTCAAAAAAGTTCCACATTGATGGGTAACTGGGTAAGCAAAACTTGTAGTATACAACAAATGGGCATTTACATAAGGGAGTGATACTCACACCAAATAAATTGATGCACACACTACAATAATGCACATATCATGTTGTAACATATGTATTAGTGATGTGATATTGTGATGTGTGCATCAATTTATTTGGTGTGAGTATCAGTTCCCTTTTACATATGGAAGGAATCATTTTAATAATAAGCTTTGTAAGAATCGTGTTAAAGACAAATATCAATTTTACTTCTTTAGCCTTTTATTATTGTTTCACTTAGCTTAATTTTATGTAATAGAGTATTCTGTTGTAAAAATCGGTTTAGGCGGCCGATTAATCCTCGCATAATCGCTGATCGCTCATTAAGCGCATTAATTTATCATAATCGGCCTATTTAATCGCTTTGGTCAAAAATCGCTTAAAAATCGGTCAACAAACCGATTAATCGGACAAAATCGGTCTAATCAGATTGATCAGACAAAATCGCTTAAAAATGGTCAACAAAATCACTTAAAAATCAGTCAAAATCGCTTAAAAATTGGTCAACAAACCGATAATCGGACAAAATCAGTCAAAGATCGCTTAAAAATAGTCAACAAACCGAGTAATATCTATGTGTGACTTTAAATTTTGAAGAATTATGTATTATGTTTATATTTGAACACTTGAAATATTTGAACTTTGATGCATTATGCTTATCTCATATATATAATATAATATAATATCTAAAATTACAATTATGTGCATAAAAATTCTAATCCGATTAATCTCCGATTAATCCCCGCCTAACTGATTAATCGCTAGGCCCTACCCGACCGCCTCACTAACGCCTAGCGATTTTTACAACCCTGATTCTATTAGTGATAAAAACGATTGTTATCATACAAAATTAACCGGATTTTAACATAGTAAATTTTTAACTCTGTATTAGTAGATTTTAGTTAAAGACAGGTTTTGCGAGAATTTTCATACGAAAGTTTACGATTTATCAAATTTTGAATGGAGATGATTGATGTAACTTATCATTCTATTATCAATGTCAGCCATGAGAGCCATGAGTCCGTGACTTCCAATTGAAGCAAGGCATGATATGATTGCATTAAGACTACAAAAAACATGGTGTTTAAAATATATCTTGCATGTTTTAAACATATTGGCATATGGGTATGTGATTAGAAATAGACAAACGACATATGATTATGTCATTTGTTGATTTTTGTAAGATAGGCTCATGTACTTGGGTATTAACAATGTGTTGAATATGTAGTAAATATGTGTGTGCATCTGTAGATTCTCAACGTATTTAGAGCAACAGAGTATTCTGATGCTGCAATCGATGCATTGAGTCACATGAGTATGTTACGATAAAAATGCTTGTGAATTGTATAGTCATATAAAAACCTTGAATATTAGTATTTGTTACCTGACTGCTCAATTTTTTTAGAAAAAAATATTATTGGGGTATAGATAAAGCTTATTTTAACCAGGTTATAAGTATATTGCATTTTCATAACACCGTAAGTTATTTTGAGTAATTCATAGCTTATTTGGTACAAATAAGTTGCTTTTCAAAGTGTAGAGATGCTTATAATCTAAAGGAGCCTATTGAGCTCATATAATGATAGGCTAATAAGCATAAACTTTTCTAATAGTGCGTTTGGAGGCAGATCATCTGATTATTGTGTTCTCAAAACGTAATAATTTGTTTGGTAGCGTTTGGCGAGAATCACTCATTGGTGTTTTGGCATCCTTAAAATCACGTTTCGAAAACACCTGCTTTTTGAAAACGCTACGTATTATTCTCCAACTAGAAAATTACCAAACTACCACCATAATACGTCTTCCTCTTCTACCAGAATTTAACAATGAAAAAAAAAAAAAAAAAAAAAAAAAAAAGTCAGAACATTAAGAAGAAAACGTAAACAACTTGATAACTTTAACTTTCCATCTTCACAATTTATTTGATGACGATTCCGGTAAAGAGAAGAACAATGTTTTTTGTTGCTGGAGCTCAAAATCAGTCGTTCGTGTGAGCAGGCTATCACGCCATTTGAGAATTCAACTTGTTGAACAAAGATATAAAATTTTAAGTGGTGGGAATGAAAAAGATAAGATACATATGTGCAGGGGTGGTACCAGAAAATCTTTTAAGAGGGGGCAAAAGTTAAGAGTAAATGTTAGGTCGGGTCATGTCACTAACTCGGCCTTTGTTGATTAATGACAAAGGCTTTACTTTGAATGAAAGTGAACTTGTTTAGGTAGAACCTAAACTAGTTGTAATTATATGGACAATATTTAGGACATACTTACATTTCCTGATCGATATTAATACGAATAGAGAAAGCGAAAACAAAAATTTAGATAACAAAATTTGGGGTAGTACAAAAATCGAACATTAGATCTCACCGAAAGTAAAGAATGTCCTTAACCATTATACTATTTATTCTCTTACGGGCAGAACAAAAATTGCACATCATAATCATCCGAAGAAAATCAACATGGATAAAAGTCTAAACATCTACTAGAAACTTTGTGGGGGCAACTTCCCACACTGCCCCCATTGTAGTACCGCCCCTGCATATGTGGTGTTAAGAAGTGGAAAAGAGTTAGGTTGGTGAAATGAGTATGAATCATATATATATATATATATATATATATATATATATATATATATATATATATATATATATATATATATATATATAAAAAGGTGGTTTTAAATGGTTCATTTCAATAAAATAAACTAATCAAAATGTTACAAAAACATTAAAAAATGTTGTAAAAATAATATTAAAATATTATAAAAATAATATAAAAATATTATAAATATAATATAAAAATAATATTAAAATATTATTTAAAATAATATAAACATATTATATAAATTTATATATAAATATTCAAAACGTATATTCCCTTTATAATATCGTACTATTGTTCGAGCTATCAGAATTAAGAGGTCATGTAGTAGACATATGAGGAGCTAGGACACTTTAAATCGTAAATCCAACAACTCGTCAACACGTTATCCCGAAGAGGCCTCTCGTATGAAATTCCCTGTTAATATATTACTTAGTACTAGTAGGGTACCCGCGTCTTGCAGCGGCGGGTACCCTGAAATAAATTTTTTTGATGGAATTAATAAAAATGTCACAGGAAGTCATTCCGACACCTAAATTTTCCTCGAGAATGAAATACTAAAAGATTTGGTAAACTACACTTCCCACCCTAGCATATATTTACAATCTTAGTCCCTAAAGGTGCAATAGGTTTCACACAAGGTCCAAAACACTTTCGTATATAAACCTCATTATACCTTTACTTAGGGTTTGACACCCTTTCTCTCTCAAACCAGCCGCACCCTATTTCTTCTTCTTCTTCTCCAGTTGTTTTTCCGGCCAAACAAACACCACCGCCGGCCACTTAAACTCATCGCCACCACCACCACACTCCTTACAACCTCCTCATCATTTTGACGTACACCACGCGCCAAGAAACACCTCCCAACACCACGATTAACACCACCACAGCTCGAGTTCAGCACCAAAACCATCTCTCTCTCTCTCTCTCTCTCTCTCTCTCTCTCTCTCTCTCTCTCTCTCTCTCTCTCTCTCTCGTTTTGTTGATACTGGCGGTCGAAGGTAGGTAGGGGTGGAAACGAGCCGAGCCGAGCCCGAGCCTGCCAGAGCTCGAGCTCGGCTCGTTTAAGTTTTAAAAGGCTCGAGCTCGAGCTCGGCTCGTTTCGAGCCTTAAACTTTAAGCTCGAGCTCGGCTCGTGGAATATTATATAGGCTCGGGCTCGGCTCGAGCTCGGCTCGTTTATTCGATTTGGCCATGAAAATTTAAAGCTTGGCTCGAGCTCGAGCTCGGCTCGTAATATATCTTTATTGATCTCGTTAACAAGCTCGAGCTCGGTTTGTATATAAGTTAAAATATCATATTTTTGTTTAGGCTCGTTTAGGCTCGCGAGCCCAAACGAGCTTTTTATGTAAAGCTCGAGCTCGAGCTCGATTAATAAACGAGCTACAACTTAGGCTCGAGCTCGGGCTCGAGCTCGTTTAAGCTCGGCTCGTTCGAGCTTTTTACCGATCCGATCCCGAGCTTTTCACGAGTGGCTCGGCTCATTTCCACCCCTAAAGGTAGGAAAACCCACCACCCTTTTGTCGTTCTAGTGACGGTGGAGGATAAGTACATGAATTTTCAAGAGTTTTTGATTAAATAAATATTAAAACTAATAAATATGAAGCTAAATAATTGTTTGCTATCATTTTCTTTCTTTTTGTTGTTGTCGTTGTTATTGAGTCGCGTAAACAAGGGAGGCTGTGAGCTTAAGCTCACAGCCTTGTATATCGAGTCGAGTTTTATTAAGTCGAGTCTTGGTCACATGTTAGTGTCTATGTTAAGATGAAGGGTTGTACATTGTGTTTAAATGATTGTAATATTGGGTGTAGGGGTGTTTTTAATGCTCTTAATGTAGAATGAGGGTTGTACATTGTGTTTAAACGATTCTAAGAGCATCCATTATGATAAACCTTTTACAAAGGTTTATAAATTAATACATCAATAAATTTTAGACATTTTGATTTTATAAACCTATATTCACTATAGTATAAACCTTTGCAAGTTCATAATTTTTTTTTAAACAAATGCATTAAATATATTGAATTTATAAAGAGGTTCAAGAATTAGGACCTCTTCATACCACAAAGACATGAAATGAGTGTCCACTATGGTTGAAATAAACATAAACCTCTTCATCATTTTTAGACCTTTTCATAAACCCACCATAGTGGATGCCCTAATATTGGGTGTAGGGGTGTTTTTAATGCTATTAATGTAGAATGAGGGTTGTACATTGTGTTTAAATGATTGTAATATTGGGTGTAAGGGTGTTTTTAATGCTATTAATGTAGAATGAGCGTTGTACATTGTGTTTAAATGATTGTAATATTGGGTGTAGGGGTGTTTTAAATGCTATTAATGTAGAATTCTAAGGAAAGTGGTCTGAATTTCGATTCATGCTAGTTTTTGTTATACACAATGCTTTGGTTGTTGTAATTATGAAAATTGTTTGCTTTAAAGTGTTGTAAACCATGCATCATTTTTTGTACATCTGAATTTTTTGTAGAGAGAATCATTCCTCCATTATAAGTAGTATAGATAAGAATCTATAACTTGTACGCATATATGGAAACGTTTATAAGATGTATACATTTGATATGTATTTTTATGAAGTACTGATGGAGGACCAAAACTGAAAAAGACTAAAGAATAATTCTGGAAGATTAGTTGGAAGTAAATTAGGATTCATGTTGAGTCTAGTTATATTTTAGGTTTATCTTTACTTGTTTGATTAGTATTATTATTTAGGAAACTTTGTTTGAGTCGGTTTAGGATTCTTAGGTCTATATAAACTAAATTCCAGCGCATTGTAATTCATTCTTTAATATTATTCAACTTATTTTTCTGGATTCGTGCTCCAGTTTCTATTGTTTTGTGTTCCTAGTGAGCCAAATTTCAACCAAGGTTATTCTTGCGTTAATCTGTTTACAACGTGTTTGTAATTAAGCCTTCCACTATCCTACTTCAGGTGGTAATCAGAGCCACTTTCAATTTGGGTCTCTCCCAAGTTGACATCAGGTCACCACTTTCAATCTCTATCTTTTATCAATTTGGGTTTTCCCCGATTGTTCTATATATTCTTTTCTTTTCTTTCCATTCTGTTATTCTGAAGAAAAAAAATTATTGTTCATCGTACTGTTCATCGCACTGTTTACAAAAAAAAATTAAGTGATCATGACGAATGATAACACTGCACTTTTGCATACCCTACAAGCGATTCAACAACAATTGCAGCAACAATCCCAACACTTGCAGCAATAATCCCAACAACAAACGGAACAGAATACTAAAATTCTCGAGGCACTTGAGAATCTTAATAATCGCGAAGAACCAAAACAAGAACACCACCTTTATGAGTCCTCAAGTGATGAAGACCAAGAAGCTGGTCAGGTTGATCCTCCGAATCATCAAAGATATTGAATGCCTAAGATAAAGGCGGATATGCCAACTTTTTCGGGGTCATTAAACATTGAAGATTTTCTTGATTGGGTTTCTGAAACAGAAAAGTATTTTGAACTCATGGACATTCCCGAAGAATCCCAAGTCAAATATGTTGCTTACAAGTTGAGAAGAGCCGCCTCATCTTGGTGGGACAATCTTCAAACAGGTCGTCGTCAACGAAAATGACCAATTAGCACTTGGCGCAAGATGAAACGATTAATGTACGTGCGTTTTCTTCTGGTTGATTACGAACAAACTCTATATTCTTTATATCAAAATTTTGGTCAATCTTCTGGAACTTTACCATAATATGTTGAAGAATTCATGAGACTTGCATCTCGAAATCAGTTAAGCGAGTCTGATGCACAACAAGTTGCAAGGTTTAACAATGGCCTTAGATATGATATTTAAGCCATAGTTTCCCTTCAAACAACATGGACCTTGGATGAAGCTGTTCACGTAGCCTTGAAAGCCGAACAAACAATCAACAAGCAAGAAAAAGGTAGCTTCATGTACAAAGCCATAACCGATACAAACCAAAGCAGTAGTAACCAATCAGGAGGTGATGCCCAAGTAGATCATTCCAAACCCACACATGAAGTTGCTAGTGAAAAGAAGAAGACAACGACCACCAATGTCTCCACACAAGCCGTAAAAAATCGTATAATAACCCATATGCTCGTCCTGTAGGCATAAAGTGTTATCTGTGCCAAGAAGTTGGTCATACCTCAAATCAATGTCGAGCTACAAAGCCTATTAACTTAGTTGAAGGTGATAAGGCACATAATGAATCTGAAGACGGGGGATTTATTATCAGTGCGAATGCTGTTTTTGAAGATGATGATGATCATAGCGAAGCCTTCTTAGGTCTTGTTCGACGATTAGTACTTACCAGTACTATGAAAAGTGAAGACAGTCAACAACACAACATCTACCAAACGCGGTGCAAGATTGATCAACATGTGTTGAATGTTATCATTGATGGAGGAAGTAGTGAGAATATCATCTCACGAGACATCGTGACACGTCTCAAATTGACACCAAAGAAACATCCAAAACCATACAAGATTGGTTGGATTAAAGCTGTTGGTGAGGTAAGAGTGTCCGAACAATGTGAGGTACCTTTTTCCATGGGCAAGTACAAAGACACGATTTTGTTTGATGTAGCAGACATGGATGATTGTCATGTTCTACTTGGAAGACCTTGGCAATCTGACTTGAGTGTGGTGCACAAAGGAAAGGAGAATACCTACACCTTTTCTAAAGATGGTCAGAGGTTCACACTTTGTCATTATTGATGCAGGATTTACCGACCAGGTTTTAAATTTATAAAGTCTCGTCTACCTAAGGTCTACCTTATGCACTATCGGGCAGTGTACCCAGTCGTGTGAGGTATAGCTAGTTGGTAAAGCCGAGGTCGTCCCTAGAGCTAAGGGGCGGAAAATATCTAAGTTTAAATGTCACTAAAACAAAAGGGGTTTTATAATGATTGAAGTAATTAAACTAAATGAAATAAATAACAAATAAGCAAATAACAAGTAAAGGGAAATCAGTAGGAGAAAGTAGTGTTAACCTAATTACTACTCTTGTTATTAACATGACAAGTTTTCTAATTATGCATCCTATTGTTTTATCTGGGGGTTCAATTCAATAGACTCAGATGGTCAAATCGCCTATCCTATCCGAAACCTCTCCCTATTCTTTCAAATCTATTGAAAGAGTTAGCTGGCGCGAAGTGCAAGAGTCCTTAAGCACCTCTACTAACTTAGACTAGTCTAACGGGATGTGTTGTCACTTACACCTCCCCTCTAACTCCTTTAGCACATCTATTTGGTAGGTGATCCTATGGTCAATTCGCACATGTATGGCAATGGAAGCGTCTACGGTTCATCTTAACCATTACCAAGTCACACCTTCTAATGAAATGCTGGCACGGTTACAACACACATTCCCCTCGAAGGACTACCAAATATCAATCCCTCTAAAGCATAGAGTGTCCTAAGACTAGCTAAGAAAGTATACAAATAAAACAACTAAAGATGCGAGAAAACTTAATCATATTAATAACAATTTCATAATAAGGCTAACACCAAGAGGTGTTTAGCCACTCATGTTCTTAAATGCAGGAAAACAAATGTTTGACATAACAAATGTAAACATTGAATTAATACAAATGTAATGAACGATTAAACTTATGATTATGGCGTGAATTCTCCCTTGGAATGGACTTGTATGCTGATAAAACTTCGTCCTCTTGCTCCCGGAATTCCTCCTAACTTCTGTGTGGTGAAAAGTTGTATCTAAAACTCAGAATTAGAGATGGTATTTATAGGCCCGACTTTGCTATGGCGTAGCTCTATGGTTGGCTACGCCGTAGCCTTCGTTAATATCAACTACACCGTAGCTTGATCACGTGCTACGGCCGTAATTTCATTAGATGTCACTTCTACGGTGTAGTTGTATAGGGAACTATGCCATAACTTCTTCTTTGGCCTCGAAAGTTCTCTACTGCTTGAGTTTGAGGTCTACGCCGTAGGTGGAGAGAGGCTACTCCGTAGAGCCCTTTGATGTGTTACTACACCGTAGCTATGACTCGGGCTACGCCGTAGTCTTCATAGATGAGTGCTACGGCGTAGGTAGATGGAACATCTACGCCGTAGTTTGTGCAGAATCCGCATACTTCAATGATTTTCGTATAAAACCTTCCAAATCCGCGTCTTTTCGTTCCTTTGCTTATTTTTTCCCTGAAAACAGAATATAAACAAATAAGAGTATATATGCTAACATATTAGCATAAAAGATGAGCAATCTAGGGGGAATTAATACTAAAATATGTGTACAATTTAATGTTATCAATTGTTCAAATAAAGACAGATCAACAATATCCAAAGTAAAGACAAGGTGCTCGTTGAGGAATAAGTAAAAGAAGATATATGTGACAACTATTCCCCTAGATCAGCTGCTATCTTCGATCGAGAACTCGTGATCAAGTTCTTTTCAAGAAGGGGAGAATGATGGAGGTCCAAAACTAAAAAAGTCTAAAGAATAATTCTGGAAGATTAGTTGGAAGTAAATTAGTATTTATCTTGAGTCTAGTTATATTTTAGGTTTATCTTTACTTGTTTGATTAGGATTATTATTTAGGAAACTTTGTTTGAGTCGGTTTAGGATTCTTAGGTCTATATAAACTAAATTCTAGAGCATTGTAATTCATTCTTTCAATATTATTCAACTTATTTTTCTGGATTCGTGTTCCAGTTTTTTGTTTTTTTTGTGTTCCTAGTGAGCCAAATTTCAACCAAGGTTATTCTTGCTTTTGCAATTAACCTGTTTACAACGTGTTTGTAAACTAAGCCTTCCGTTGTCCTACTTCAAGTACATTGACAAAGTAGAAATGAATATTAAGAGTTTAAAAAACACTTAAATAAATTAATAAAAGTTCATAAGTATTTAAAGTTTATAAATACTTACCTTAATATAGAATGTTTGTTTATTAGAAAAAGGGAATATACGTGAAGCTTCGACGTGAAATTGGAATTCTTCAAAAGCCCGAGGTTACTTGAAGATTATGACAACGTCTTTTTGGAGACTTGAAGTTATTTGAAGATTATAACAACTCTTTCTTTGAAAACTTTAAGCTATTTGAATGATAACAATGTCTTCTTGAAAATATGAAGAAAAGAAGATCAAACACTAGTTTATTCTTAATAACACTTGGACTTTCTTACAAGTTTTTAGAGAAATGCATTAGGGTTTTAGGACTTTATTGATAAGAGAGGAGCGTGCAAGTTTTTCTATGTGTTTAGCTAGCTATTTATAGGAGAAAGTTTACTACATATAGGTTTAACTTAATGGTTAAGTTTTACACATGTAATTAATCTATACTTGATAAATCCTCACCAAGACACATGTCTTGGTGAGTCATTAAAATGTCACCTAGGGTAAGAATGAGGAGGTTAAGAGTTTTGGATATTTATCTTAGCTTTACGAAGTGAGTTTTGGTTCCGGTAATTACTAACGGTAAGTATTTAAATAGTGAAACTTAAAACCGGGTATCATAAAAGTATGAAACTTGTAAAAATTGTTAAAACTTATCAATATACTCTATCTAAGTATATTAAATGAGTTATAAGTTTAATGGAGCGCGTAAACGCTGTTAAGATATGAAAATGTAGGTTTAAATGCGTAAAACGTAAATTGGGGTTCAACAAGGGAAGTGAAGCGTATCTACCTATGATGTATTACTCCTTGCTAGCTATCCAATTCTACCTACTGAATTGTTACATCCTTGTTTTAATTGAAGCGTTGTGTTCCTTAATATTGGTCGTGGGGAGGTGTCGAAGTCCCCAACTCTATGAACATTAGTCTTCCCTAAAAATCTTAAAGTCTATTAAGTTTTCTAGGATCTACAAGCTATAATTCACGCAATAAATACAACGAGAAAAACCAATAGTTCACTCTACGGTTGCGTTTCTAAGACGTTCAAGTTAGTTACATATAAGAGGTCAGCTAGTTTTCTTTGCCTAAGGCGAGGCAATCAATTCAACAAGAGACAGTAGGAAGCAAGAATTATAAACTAAATCAATTAGACTCATTGAGTTTGTCACGAAAACAACAAGATCTAAGTAATTATAAACAAGTTTCATACAATCATAAGTAGATACTATGTGAATTAGCTAAGCATTATCAATGAATAGCAAGCAACAATAATGATAATTGAAGACATAAAATAAGATTGACTCAATAAACAAACCATTTCAAGATGTTTATGGAGTGATTAAGACCCTCTAAGTTGCTGAAAAAACACCTACTTAAACCCTAGAATCGAACTTAGGGTTTAGGGCTTACAAAAAATGAAATTATGATGTTCTATTTATATGCGATTTTGCTATCTGTTCGTCGTGACCCCCTCAACCCTAACAAGTGATCGGGTCAGGTTCAAATCATGAAGGGGTCAGAGTAGGGGGTAGCTTGTAAATCTGGAATTTTCATAATCTTCAGCCTTTAAGTGATGGCATCACTTTACAAGTGTGACACCGTCATCCCGCCGCCATTAAGGGTTTCTTCTTGTGCAAGTCGCCATTGTGACGGCGTCACCTTGTAACCTCTGATGCCGTCACATTATGTCTGATATCATCCTCTTATTAAGTGTCTGTGCCATCTCTTGTTAGCTTAACACGTGACTCTCAACTTCAAATAACACCTGACGCCGGCAGGTTGTAGATCTTTAGATTTTGTCTGAGGCGTCTCTTGTTAAACTTGAACCAAAAATCCAGCATAATCAACAAGTGACGGCATCACGTTGTAGCGTGTGACACCGTTAGAGCTCCTTTTCTGACAGGTTTTCCGCGACTTCGTCGTTTTCTTCACTTTTTCGTCCAAAAAGTGCTGATTTCCAGATTTCTCGTCCCAAGTACCTAAAATGCAAAAAGAAACGATTTGAGGCAATATTTGATCATATTAATACGATTTTGGGCTTAAATGACCCCTTAAAAAGTTACCAAATAAATCCTTATCAAATATCCCTACATATGAGATTTGCTTGTCCTCAAGCAAATATGCTTTTATCCTAATCGGTTTACAAGTTAGGGGTCAGTTAACATTAATATAAAGTAATTACAACATATAATCATTCCACGTTAGTCAAAACAAGCAAGGAAATTATATCCTAGCACCTCACATAAAGTTTTTGGATTCTCACATCTCTCGGGTGTATATCTAACACCCGGTAATTTTCCAAAACTTTTTTATTTTTTTTATTTTTTTAGAAAGGCATTCTAAAACCTATTTACTTGCAAAATATTTTATTTTACGTTACCTTAGAACTTAAACCTTTTCTTACATTTAAATTGGGCTTGAGAAACGAGAGATATCTTGAGAAACGATAACTTTGTCCCTTGATAGAACCAACACAACCTAGAAAGCACGAGAAGTCATTATACATGTAATTGACCAAGACAATTGACTTGCCACCAGTAAATTATCCCTTTATCCAACAAATCGTGTTTTCCATACCCTTACACCTAACGTTATAACCTTTGAAAATACATCTTTGATAGTTTATCCTAGGTGCTTACGCCAAAGTGGTGGAGGTTTGATCCTTTCCCAAGCCTATGGTAATCTATTTGCTATGACAGGTAGTGAGTGATATTTTCCCATTTCCATATATGATATATACTAATTTATAACACCCGAGAGATGTGAGAATCCAAACACTAAATGTGAGGTGCTAGTATATAATTTTCGTGCTTGTTTTGACTAAGGTATAATGATTATGTGTTGTAATTACTTTTATATTAATATTAAATGACCCCTAACTTGTAAATCAATTGGTGTAAAAGCTCATTTACTTGAGAAAAAGCAAATCCCGAGTGTAGGGATATTTGATAAGGATTTATTTGACACGTTTTTTTTTTTGTAACAATTCGCATTTTCGATTTACTATTCACTTTTACTATTTACTCCTGATACCCGCACCACCTTTTGACTGGTAAATTTTAAATGACCTTGCCTAGTCATCAACTAGATATTATATAGATAATATCTTACAAAATATCTCACTAAGAGAAGTCAAGTTGAAATTCTCTTCTTAAATATCTTAACTAGATATTAAACAATTCCGGTTTTAGGTTTTTACAACAATTAAGCACCCCGATAAAGTTTATCACTCATTTAATATGCTAATATAGATTATATTAATAAGTTTTAACAAATTTATAAGTTTAATATTTTTAGGGTACCCGGTTTTAAGTTTCGTGACTTAACGACTTACAATTAGCGATTAACAGGACCAAAACTTACTTCGTAACTTATATAAGGCCAAGATTCATCCACCTAGTCCCTCCCCTTGCCCTTGAACGTGTATAGAGTGAATCACCAAGGCCTTGGTGGCTTGGTGAAAGCCATAGAACATTTAGAACATTCATGTGTATCTTTTTAAGCCATAGAAAGACTGATGAGTGTGTAAATACTCATCATTTTTACCTTTTCTGAGCTGCCAATACATCTAAAAACACTCAATATTGAATTAAAATAGTGAAAATATCCCAGGAATGTGTTTTATATGTTTCAAATGCAAAATAATCAAAAACAGATGAAAAACATACAAAGTTTGCAAAATTGGCAGTTTCAGTCCCTCAACTTTCAAAAATTGTCAAATCTAGTCCCTGGTTATTCTAAAAACTTGAAAAAGTCACCAAAGGTCCTTTTAAATCAAAAAGTTGCAAAAATAGTCCTTTGGTGCAAAGTTTCACAAAATATCAAGTTTAGTCCCTGAAGTTTGGAAAATTGTCAAAAATGGTCCCTGGGATATTAAAACTTTGAGAAAAACAAATTTTGTCCTTGTACTTCTCATATATGGCAGGATTGGTCCTTGGTTGAAAAGTTTGGTGAAATTGCAAAACAGGTCCCTGAAGTTTGAAAGTTTGGCAGAAATAGTCCCTGGGAAATTAAAATGGAAAAATCAACTTTGGACCTCATACTATTCATCATATGGCAAAACACACCCTTATGGAAACTTTGGAAAGATGCCAAGTCTCACCCCCAAACTTTCGGCTAATTACAAAATTAGTCCTTGTGATAACTAAAACCAAACAGGACCCTTAATAATATCAAAACCCAAACACCAAGTCCAATCCTAATCCAAAGCCCACCCTTTCTTTTCCTTTGGCCCAAAACAAAGAAAAGCCCACCACCCTTTGTATAATACTAGGGTCAAAGTTTGACCCTGAGTCAAACTAGTCAAACACCACCCCCAGCCATCTCCTTCCCCCCTTCCTCACAACCTGCCAAACTCCACCACCCCTCCACTTGCAATAAATTCATCATCACCATCCCACCACCCTCTGCACCTACCCTCACCTCCACATTAAATGCTCCCCTCCCACAACACACAACAGAAGCAAATTGCAAAAACAATCTTTCCCGCCAAAACACGTGGCAAGAGATTAGAGCTTCTCAGACATCCAATGGACGATATTAATGTTGGGAAATGATCAGAGAGGTGGAGGAACCCTAATGGTGGCCTATAAATAGAAGAGAAGTCCAAGATGAAAGAGTGTTAGATTAATTTTTGTATTTTTAGCTCGTATAAGTAATTTTCAAATTGTCTTTGTGTAATTTAGCTTTCAAGTAGTGTAAACTCTATTTTCAGTGTACTTTCAAGGTTTTCCATTAATAAAAATCAAGTTTGGAGTTATTTCTTAGTTTGTGCAAATTTCACTTTATTTCAAGTTTTCATTCAAGCTGTGTTGTCATTGATAGTTGAATCCATGGACTCTTAAGCTCATGTAGGCTCCCAGAAAGCTTAAATTAGCTTTTAGAAACCATTAAAATACAGTTTAGGTATTAAAAATCAAAAATCACAAAAAAAAATCAACAAAAGTCAACCTTTACAGGATTTTGAAGATGAGCATTGGAGCAGGGTAAATATTGGATGGCCCTGGGTTAGTGGTCTTGTGGAAGACCTATAGGAGTGGATTTGAGGTTCTTGGTTTAAGCTGGATTGCATATTGTAAGCCCTTGAAAACTCATCTCTGTATTGGTACGGTAGCATTGCTTATTTCATTGCCTTATAGCTTTTCTGTGTTTATCTAGTGCTAATTAGTAATATTCTTGCATAAAATTAGTACCTTGTTAGTTGAATTTCATAGTTGCTTTGATTTTCCAATTTGGCTGTCTAATTAGTAGTATCTGTAATGTTGTAATTTTGTTGTTACTTTCTGTGTTCAAGTGCTCAAATAAGTTTAATAAATCATAGCAAGTTATTGTGGATCAGATTCATAAGCCTTAACACCTTCTAGCTTCACAAATCATAAAACAGTCATTCATTAAGGTGTGTTTGGGACAGTGTGATCCAACGCGTTGTGGTGTTCATTTGTTGTTGTTTCTTGTTTACATAAGTTACCTAGGTCATAACTAACTCAGAACAACAATAAAAACCAGGCCCTATTTGATAAAAAGTCAAAATCAAACATTACTTGGCCTAGTTTACCCTCTGTGTTGGATTAAGTGTGGCTTATGCCCCAAATCCATTCACTTGTGAGTGGTTTAGCTTAATTTAGTCTTATTCTAGCTTAATAAGTCCATTTCAATCAGAAAATCAGAATCAAAATCCATTTTAGTCAAAGTTTCAAAGGTATTCAAAAAGTCAAAATTGCATACTTGGGCAGAAAACCAAATTTTCAAGGATTTTTATAGAATTTTGTGAATTTATTCAGGCTTTGAAACTTTCAGAGGTTAAAACCTACCACCTCAGCTTCAAGAATCTAGGTTTAGCTTATTTGTGGGATTTTTATTGTAGCTTGTGCATTAGCTTATTTCAACCTGCAGGGCAAACACTTGCCCTGTGCACAGGTTTTGGCAATTTTTCCCAAGAGCTTTGTGACTTACCCAGTGGGACCCACCCTTAGCTTTTTGGCTTTTTGGAAAGCCATACACCCCATTTTGAGCTTATTTGATAAGGCTGAAAGCCCCATCAAGTTTGGCCATTGTCTGAGTCAATACTGAGAACTCAGTGTAAGACCCTAACTTCATAGCCTCACCTAGTGTTCATTAGTAAGCCATAGGATTAGCTTATTGGCTTATTTTGTAGCTTATCAGTCCCTTTATAAGTTTCCAGTCTAATTTTGGACCCTAGATCACTTTTGTGGACCCCACAGAGGTCCAAAACCTCTCATCTCAGGCCTGTTTTGGCCTATTAGCTTTATAAGTGCTTATTTGTTCATAGCTGCTTATCCAGAGTGCTTATTTGTGCTTTTAGTCTTATTTCAAGTTGGTATACATGTGTGATAGCTTATTTGATCATTTGAATAACTTTTCACCAAATCACAAGTCCTAATAAGGGGTGCACATAGCTTATTTTTAAGCTAATCAAAAAGTCATTTCACAAAAAGTTCTTGTTTTTAGCTTATATTCATCTGTCAAAAAGAAAAACCAACAAAAACCAAATATAAAATTAGTGATAGCTTCTATTTAATAGATTCTATCTTTTTCATTTTTCATTTCAGCTTATTAATAAGCACTTTGTCATTTTTATAATTTTCTTAATTTCCTTTTACCTTTAAGTATTTAAAATAATTTTCTTATATTTTTCCTAAACAGTTTACTATTTATTAGAACTAAAAGTAGTTTAATTAATTAAGTAAGTAACATTAGTAATTAATTAGTTTTCTTAAATTTTAATTAATAACAATAGGTTTTTATAATTTTCATAGGTTTTATAAATTAGTTAAGACTTTTAGAAAATATATTTTTAATTTCTACTGTTCATTTTCCAATTTTCCTATTTAATTTAGTTAAATTAGATTTAAATTAATTAAGAGGTAAATAATTAGTAAAATAGTCTAAAAATAATTTTTAGAAGTTTTTTATAATTTTTTAGGATTCCTGTGATGTTTAATTAGTTTTATAAATTTTTCCATAATTTTCTAAATCATTTAGGTAATATTAGTAATTTAAAATAGTTTAATTAGTTTAATTAAGATAATTAGTTTTTAATTAATAAAAAACTCATAAAAATACAAAAATATTTATTTTTATTTTTTATACTTTCTTCAAGTTCATTTTAAGGTTTAGAAATTATTTTTGCAAATTTTTAGTTTAATTTGTAATCTTTATAATTTTTAGTTAATTTAAATTAGGTTTAAATTAGATTTTAAATAGTTTTAATTAATTAAGTAATATTTAAATATTAAAATAATCATTTTTATAATTTTATTTTCATTTTAAATTTTCTTTTAATTTTAAGTTCTCAAAAGTTCACTTGCACCCCCTGTAGTTTGTAATTTGTCAAAACCCACTTTTCTGTCTGTTACCTGATTCCAAATTGTAAATTTGTGCATATATCTGTATATCTGTTATTGTGAATATTATATCATTGTGCAAATACCAAAATATCAGTAGCAAAATCAATTCCCAATCATCTTGGCTACTGTCCTCAGTGCCACTCATTCCCATAAACGTTTTCCAAAAAACACCATTGCAATCTCGCTGGGACATAACGACACGGGGACACACTATACTATCACCGGAGAATTGAAACGGGGCTGTCTTTGACTTATTGACCTTGGTCAATAATATCTGACCGTTTCGGGACCAATCAAAATTTGGCACCGCTGCCGGGGAGGTTGTTGCGTGTTTTTAAAATCGTTTTAAGTTTAGTGGTTTTCAAAACCCTCCTTGTACAAATTTCACACAATTTGTAAAAATTTTTTGTAAAAATATAATCATATCAAAAAGTTCATTAACACTTTTCCTGAAGTGTTAACAACACCAAAAAAATCAAAAACAACAAAACAAACTGTGAAGTTAAATTACTTCGTTTTCTTTAAGATTACAACCTGAAACAGTTGGTATAAGGTAAGTTCTAACATTAAATTGCGAACTGAAGAGGAAAACTATTTACTTCCTCCCGCCAGCCTGCAGGTAATCTTAAAGGGACGATTTCGGTTAACGAATCAGTTCCAAAAATATAATTCCCAAAGTTTTCTGCACACACACCCATAAGCCAAAAACAATTTTTCTGTTAAATAAATACATAAAATCTTACCACCGCAAACCAAGGCAGAACACCTACCAACTGGGGGTGTGGACATAATAAGTTCCCAAACTTAAGATTAAAACTTGCCTTTATATCCCTGTGAGTGGTGTACCTTTTTTAAAGAAGCCATTCACTTGTGATTATTGGATTTAAGTTCACTGTGGTTTTGCCTCGATCTTGTTTTGAAAAATTGTTTTTAGTGCATGCGCACTCGGTCACAAACAAAGCGTAAAAATCAGAAAAACGTACACGAGTTACGTACTGTTATTGAAGAACCAAAAACCGAAATGGCCGATGGGCCAACACCACCACCTCCTGACCCTCCCAGGGATGAGCCAACTCCCGATCTCCGAACTATGGAGGAGTTTTGCCAGCCTACCATGCAAGGGAGGGGCAGACCTATTGCACCACTCACTATTGAGGCTACGGACTTTGGCCTCAAGCGCCACATGATCCAACAAGTCCAAAATTCGTGTCAATTTCACGAATTACCGGGTGACGATGCTAACAAGCATCTTGATAAATACCTGACCGTCACCCAAAGCATGAAACAGCATGGTGTCACCGATGATGCCCTCCGGCTGTATCTCTTCCCCTATTCTCTCACTTATCATGCCACTGCATGGTTTGACCGACTCCCAAAGAATTCTATTCGTACCTTTGATGAAATGGTAACCAAGTTTTTAGCAAAATATTTTCCACCTTCCATGGTTACCAAGTTACGAAATGATATCAGCAACTTCCGGCAACGTCCCGATGAGTCTCTTTTTGAGGCTTGGGAACGTTATAAGCTAGCTATTGATCGGTGCCCTAACCACAATATGTTACAAGTTACCATCATAGATACCTTCTATAATGGTCTGACATTGAGGCACCAGGATATTCTCAATGCTGCTGCTGGTGGGACCTTTATGAAAAGGCGTCCCGAAGAATGCTATGACTTGATTGAGAACATGACTGCCCACCATAACTTTTGGGATTCCTCTGCAGAGAGGGATGAGTCATGTAAATCAATCATTCCTTCATCATCATCTCCTGAAATAATTGCTCTCACCAAAAAGATGGATGATATCTCTACGGCTGTGTTGAGAATGAACCAAACGATGCAAAATCATGTTCAAAATCAACAAGTGAAAGCCGTGGCCCGAAGTTGTGAAACTTGTGGGGGCCCACATCTTTATTCCGAGTGTCCAGCTACTGCTGGTTTTCCTCAAGAGAACGTTTATGCTGCTCACGGTTCCTACAACATGGGGGTAATTCTTACCAACCACAAGGGGACCGTAATCTCTTAAGCTATCGTTCCAACAATTTTCTCGGACCTCCCGGTTTTTAACCAAAATCAAAACCGTAACTCGAATCAGAATCGAGGAGATTTTAACCAAGGTCAAAACCCGAACCAAAATCAAGGTCATTTTAATCAAAACAATTTTCAACATGGCAATCAAAATCAAGGTTTTCAAGGAAATTTTCAAAGAAACCAAAATCAAGGGAATTACAATCAGGGTAATTTCAATCAGAGAAACAATTTTCAGGGTAACAACAATCAAAATCAAGGGAATTTTCAAAACAACCGTGTTCAAAATCTTCCTAATCAAAATCAAAACGTTGTTCCACCCTCGTCTTCCTCCGATGAAGTGCTAAAACAATTCATGAAAGCACAAGAGGAAACGAATCGGTTATTGATTAGCAAGATCTCTGAGCTTCAGAAGTCTTTAAATGATCGACCCTCGGGCCCGGGTACACTACCGAGCAACACGATCGCTAACCCGAGGGGCAATGTCAAAGCGATCACTACCCGAAGTGGGGTATCATACAATGGACCCGCGATTCCATCTACCTCTTCTTCTCCTCCTACTAAGGTAGCGGAATGTGAACCTGAGGTTACCACGGACACGGTACTTCCTACTAATAACGGGGGTATCAACAACGTCCACCCTCAAGTTGTCCTGGTCCCGACTCGTAAGTCGAAAGTTGTATTTGATCCTCCTGTGAATTCTGATGAAATTCCAAAGAACGATCCTAAGCCATCAATTCCATATCCTTCACGATTGAATGATCAAAAGAACCGCGAAAGAGCTAATCATCAGATGGAAAAATTTTATCAAATTTTTCAAGAATTACATTTCGATATTAGCTTCGCGGATGCTCTTCTTCTCATGCCTAAATTTGCTTCAACAATCAAGAATCTAATAAGCAATAAGGAAAAACTCTGTGAGATGGCAAAAACTCCTCTTAATGAGCATTGCTCAGCAGTGCTCTTGAAAAAGCTTCCCGAAAAGCTTGGAGATCCCGGAAAATTTCTCATTCCTTGTAATTTCCCGGGGATGGTTGAATGCTTTGCCTTGGCAGATCTTGGTGCAAGCATTAACCTGATGCCTTACACAGTCTGGAAAAGACTCTCTCTTCCTGCTCTCACTCCTACCTGCATGACTCTCGAACTTGCAGACCGTACTATATCTTGTCCTCTCAGCATTGCCGAAGATATCTTCGTGAAAGTAGGAAAGTTCTATTTTCCGGCAGATTTCGTGATTGTTGATTTCGATGCTGACCCAAGAGTTCCTCTCATTCTCGAGAGGGGATTCTTAAGAACGGGTCGTGCTCTAATCGATGTATTCGAAGAAGAAATCACTCTACGTGTTGGTGGTGAAGCCATCACATTCAATCTTGATTAGACTTCAAGATACTCCTCCAACTATGACGCTGAAACGGTTAACCGAATTGACATCATCGATGTTGCATCTGAGGAGTATTCTTAAGAAGTCCTTGGTTTCTCAGCAAGTGGCAGTACCACTCCTTCTACTGATCCTATCATTTCCGACTCTTCCCCTTCTCTCACTCCGTTTGAGGGAAGTGACTTCCTTCTGGAAGAGGTCGAGGCTTTTCTTGCTCAGGATAGTTCAATCCCACATGGGGTTGATGAAAACTATCTTGACCCGGAGGGGGACATTCTTCTTCTTGAAAGATTGTTAAATGACGATCCTTCACCCTCCCCGTCTCCAAAAATACTTCATAAAGAGGAAGTCAAACATGTTGAAATAACTGAAGACTTTCCCGAGGTTGAGCTCAAGGACTTGCCTCCTCATCTAGAATATGCATTTCTGGAGGGTGATAATAAATTACCCGTCATTATTGCTAAAGACTTAAAAGATGAGGAAAAGGCTGCACTCCTAAAGGTTCTTAAGGCAAACAAGCAAGCAATTGCTTGGAAACTCTCCGACATTAAGGGCGTTAGCCCTAACTTTTGTACTCACAAAATCTTAATGGAGGATGACTTTAAGCCAGCAGTACAACAACAAAGAAGGGTAAATCCTAAAATCCACGAAGTTATCAAACAAGAGGTTCTAAAACTTCTTGATGCGGGATTGATTTAGCCTATATCTGACAGTCCTTGGGTTAGCCCAATTCATTGTGTTCCTAAAAAGGGTGGCATAACCATTGTCACCAATGAGGAAAACGAGTTGATTCCAACTCGTTTGGTCACGGGTTGGCGAGTATATTTTGACTATCGAAAGTTGAATGAAGCCACCCGTAAAGACCATTTTCCTCTCCCTTTTATGGACCAGATGCTCGAAAGACTAGCAGGGAATGAATACTACTGCTTCCTCGATGGTTTCTCGGGTTACTTCCAAATCCCCATTGATCCACAGGATCAAGAGAAAACTACCTTCACATGCCCCTACGGAACTTTTGCTTACAGACGTATGCCTTTCGGCTTATGTAATGCACCAGGCACGTTCCAAAGGTGCATGATGTCTATATTTTCTGACATGATCGGGAAAACCATGGAGGTATTTATGGATGACTTTTCAGTCATCGGGGATTCATTCCAGTCTTGTCTCTCCTACTTGGAACAGATGCTTAAACGTTGCAAAGAAACGAATTTAAGTCTCAACTGGGAGAAGAGCCATTTTATGGTTAAAGAGGGTATTGTCCTCGGCCATAAAATTTCAAAAAACGGGATTGAGGTTGACAAAGCCAAAATCGATGTCATTGCTAAATTACCTCATCCCACCACCGTTAAAGGTGTTAGGAGCTTTTTGGGTCATGCCGGCTTTTACTGTAGGTTTATCCAAGATTTCTCGAAGATTGCCCGGCCTATGACCCATCTCCTCGAGAAGGATGCTCCTTTCATCTTCTCTCCTGAGTGCATCGAAGCTTTTGAAACATTAAAGAAAAAGCTTACCGAGGCACCGATTCTTGTTGCCCCTGATTGGGACCTACCTTTTGATCTTATGTGCGATGCTAGTGATTTTGCCATAGGTGCGGTCTTGGGGCAACGAAAAGCAAAATACTTTCAGCCTATACACTACGCAAGCAAAACTATGACCGAGGCTCAAAGTCATTACACCACCACTGAAAAAGAACTCCTAGCTGTGGTATATGCCTTTGAAAAATTCCGGCCATATCTAATCCTGACTAAATGCGTAGTGTATACGGATCACTCGGCTTTGAAGTACCTATTTGCAAAGCAAGATGCAAAGCCGAGGCTACTCCGTTGGGTTCTCCTCCTCTAAGAATTTGATATCATTATCCGTGATAAAAAAGGAGCCGAGAACCTTGCTGCTGATCATCTCTCACGATTAGAAAACCCTCACCAGGATGTGTCCGGGAAACAGGAAATAAATTAAATATTTCCTCTCGAGACACTCAATGCGGTTGCTTTTCGTGGTGACTCTACTACCCCATGGTTTGCCGACTCTGCAAATTACCATGCGGGTAACTTCATCGTGAAGGGGATGACGTCCCAACAGAAGAACAAATTCTTCAAAGACGTTAAACATTACTTATGGGATGACCCTTATCTCTTCAAAATCTGTGCCGATTAATTCATCAGGCGATGTGTATACGGACAGGAAGCCGCTGATATTCTCAAGGCTTGCCATGCTGGACCCACCGGGGGCCACCATAGTCCTAACTACACCGCCAAAAAGGTGTTTGACTCCAATTTCTATTGGCCCACGATCTATAAGGATGCCCACGAGTTAGTCAAAGCTTGTGATGCTTGTCAGCGTCACGGGAATATTTCACAAAAGAACGAAATGCCACAAAATGCCATTCAAGTTTGTGAAATCTTTGACGTCTGGGGCATTGATTTTATGGGGCCATTCCCATCTTCTCGTGGAAACAAATACATTCTCGTGGCTGTTGACTACTTGTCAAAATGGGTTGAGGCTAAGGCCTAACCCACTAACGATGCCCGAGTTGTTGTGAAATTTTTGAAATCCCTCTTTGCTCATTTTGGAACTCCACGTGCCATCATTAGTGATCGCGGTACTCACTTTTGCAATGATCAATTCGCAAAAGTCATGCTTAAGTACGGTGTTACTCATCGTCTTTCTACCGCGTATCACCCACAAACAAGTGGGCAGGTGGAGGTTTCAAACCGTGGTATTAAATGGATTCTTGAGAGGACCGTAGGTGAAAACCGTGCTTCCTGGTCGGATAAACTAGATGATGCACTTTGGGCCTTCCGAACAGCTTACAAAACACCCATCGGGTGTACTCCCTACAAGCTTGTATACGGGAAGGCGTGTCATTTACCGATCGAGCTCGAGCACAAAGCCTACTGGGCCTTGAAACATGCAAACTACGACCTTCATAAAGCGGGTGATCACCGTAAAGTTCAACTCAATGAATTAAACGAACTTCGTGATCAAGCCTACGAGAACTCTTTGATCTACAAAGAGAAGACAAAGAAGATTCACGACTCTAAGATTAAGAACCGCGTTTTCAACGTCGGTGACAGAGTCCTTCTTTTCAACTCAAGATTAAAGATCTTCTCGGGGAAATTAAAAACCCGATGGACTGGACCATTCACTGTTGCTAAAGTATATCCATACGGGACTGTTGAGTTATCTCAACCCGAAGGTCCCAACTTTAAAGTGAATGGTCATCATTTGAAACACTATTTTGGAGAGGACATACCATCCATGGTTGTCCCGGATCTCCAAACTTTCCCCATGGACCAATGAATTCGGGGATCGAGTCAAGCTAGTGACGCGGTGAACAAAAATTAGCAAAATATGGGTTTTCACCCATATCTCTGACTTCTTTCTACTTTCTACCACTCTAGTGTGGGGGAGTGGCCGTCCCCCACCTTTTGAAAAGTAAATATGTATATAAGTTTCAGCAAAAAAAAAAAAAAAAAAAAAAAAAAAATGAATGAATAAATAAATAAAAATATTTATATGTACAGATAAATAAAATGAAAAATAAATCGATATTTCCACAGATAGTTTCGAATATTAGCTTTTTCCGTTCAGAGATTCGGCATAATAGCCGGGACTTTGAATATTGAGGTCAATATTCAATTCTAGTGTGGGGGGGGGGGGGGGGGGGAATTCTTGCGAATTTTATCACAAAATACTTTCTAAGTACCCCCAATTTGGCCTAAATTTTTCAAAAATTTTTCACTTTATTTCAAAATTTTTGTGGTAATCAGTCCGCCATATCTAAATGACAAATGGATTGGCTAGTACAGGAGCAAACGGCTCTTGGTAAAGACATCTCAAACCCGTTGATGGCTTGCAATTTGCCAAAAGTTGTATGGTAAATCAACTCGCCATATCCCATAAAGCGAATGAGTTGGCTAGCCCGCAAGATTATGGCTTGTGGTAAAGGCCGTGGAAAATCCATAATTGGTAATCAGCTCACCAAGATGTTGACTTTGTCCATCAAGAGTTGGCTAGTCCATAAGCAAACGGCTTTTGGTAAAGACTAATCAAATCCGTTGACAGCTGGTGATTTGCTCAAAATCACATAGTTTTTCTCAAAAGATTGCTAGGAACTAGCAATGTTTTAGTGTGGGGGATTGATGAGTATGTAAATACTCATCATTTTTACCTTTTCTGAGCTGCCAAAACATATAAAAACACTCAATATTGAATCAAAATAGTGAAAATATCCCAGGAATGTGTTTTATATGTTTCAAATGCAAAATAATCAAAAACAGATGAAAAACGTACAAAGTTTGCAAAATTGGCAGTTTCAGTCCCTCAACTTTCAAAAATTGTCAAATCTAGTCCCTGGTTATTCTAAAAACTTGAAAAAGTCACCAAAGGTCCTTTTAAATCAAAAAGTTGCAAAAATAGTCCTTTGGTGCAAAGTTTCACAAAATGTCATGTTTAGTCCCCGAAGTTTGGAAAATTGTCAAAAATGGTCCCTGGGATATTAAAACTTTGAGAAAAACAAATTTTGTCCTTGTACTTCTCATATATGGCAGGATTGGTCCTTGGTTGAAAATTTTGGTGAAATTGCAAAACAGGTCCCTGAAGTTTGAAAGTTTGGCAGAAATAGTCCCTGGGAAATTAAAATGGAAAAATCAACTTTGGACCTCATACTATTCATCATATGGCAAAACACACCCTTAAGGAAACTTTGGAAAGATGCCAAGTCTCACCTCCAAACTTTCGGCTAATTACAAAATTAGTCCTTGTGATAACTAAAACCAAACCGGACCCTTAATAATATCAAAACCCAAACACCAAGTCCAATCCTAATCCAAAGCCCACCCTTTCTTTTCCTTTGACCCAAAACAAACAAAAGCCCACCACCCTTTGTATAATACTAGGGTCAAAGTTTGACCCTGAGTCAAACTAGTCAAACACCACCCCCAGCAATCTCCTTCCCCCATTCCTCACAACCTGCCAAACTCCACCACCCCTCCACTTGCAATAAATTCATCATCACCATCCCACCACCCTCTGCACCTACCCTCACCTCCACATTAAATGCTCCCCTCCCACAACACGCAACAGAAGCAAATTGCAAAAACAACCTTTCCCGCCAAAACACGTGGCAAGAGATTAGAGCTTCTCAGACATCCAATGGACGATATTAATGATGGGAAATGATCAGAGAGGTGGAGGAACCCTAATGGTGGCCTATAAATATAAGAGAAGTCCAAGATGAAAGAGTGTTAGATTAGTTTTAGTATTTTTAGCTCGTATAAGTAATTTTCAAATTGTATTTGTGTAATTTAGCTTTCAAGTAGTGTAAACTCTGTTTTCAGTGTACTTTCAAGGTTTTCCATTAATAAAAATCAAGTTTGGAGTTATTTCTTAGTTTGTGCAAATTTCACTTTATTTCAAGTTTTCATTCAAGTTGTGTTGTCATTGATAGTTGAATCCATGGACTCTTAAGCTCATGTAGGCTCCCAGAAAGCTTAAATTAGCTTTTAGAAACCATTAAAATACAGTTTAGGTATTAAAAATCAAAAATCACAAAAACAGTCAACAAAAGTCAACCTTTACAGGATTTTGAAGATGAACATTGGAGCAGGGTAAATATTGGATGGCCCTGGGTTAGTGGTCTTGTGGAAGACCTATAGGAGTGGATTTGAGGTTCTTGGTTTAAGCTAGATTGCATATTGTAAACCCTTGAAAACTCATCTCTGTATTGGTACTGTAGCATTGCTCATTTCATTGCCTTATAGCTTTTCTGTGTTTATCTAGTGCTAATTAGTAATATTCTTGCATAAAATTAGTACCTTGTTAGTTGAATTTCATAGTTGCTTTGATTTTCCAATTTGGCAGTCTAATTAGTAGTATCTGTAATCTTGTAATTTTGTTGTTACTTTATGTGTTCAAGTGCTCAAATAAGTTTAATATATCATAGCAAGTTATTGTGGATCAGATTCATAAGCCTTAACACCTTCTAGCTTCACAAATCATAAAACAGTCATTTATTAAGGTGTGTATGGGACAGTGTGATCCAACGAGTTGAGGTGTTCATTTGTTGTTGTTTCTTGTTTACATAAGTTACCTAGGTCATAACTAACTCAGAACAACAATAAAAACCAGGCCCTATTTGATAAAAAGTCAAAATCAAACATTACTTGGCCTAGTTTACCCTCTGTGTTGGATTAAGTGTGGCTTATGCCCCAAATCCATTCACTTGTGAGTGGTTTAGCTTAATTTAGTCTTATTCTAGCTTAATAAGTCCATTTCAATCAGAAAATCAGAATCAAAATCCATTTTAGTCAAAGTTTCAAAGGTATTCAAAAAGTCAAAATTGCATACTTAGGAAGAAAACCAAATTTTCAAGGATTTTTATAGAATTTTGTGAATTTATTCAGGCTTTGAAACTTTCAGAGGTTAAAACCTACCACCTCAGCTTCAAGAATCTAGGTTTAGCTTATTTGTGGGATTTTTATTGTAGCTTGTGCATTAGCTTATTTCAACCTGCAGGGCAAACACTTGCCCTGTGCACAGGTTTTGGCAATTTTTCCCAAGAGCTTTGTGACTTACTCAGTGGGACCCACCCTTAGATTTTTGGCTTTTTGGAAAGCCATACACCCCATTTTGATAAGCCAAGGCTTATTTCAGCATTTTGAGCTTATTTGATAGGGCTGAAAGCCCTATCAAGTTTGGCCATTGTCTGAGTCAATACTGAGAACTCAGTGTAAGACCCCAACTTCATAGCCTCACCTAGTGTTCATTAGTAAGCCCTAGGATTAGCTTATTAGCTTATTTTGTAGCTTATCAGTCCGTTTATAAGTTTCCAGTTTAATTTTGGACCCTAGATCACTTTTGTGGACCCCACAGAGGTCCAAAACCTCTCATCTCAGGCCTGTTTTGGCCTATTAGCTTTATAAGTGCTTATTTGTTCATAGCTGCTTATCCAGAGTGCTTATTTGTGCTTTTAGTCTTATTTCAAGTTGGTATACATGTGTGATAGCTTATTTGATCATTTGAATAACTTTTCACCAAATCACAAGTCCTAATAAGCTATAAGCCAACTGTTTGAACATAAGGGGGTGCACATAGCTTATTTTTAAGCTAATCAAAAAGTCATTTCACAAAAAGTTCTTGTTTTTAGCTTATATTCATTTGTCAAAAAGAAAAACCAACAAAAACCAAATATAAAATTAGTGATAGCTTCTATTTAATAGATTCTATCTTTTTCATTTTTCATTTCAGCTTATTAATAAGCACTTTGTCATTTTATAATTTTCTTAATTTCCTTTTACCTTTAAGTATTTAAAATAATTTTCTTAGATTTTTCCTAAACAGTTTACTATTTATTAGAACTAAAAGTAGTCTAATTAATTAAATAAGTAATATTAGTAATTAATTAGTTTTCTTAAATTTTAATTAATAACAATAGGTTTTTATAATTTTCCTAGGTTTTATAAATTATTTAAGACTTTTAGAAAATATATTTTTAATTTCTACTGTTCATTTTCCAATTTTCCTATTTAATTTAGTTAAATTAGATTTAAATTAATTAAGAGGTAAATAATTAGTAAAATAGTCTAAAAATAATTTTTAGAAGTTTTTTTATAATTTTTTAGGATTCCTGTGATGGTAATTAGTTTTATAAATTTTTCCATAATTTTCTAAGTCATTTAGGTAAAATTAGTAATTTAAAATAGTTTAATTAGTTTAATTAAGATAATTAGTTTTTAATTAATAAAAAACTCATAAAAAGACAAAAATATTTATTTTTATTTTTTATACTTTCTTCAAGTTCATTTTAAGGTTTAGAAATTATTTTTACAAATTTTTAGTTTAATTTGTAATCTTTATAATTTTTAGTTAATTTAAATTAGGTTTAAATTAGATTTTAAATAGTTTTAATTATTAAGTAATATTTAAATATTAAAATAATCATTTTTATAATTTTATTTTAATTTTAAATTTTCTTTTAATTTTAAGTTTTCAAAAGTTCACTTGCACCCCCTGTAGTTTGTAATTTGTCAAAACCACTTTTCTGTCTGTTACCTGATTCCAAATTGTAAATTTGTGCATATATCTGTATATCTGTTATTGTGAATGTTATATTATTGTGCAAATACCAAAATATCAGTAGCAAAATCAATTCCCAATCATCTTGGCTACTGTCCTCAGTGCCACTCATTCCCATAAACGTTTTCTAAAAAACACCATTGCAATCTCGCTGGGACATAACGACCCGGGGACACACTATACTATCACCGGAGAATTGGAACGGGACTGTCTTTGACTTATTGACCTTGGTCAATAATATCTGACCGTTTCGGGACCAATCAAAGACTTAAGGCCTAAAAACAACCAAGTATTTATCAAGTGTTTCATTCTAGACCACACCTTACTGCAAACTAACCTCCTCAAGGTCTTATAAATACCCATCCCCCTCTTGTAGACCTTCACAACACAAAACAAACACAAACACTCTTCTTTTGATTTCAATCTTCAAGTTATACTACAAAGTTAAAGGCCTAGTTATTCTCTACATGAAACTAGTGTTTATTTGGTGATTCCATAGTTGAATTAGGAGCTACACAAGGGTACTAGGGCTGAGCTAAGAAGGTTTTTCACAAGGGTTATATCAAGGTTATCAAGGGTTAGCAAGAATTGGGTTGAAGGATTGGAAGCTATGATTTTTAGTTGAAGAATTAAGCTAGTGTTCTTGTTCTTAGTTTTCCTTGTGTAAGGCCAAAAATTGTAAGGAAACCTATGCTCATCATCCTTACTATGTTTTCATAAGCTCTATATGCTATATATATCTTGTTATATTGATCTCATGATGTACAAATCCTTAAAACAAGTCTAAACTTATATATCATTATATGTTATCATTTATAAAACAAACAAGTAAACTAGTAGGTTATGTTATGATAAACGACTAGAAATATATACTTATAGACTTGAAAAATCTTATAGAATTATAGAGGATCTTACAAGGAAAACATAAGCAATTTGAATCACCTAAAACGAGTACACGAGTCAAAAGATATGATCAAAAGAAGTTAACGAGACCAAAACACCGAAACTGCCATTTACAAACTGTTAAGAAGCTGTCCATTTTGAACGAGGCTCTTCTGGTCCATTTCATCAAAAAGTTAAAACACGAAAGTTGTCCGGAACGACGTTTTCCTTCGATATCCAAGAAGCTTAAGTCTTGAAAACGCATAACGAATGCTATTGTTCTTCAAATTCTTAACAGCCCCTTTATTACCTATAAGACTATGCCTTTTTGTCACGGCTAAGGAAAACCAAATAGCCTAAACGCCTAGGGCTGAGATCACAAACGCGGCTAAGGCCAAGGTTGAGATCTCAAAGACATGGTAGCCAAGACCAATGCCACGGCAAGGCCAAGGCTAAGACCTCAAGGCTTTCTAAACCGAAATCATTATAACTATTATACATGTTTTACATATTGAATATTACAACACTAGGGAACTTCATGTGAGGGGTTCATTAGAGTAAACCATGGAGATGAGTTTTGGATTGATGATTTAAAGTGTCCTGGCTCCTCGAACGTTTACTGCATGACCTCTGGATTGTGATGGCCCGAATGGTAGTACGAGATATACAAACTAAAACCATTTCATAAACAAACGTACACAAAACTACCAAGTACTACATCATGATCAATATAAAGACGTATATAGGCTTGTTTATACTTTAGCATCGTTATTCCAAACCTAAGACATGACATCGTATTCTAGGTTACGCATAGAGACTTCCTGGCTTATCCATTGATTCTGTTATATGTTTTGATATTTGATAACGCTCTAATTATATATTCCTTGAGCATTATATTATATGTTTCATGATCATTCGATATGAACTTTTGGTACTTAATAGCATAAAATGAATGCAGGTTCACTCTCGGATGATCTGAGCATGATACATCTCAAAACCTACTATTTCACCACTTGAAGTAAATAAATAAGAAGTCTTCCATGATTAGCTTTTCATGCAAGCCAAGTGCGCCGGTTTTCCAGTCATGTGCGCCGCACTTACCTCTCGGTCAAAGGAAGTCAAGATAGAATATTTTATGAAAGTGCGCCGGGCTTAAAAATAAAATGTGCTGTACTTCCTTTGCAATTATGAAACTTTGGCGCCAAGAAAATAAGAAAGTGCGCCGCACTTACAAAGCAAGTGCGCTGTACTTCGCCTATCAGAATGCCTATAAATAGAGATCATTTGCAAGCATTTGAACTCTCCACTCTATAACCAATTTCACTAAGTTAAGGTCTGAAGTAATACGTGATCCAGAGCCATTTGCGGGGGTGAACGAATCAGAACAGGGGGTTTTATATACTTGTTGGTGTCGAATTCTTGGTTACTTGTGACACTTGTGTAATCATTTGATCAATCCAATCTGTATGTCTCTTGTTTACTATTTATTCACTTTTGTTGTTATGAACTCATTATCCATGAGAGGCTAAACCTCTTGTGATTTCTTAGATATGATAATATAATTAAGCGACTTATGATTATGTTTTGATCTGTACCAATTTCAAGTTTATATTGTGAACTATTTCATCTCTAGTCTTATCATGTTTATTTGTTGAAACTAGTTGAATATAATATGTTGGGATAGGTCGAAAGAACCAACTTGTTAAACGCAATTCTAGGAACTTGTCTGCGTTTCTAGTCTTTGAAAGGAGAAATCCACTTAGAAGAATCAATAATAATCTAGACTTGATATGAAATACTATTTCGAGAGAAATCACTTAATTGGTAGATATGAATCTTGAATTGAACCTACGAGTTATGAAATCGCTCTTTTGACGAAAATAGCTTTCTTATAAGTTGTGCTCCTTTATCAAACTGAGATCAAACATAAGTGATGCGTGGAATTGCACCCTCGCAAAAGGTTTTACCTCTCAAGGGATCTTGAGAAGCTTGCAATCCCCACCAGGCAGTGTACCTGACCGTTGTAGTATAGTATAGTGACAAGTTGATGAGTGTGTAAATACTCATCACTTTATACCCATTAAGACTGTAAAAACAACTGAAAACACACAGATATGTCATAAAATACTGCAAATATCTTTGGATTGTGTTTTTATGTGTTTCAGGTACAAAAGGATTGAAAACAGACGAAAAACGAGCAAAGTTTGCAGAATTGGCAAAATCAGTCCCCCGACTTTTAGAAAATGTCAGTTTTGGTCCCTGGAAGAGTTATTTTGAAGAAAAGTCAACAACAGTCCCCCAGGAATCAAGAAATAACAT
This sequence comes from Artemisia argyi, assembly GCA_030686995.1. Taxonomy (NCBI): domain Eukaryota; kingdom Viridiplantae; phylum Streptophyta; class Magnoliopsida; order Asterales; family Asteraceae; genus Artemisia; species Artemisia argyi. Next base: position 56,103,001 of record CM060679.1, on the reverse strand, counting down.
TTGTGGTCCTTGGAATACAATTTTCATGAATTGGCAATTTTGGCCCCTCAAGTTTTAGTCCCTGGGCATTTTAAAATGGGAAATTTATAAATCAAGGTCCTTGGGAAATCAAAGTATGGCAAAATTGGCCCTTGGAATAAATTATGAGACTTGGCAGGAATGGTCCCTGAAAAATAAGGAAGTTACACAAATGGTCCTTGTAATTTTCTTAACTAATACATACCAAATGGACCCTTGTAATACTTTACACCAAATCCAATTCAAACCCAAACATCCAACCCCCTCACCTAATCCAGTCCAACTTTTACCACTGGCCCAATGATCTCCAGCCCATCTCCACCTTGGTTTAATAAAATACCAGTCAAACCCGTTTGACCATCTTCCACCTCACCACACCCGTGCATGCTACTACTACCAACACCAAACACCATCATCACTTCCTCCACTACCACACTCAACATCCGTACACACTCTACACTACCTTTCCACCATATGAATCCAAACCACCCCCTGCCAAGTTTAACATTGCCCCAACTGCCAAAATACTTTTTCCCGCCAAAAAGTGTTAAACGGCTAGGATCAATTCCACTTATCCACTAGACCAAGAGAGAAGTGGGAAAGCACGTGTGGGTCACAATAACCCTAAAGGGTCATTATAAAAGAAAAAATAAAGAAGCAGAGATGGGGGAGATACTTAGTTAAGTAGTAGTGGAGTAGAAATTAGTAGTAGTTAAATTTATGTTAAAATGTAATTCAATCTCTAAAGCTGAGTTACTTTAAGTTTTTAATTGTCTCAAGTTTCTTGTACTCAAATTCTTAGTTGTTTTCTAGAATTCAAATTTAATGAAAAGTTCAAATTTTCTTCAACTCCTTAAGATTCTCAGTATAGCTTAAAACATGTTAACAAGGGTTGTTTACTGTATCATAAGCTCATCTAAAGTTATTGCTAAGATTTTATAAGCTTAGTGAGGCCTTAAACAGGTTTTACTTCACAAATCACAAAAATACAAAAAAAAAAAAATGAAAAATTAGTGAAAAATAAAAAAATCATGAAGAAGTGAAGAAGGACCTGTGGATGCAGTGGTTTAGAGCTTGGGGAAGCTTTAGGTTAGATCTGAGTTGTGATTGAACCATGTTTGAACAGAGCACAATTGTAAGTCCAAGTTTAAAAATAAGTACTGTAGCATTCGCTTATCTTATGCCTTATTTGAGTTGAGTTTATGATTGCTTTTAGCTTATTTATGCTTACTTGTCCAATCATGTTTGCTTAAGTAGTTAGAATAGTTATTTAGTTTACTTTGCTCATTAACTATGTAGATTAGCTCAACTTAGCTTTTGGTACTTAGCCTATTTTAACTGCTTTTGTTGTGAGACTTGTGCCTATTTAACCTTCACATAGCTTAATTAGTTGAATGCTATCAGTTTCTAAGATTATAGAAGTCATTTGCTTTGAGAAATATAAAAACATATTTTTTAAGGGGTGTTTGGTTCAGTGATGTTCACTGAATTGTGTTGCAGTTCAGTGGGGGTTATTGGTTAACTTAGGCTTCATTTAGGTCAGGTTGGGTATATGAAGCATAAAATTCAGTAACTTTATGTTAAAAAGTCAAAAACCACTTAAATTTCCTTGAGTTGTCCACTGTTGGCAATTGTTGGTTGTGCAAGCTTAGATTTAAGCATAGAATTGTTAGGTTTACCTTAATCAATGTTTATACCATCTAATAATTTCATCTAGGTTCAATTTAGGTCAGTAGAAATTCAATTTAGTCAAAGTTCATGAAAACTGAAAAAGTCAAAATGGCCTATACTGTTTTGACTCGCCCTTATACCAAATCTTTTTCAGAGCTCATAACTGTTAGTAAGTTGTTAAGATTTGAGTTTTAGTAATCTTTGGTAGCCTATTTTTAAGACTACATAGCTCTTTGTGACTTACCTTAAGGTTTAGGTTCTTATTTTTAAGCTTGAAATTGACCCAGTTGGCCTGTTGTTGCCCTGCACCAGGGATAATAGGATCAGTACCTTTTTTTTTATAAGCTCCTCAATAACTCATTAGCGCATGTTAGCTTTGGATGTTAGGTGTTTTGGAGAGACCTCCTGGCCATCTTGTTATGCATATGCCTAACTGCTCATGTTGAGCTTATTTAGTAGCTTATTTTTAGCCTTCCATATGCATACACTTAACTGTGTACACTGACTCATCAGTGTACACAAGCTAAATTCATAAGCTCATTTCTAGTTCATTTGTGGGTCGCTCAGTCTGATTCTTGGCTTACTAGAGAGCCCCCTGGCTAGCTTTTAGGATCAAGATTCAATCTGGACCCCTGAACTCCCCCTGTGGACCCCACAATGGGCTGCAAGTGCCAACATTTGGCGTGTGTGGTCTGTGGGTATTTTGGAAGTGCTTATTTGGCTTATTGGCTTATTCAGTGTATCTCTCTGCTTGTTTTAGCTTCATTCAAGTTCCCTTAAGTTGTTTACAGCTTATTTTCTAGTTTGTGTAAACTGTGTAGCTTATGGTGAGCTTATGTGAACTTATTTTAAGCCATTTAAGCCCACTGTTGAGCTTATTCGTGTGCACTGAGCTTATTTTTTAGTTCCAAAGTAGTTGCCTTAACAAAATTTTCTTATTTACAGTTGTTTATTAGTTTTGTAAAAGAAAAACAATAAAAATCCAAAAATAAATAAAGTGATAGCTTCTATTTTAGCTTATTTTAAGCTTTTTAAAAAAACACTTAGTACTTTTTATATTTTTCCTAGGTTCCTGACATCTTGTAGTATTTTTAGGAATTTTTTCAGATTTTTCCTATTTCATTTAGTAGTTTTTATAATTTAATTTAGTTTAAATTAATTAATAATTAGTTTTTAATTAATAATAATTATATAAAAAGTCAAAAAAATATATTTTCAGTTTTAAAATTAGTTTTATAATATTTTAGATTTTTCAAAATATAATTTTTATTTTTCTAGCTTAATGATGAGGCGAAAAGTATACCGCTTTTTAAGGGGTTATTTAAGCCCGAATTCGTGATTATTTGATCAATTATTACCCTAAATCGTTCCTTTTGTCATTTTAGGTACTTTTGAGGAGAAATCTGGAAAAGGAAGCGTTTTAGACGTTTTTGGAGCATAAAAGTGAAGAAAACGGCAAAGTCTCTAATTCCTTGCTGGGAACAGTACCTGACGACGTCAAGGATTAACACATGACGACGTCAAGAGTGATAAAAGAGATGGATGTGTAATTTATAACGTGATGGCCCAGAGTATTTTCAATGTAATTAGCCTGACGGCGTCACCAAGGCCGTCAGGGTCAAAATGCAAGTGACGGCCCAGAGTATATTTGTACATGAAGGCGTCAAGACTGAATCTAGGCAATACGACTCTTAACTTGGCGGCGAGTTGACGGCGTCAGAAGTTAATACATGACGCCGTCAGGATACTTTGTGTATATATATTTTTCCAATTTTTCATGGTAAAGAGGGTGGAACAAGTTGTGGAATATTAGAGCATAAACCCTAGGTCAAATTTTTTGCTTATTGAAGGGGTTTCAAACCCTTATTTCTTCCATGTTTGAATAAAGATAAGTTCTCCAATAATCATTCAATATGTCTATGTGTTGTTTGATTCTATATTATGGTTGTCTTTCTTTTAACATGTTAGGCTAGGTTTTCATTGTGTTTCCACCACATTAGTTTAATTTCATTTCTTTTATTTTGATTGCATCTTTAGTTAATTGGGTTAGTTGGCTAGCAACTAATTCCACCCACTCCTTCAAAACCCGAGATTTTACTTGCTTTCTTAAAATATAAAAAAATATAAAAAAAAATCATCCCTCACCTCTAGACCTAGTTTAGTAGGCTTTCTAATCCTAGCGACACTATTCCTGAGTTGAACGATCAATCCCCCGGTACTTGTCACTATACTATACTACAACTATCAGGTACACTGCCTGGCGGGGATTGCAAGCTTCTCAAGATCCCTTGAGAAGTAAAACCTGTTGCGAGGGCGCAATCCCGCGTATCAAGTTTTTGGAGCCGCAGCCCGGGGAATAGTTATTGTCTAGCTTAGAATTTCTATTTATTAGGTCTACTTGCTAGATTCCTGTCTAGTAAGGTTTTTATTTTCATTTTTAGGTTTTCTTTAGTCTATCTTTTTTCTTCGTTTCTTTGTTCGTAACCTTTGCCATCCAACATCATGTAAGGTGGTAATATCTTTGAACCCATCAACCCACCACAACAAAACCACCCACAAAACCCACCACTAGCAAACCAACCTCCTAGACCCCAAACTTTAGGAGAGTATTCCCGTCCTAGCCACCAAGGCTATCGAAACACCATTGAGCTCACTCAAGGAGCCAATGTGTCCCCCTTGCGATCCGACACTATCCGGTTGGTGCAATGCGGATGTGCATTCCATGGACTTCATTCCGAAGATCCTAATCAACATCTTAAGGATTTCCTAAAAATCGTAGATTTCATAGACCTTGATGTTGCAACTAGATAGACGACCCGACTACGTCTATTCCAATTCTCTCTACGTGACCAAGCTAGTCAATGGCTTGAACGTTTACTCGCGGGATCCATAACCTCTTGGGATGATCTCACTTCTTTTTTCCTTGCTCAATTTTTCCCACCGGGGAGAACTACCAAGCTTAGAAATGATATCTTGATGTTCCAACAACGTCAAGGTGAAACTCTCTATGAAGCATGGACTCGTTTCAAGGACTTACTCCAAAAAGTCCCTCATCATGGCATAGATCTTTGGCTCCAAGTCCAAATCTTCTATGACCATATCGATCTCTCCACAAGGCGAACCATTGACCAATCGGCCGGTGGCAAGCTACGTGATCTAAGTGCGGAAGAATCATGGGAACTCATAGAAGATCTTGCTCTCTATGACAACGAAAGTTGGAATGATCCCCGTGATTTGAACAAAATGGTCAAGGCAATATCTTTGCCTTCGAACAATTCTAGCACTCCCGACCGTAGGATCATGGAACTTGAGGACCAAGTCAAGTTTCTCATGAAATCCTACGAAGCTCCTAAGCTATCAAGCCAAGTGAACAAAATCACTTCTTCGTGTAAATTGTGTAATGGTCCTCATGAAACTCATAATTGCATGGAACTTCCAAAACATGCTTTTAAGGAATTCACATCCTCACGTGCTGATAAAGCGGAGGATAGAGGGCTCGCCAGTAAACGAGGTCCTCGAAACTTTGGCGAGGCCTAAGATGCATGGAATAATAAGCCAAATTTCAGAGGTCACCAAACTCGGAGCGTATCCTTCGATGATTCTCCTCTACTCGCATGGTCCGAGCATTTTCCACTGCAGAACACTCCTAAGCAAAGCTATGAAGATGCATTGCGAAAGTTTATTCTCTCTCAAGAATTACAGCTTTCCACGCTCGAGGCCCGATTTAGGCAACAGAAAATCGATATGAATAACAAAATTTGTAATCTGTTAACTGCTATTAAGGAGCACGATGCTAGTAAATCGACTCAGGCTGAAGAAGTCAAATCAGTCACCATCATAAATCAGCCAATGATGAGGCGAAAAGTGAACCACATTTAAGGGGTCATTTAAGCCCGAATTCGAGATTATTCGATCAATTATTGCCCTAAATCGTTCCTTTTGTCATTTTAGTTACTTTTGGAGAGAAATCTGGAAAAGGAAGCATTTTGGACGTTTTTGGAGCATAAAAGTGAAGAAAACGGCAAAGTCTCAATTTTCCTTGCTGGGAACAGTACCTGACGGCGTCAAGGCTCTCCACATGACGGCGTCAAGAGTTACTAAAGAGGTGGATGTGGAAAATACACGTGACGATCCAGAGAGTTTTTGTGCATAGGACATGACGGCGTCACACAAGGCCGTCATGGTCCAAGTATTAGTGACGACCCATAACAATTCTACACATGACGGCATCACAAGCAGATCTAGGCAACACGATTTCATTATGGCGGCGAGTTGACAGCGTTACAACTTAATATATGACGCTGTCACCCTGTAAAATCAATATATAGTTTTCCAAATTTCATTCATTAGTGTGCAACTTTGAGAGAAAAACTCTAGGCCGAATTTTACAGCTTTTTCAAGGGTTCCAACCCTTTGAATCTTTCATGTTCAATTAGAGATAAGTACTCTTTCAAATCATTTAATATGTCTATGTGTTGTTTGATTATATCTTATGCTTGTCTTCAATTTAACATGTTAGGCTATATTTCTTTTGTGTTTTCTTAGATGTAGTGAAACCTAGATGTTGATTATGGGTTGATTGTTTATTTATAGTTGTTACAGACGATTGTATTCGATGTTAGGCTTAAGAAAACTGGCAGACTTCCATTGGTAACTTGCTTGAACGTCTTAAGAAACATGATCGGAGGTGTACTACGATTTTTGGTTGTATTTAATGCGTAGGAGAATTCTAATGATCCCATGTTAGGAGCTTCTAACGGCTCGACATAGGAGTGAAGTAGGATCCTATAGAGTTAGGGAATATTGTACACGGCCCTACGACTAGTATTAAGGAATATGACCCGTCATCCATGCAATTGTAACAAGCTATCAACCTGTAAAAGATATCTAGGGAGTAATGAAACCTAACTAAACACAACTTTCCTCATCATTGTTTACACCAAATTAGTATAATTAGCTTTATTTTCATTTCTGTTATTTTATTTTGATTGCATCTTAGTTAATTGGGTTAGTTGGCTAGCAACTAATTCCGCCCACTCTTCCAAAACCCGAGATTTTAATGGCTTTCTATAAAATATAAAAATACAAAAACAATCATCCCTCACCTCTAGATCTAGTTTAGGAGGCTTTCTAATCCTAGCGACACTATTCCTGAGTTGAACGATCAATCCCCCAGTACTTGTCACTATACTATACTACAACGATTAGGTACACTGCCTGGTGGGGGTTGTAAGCTTCTCGAGATCCCTTGAGAGGTAAAACCTGGTGCGATTCCCACGTATCAGCCAACCTCCCCTGTGAAAATAAAAATCCCTAGTAAACTCTTTAAACATCTGTCACCAAAGGTGAAGGAAGCTAGGGACCATGTTAACCCCTCGGGACCAATCCGTTTTGTAAACACCATCACCACAATACTTGCTCCTTCACCCGACTAGAGCCAACAACCAACTGGGAATGAGGGTTATGGAGTTGAAGAAGATGAGACCCCCGAGAAAGACCACGAAATGGCCAAGAGCCTTGCAGACTTATTCGAGGACTCCATCACACAAGAGTCAAGCGAATGGGATGAGTCAAAAGAAAAATCAAAAGGGCACACGGAAAATCCAGTGATTTTGGGTGAATCTATTATAGAGAAACTCGAGGAAAACGTGGTGGATATTACTATAGGGTGTAGTAATAGGATTAAGGAAAGCGACTCTGAAGTTTTTAAGATTTCTTGCACCACTAGGAACAAGCTCATAATCGATACTTACATAGAACCTAACCTCCCTATAAACGTAATCCCCCTCTCCCTTTACAACGAAGCCTTCCCTGAACAAATCACGTGTAAAGGACTCGATAACGTCAGGATAATGAAAAGGTTATCAGTTATGATTGGAGGATTCATCTATGAAATTGATCTAACCGTAATCGATGACATAGACTCGGTCACTAGTCCAACCTTAACTAACCTCGTCCTCGGGAAACCATTTGTAATAGAAACAAGGGTGATCCTAGATAAGAGCGATAGTAGTGCACTATTTACCAATGGCGTCAGGAAAGTAATTTTTCGTAAGGGTAATGAGGAAGTGCATGAATACCGACCATCATTAGATTGTGATACAAATGGATTACAGGGTGGAAGGTCGGGAAAGATAAAGCGACGTGATCCGAATAACCTCAAAATACCTTGTATGATAGGTCACAAGTATTTTTATAATGTCAACATTGACATATGCCTACCCAAGAATGTTATGTCCTTATTTCACTACAACAATATTTGCAGATGGGGAATGATTTATAAAGGCGAAAATGTTGTCGGTAGAGATCATGAAGTTTAAGTATTCGTAGGGAATATGACATTCACGATGGACTTCACAATCGTTGACAATATTGAGGATTATATCGACCAGAGGTTATCACAAGTTGTTTTTGGGGCACCCTTTTGTGAAATCACTAGCTTAATGGTTAATAACCGGAACGGAATCATGACTTTCACAGATGGAATTAAGAGAATCTCGTACCAAACGCCGCATAAGATGAAAGATTTCAAAGGGGTAGATTGTGACGGACTTGATAAGCTAGGGTCTCAACTTGTTTTATGTGATAATGATGTTCGGAGAGGATGTAAAAACACCTTTGATTTATCATGTGGATTCTTTAAGGATGCCAGTAAGCTTGGTTCCAAGTATATGGAAGATGTCTTTGAGTTTGAAGACCCAAAATACTTGCATTATGAAAGCGACCCCGATATAGATTTGGAGGATAACCTAGAAAATGTGACCAATGATGAGGTCACGTAATAGCCCATGACCTTGAGTCTAGCTACAAGACTCGTAAATAAAGAAAAGCGCTTCTTGGGAGGCAACCCATGTTTTGTGTGTTTTTATTTGTTTGATTTTATTTGTTTCCGTATGCATGCTTTATTTTTATTGTTGGCAAATCATGTTTCAAAGTAAATTGTGAAAATGCTTTATTTCGTCTTTAACTTCGTCTTAATTACATATAAAGGTATTTTGCAAAAGCTAAGTGTAAGGGGAGACCCAAATTTGTTTATAAGAACGAAAATGAGGATGATTCGCTACAATATTAAATGAGAATGTATATTAGTATTTGTTAGAGTCAAATGCTTGTATCGAGTCATAATGATGTTTTAAAGGAATTCCAGGAATTAAGGCGTAAGTTTTTCCAGAAATTTTCCGGAAACTTAACATGAGATTTTTTGCAGGAACATTCTGACGGCGTCAGGAATTATAACCTGGCGGCGTCAGGTACCAAAATTCTGAAAAATTTTGTGAGTTTTGTTTATACCGGAGTCTTAAAGTTTTTGTTGATTCTTTAGTTTTATAAACTCCAGAAAATCTGCAAACATTCATTCCACAAGCATTATATCTTAAATTGTTTTCTAGGATTTGTTAGTATATATAGATTGCCGCCGATTTTATGCGAGGTTTGCCTTGATTGTTTTCTCAGGTTTAACAGGTTATATATGACAAGAAGATGGTTTATATTTCTAGAGGGAAGCTTTCAAAGTTCATTTTCTTGGAGGAAGATCTAACATTGTTGACACACTATCCATACCGAACGAATCAGGGGAGTATTTGTTTTCATTCTTTTAAATGTTTTACTTTTACATCCTGTAATTGAACATTGGGGACAATGTTCATCATAAGTGTAAGGGGAGGGTAAATGATGATACCTTATAGGATACAATTGCACTTGAGTTTGTTTGTTTGATAGTAGGTGTGTAATAAAACTAAGAGAAATACTTGTTAGTGCAATTCTAGAGCGAAATTTAAATTTTTTTACAACATTTAGGAGTGAAACTTTAGCCTTAATAAGCATCTCATGGATAGGAGTCATATGACTAGTACAAAACCGTACCACTTAAAAAAAATTCCACCCAAATATGTGAGGTTCGCCTTTAGATTTGAAAGGAAAAGCATTCATTATTAGTGCTTATGAGTGTACCGGTAGCATTTAAATTCTAGAACTTGCGTTCGTGATACATCCCGAGACCGCTAGTGAGACTACATTTGTGTAGTAGGATTTACTACATGATAAGAGGCATTAGGATCACCCTTGTGTTTAAACCCGTATCATAATTACTTGACCATTTAAGTCATATTACTTAACTAGCAAAGTCAATTAATTTTCCCACACCTTAGCGTTGTACTCATTTTTAGTACACGATACCCCTAGTACACCCCTCCGAGCCTATCTTTTTCGTTTCTAACTTTAAGCATCTTACTTAAAGGAAGAATTTGTTACAACCCACCCAAATGTGCAACCAAATCGCCTTAGCCTTCCGTGTATGCACTCATCTTTAGTGCATTATTGTTATATGTTTAAACCCTTAGTTAATTGTCTAATTGATTACATGGTTGCTAAGTCGAGTCATATCTTGTACATATTGTTTTGGGATGATTGGGACTCATGGGTAAAGTACTAGTGTTATGAGTAATGGGGAAGAACATCATATATTACCCCCATATGTGCGTTAATCTTAAAAAGTACTCCAAGTGTTTTGATTATCTTGATTCGAGTCATTAGAGTAGTTTATTGTAAAGTATGTAAAAATTCAAGTGTAAGAGGAATGTAAAACCCCTATGATTTATTATTTTGGATGGTAGGGTAAAAGTGTATACAAAAAAAAAAAAAAAAAAAAAAAAAAAAAAAAAAAAAAAAAGAGAAAAACATACGGACTACCATCCCGTTTCATTCTATGTTTGTTTTAAGTTTTTGTTATTTTTTGATTCATTAGCTTAAGTCGAGTTGAGTCTTGGCTTAGCAACGCGATATTATACATGTAATTAATCAAGATGATTAACTCGCCACCAGTAAATATTGCCTTTATCCAACAAAACCGTGTTTTCCATATCCCTACACCTAACGTTATAACCCTTTAAAAGACCTCTTTGATAGTTTATCCTAGGTGCTTACGCCAAGTGGTGGAGGTTTGATCCTTTCCCAAGCCTATGATAATCTATTTGCTATGACAGGTAGTGAGAGATGTTTTCCATTTCCATATTGTGATATACACTCTATTACACCCGAGAGATGTGAGTACCTAAACACTATTTGTGAGGTGCTAGTGTATGACCTTCGTGCTTGTTTTTGGTTTTTAGTGGAATGATTATTTGTTGTAATTACTTTTATATTAGTGTTAAATGACCCCTAACTAGTATTTTGATTAGAATAAAAGCGCATTTGCTTGAGGACAAGCAAATCTCAAGTGTAAGGGTATTTGATAAGGCAGAAAGTGTACGGCTTTTTAAGGGGTCATTTAAGCCCGAATTTGTGATTATTTGATCAATTATTGCCCTAAATCGTTCCTTTTGTCATTTTAGGTACTTTTGAGGAGAAATCTGAAAAAGGAAGCGTTTTGGACTTTTTTGGAGCATAAAAGTGAAGAAAACGACAAAGACTCTAATTCCTTGCTGGGAACAGTACCTGACGACGTCAAGGATTAACACATGACGGCGTCAAGAATGATAAAAGAGGTAGATGTGGAATTTATATCGTGACGGCCCAGAGTATTTTCAATGTAATAAGCCTGACGGCGTCACCAAGGCCGTCAGGGTCAAAATGCAAGTAACGGCCCAGAGTATATTTCTACATGAAGGCGTCAAGACTGGAGCTAGGCAATACGACTCTTAACTTGGCGGCGAGTTGACGGCGTCAGAAGTTAATACATGATGCCGTCAGGATGCTTTGTCTATATATATTTTTCCAATTTTTCATTGTAAAGAGGGTGGAACAAGTTGTGGAATATTAGAGCATAAACCCTAGGTCAAATTTTTTTGCTTATTGAAGGGGTTTCAAACCCTTCTTTCTTCCATGTTTGAATAAAGATAAGTTCTCCAATAATCATTCAATATGTCTATGTGTTGTTTGATTCTATATTATGGTTGTCTTTCTTTTAACATGTTAGGCTAGGTTTTCATTGTGTTTGCTTAGATGTAGTGAAACCTAGATGTTGATTATTGGTTGATTGTTTGTTTATAATTGTTACGGATGATTGTATTCGATGTTAGGCTTAAGAAAACTGATAGACTTCCATTGGTAACTTGCTTGAACGTCTTAAGAAACATGATCGGAGGTGTACTACGATTTTTTGTTGTATTTAATGCATAAGTGAATTCTAATGATCCCATGTTAGGAGCTTTTAGTCGGCTCGACATAGGAGTGAAGTAGGATCTTATAGAGTTAGGGAATATTGTACACGGCCCTACGACTAATATTAAGGAATATAACCCGTCATCCATGCAATTGTAACAAGCTAATCAACCGGTAAAAGGTATCTAGGGAGTAATGAAATCTAAGTAAATACATATTTTCTCATTATTGTTTCCACCACATTAGTTTAATTTCATTTCTTTTATTTTGATTGCATCTTTAGTTAATTGGGTTAGTTGGCTAGCAACTAATTCCGCCCACTCCTTCAAAACCTGAGATTTTACTTGCTTTCTTAAAATATAAAAAAATACAAAAAAAAAAAATCATCCCTCACCTCTAGACCTAGTTTAGTAGGCTTTCTAATCCTAGCGACACTATTCCTGAATTGAACGATCAATCCCCCGGTACTTGTCACTATACTATACTACAACGATCAGTTATACTGCCTGGCGGGGATTGCAAGCTTCTCAAGATCCCTTGAGAGGTAAAACCTGTTGCGAGGGCGCAATCCTGCGTATCACTTAAAATCATAATTAGTTTTAATTTAGTATAATTTAAATAACTAAAAAGTAATTAGTAAATAGTAATTAATTAATAATAATTAATTAGATAGTGTAAAAATTATTTTTCTTTTTCTTTAAATTTTCTTTTATCATTAGGATTGTAAAAATATAATTTTCATATCCGTAGGCCTTTTATTTCTCAAAACTCACGTTTTATTTTGTACGTTCGCGTTATTTCAAAACTCATGTTTTATTCTTAAGTAATTTAGCTTTAAGTTTTCATCAATATTGGTTATTTTGATCATTTCCTTTTATCTTTCCTTAGTTTAATCACTATAAACCCTTTCCTGTCCAAATTCACCCGATCACAAATCCGTTTTAATACCTTTGCACGCCTCGCAGGGACATAACGACCCGGGGAAACATTGTACACCACGGAGATTGGGCCTGAGCTGTTTGACTTAGTTGCCATTCACATTGGTTGATTTTAGTTGACTGCTTTTGTGCCAATCAATAACTCATTAGTGCATGTTAGCTTTGGATGTTAGGTGCTTTGGAGAGCCCTCCTGGCCATCTTTTTATGCATATGCTTAACTGCTCATGTTGAGCTTATTTAGTAGCTTATTTTTAGCCTTCCATATGCATACACTTAACTGTGTACACTGACTCATTAGTGTACACAAGCTCATTTCTTGTTCATTAGTGGGTCCCTCAGTCTGATTCTTGGCTTATTAGAGAGCCCCCTGGCTAGCTTTTAGGATCAAGATTCAATTTGGACCCCTGAACCCCCTGTGGACCCCACAGTGGGCTGCAAGTGCCAACATTTGGCATGTGTGGTCTGTGGGTATTTTGGAATTGCTTATTTGGCTTATTGGCTTATTCAGTGTACCTCTCTGCTTGTTTTAGCTTCATTCAAGTTCCCTTAAGTTGTTTACAGCTTATTTTCTAGTTGTGTAAACTGTGTAGCTTATGTTGAGCTTATGTGAGCTTAAAACCTCATTTTAAGCCATTTAAGCCACTGTTGAGCTTATTAGTGTGCACTGAGCTTATTTTTGAGTTCCAAAGTAGTTGCCTTCACAAAAGTTTCTTATTTACAGTTTTTTTATTAGTTTTGTGAAAGAAAAACAAGAAAAATTCAAAAATAAATAAAGTAATAGCTTCTATTTAAGCTTTTTAGCTTATTTTCAGCTTTTTTAAAAAACACTTAGTACATTTTATATTTTTCCTAGGTTCCTAACATCTTATAGTATTTTTAGGAATTTTTTCAGATTTTTCCCATTTCATTTAGTAGTTTTATAATTTAATTTAGTTTAAATTAATTAATAATTAGTTTTTAATTAATAATAACTATATAAAAAGTCAAAAAAATATATTTTCAGTTTTAAAGTTAGTTTTATAATATTTTAGATTTTTCAAAATTTAATTTTCATTTTCTAGCTTAAAATCATAATTAGTTGTAATTTAGTATAATATAAATAATTAAAAAGTAATTAGTAAATAGTAATTAATTTAATTATAATTAATTAGATAGTGTAAAAATTATTTTTCTTTTTCTTAAAATTTCTTTTATCATTAGGATTGTAAAAATATAATTTTCATATCCGTATGCCTTTTATTTCTCAAAACTCACGTTTTGTTTTGTACGTTCGCGTTATTTTAAATTTAAACGTAGGCGTTTTTAGTCTTTAAACATTCTTAAGTAATTTAGCTTTACGTTTTCATCAATATAGGTTATTTTGATCATTTCCTTTTATCTTTCCTTAGTTTAATCACTATAAACCCTTTCCTGTCCAAATTCACCCGATCATAAATCCGTTTTAATACCTTTGCACGCCTCGCTGGGACATAACGACCCGGGGAAACACTGTACTCCACGGAGATTGGGCCTGAGCTATTTGACTTAGTTGACCATTCTCATTGGTTGATTTAAGTTGACTGCTTTTGCGCCAATCACAAGTACCGAGGGATTGATCGTTCAACTCAAAGAATAGTGTTCGCTATGGTTAAAACTCACTAAAACTATGTCTAGAGATGAGGGATGATTCTTTTTGTATTTTTATATTTTAAATAAAAGCAAGTAAAATCTCGGTTTTGGAAGAAGTGGGCGGAATTAGTTGCTAATCAACTAACCCAAATAACTAAAGATGCAATCAAAATAAAATAAACTAAACTTAAACTAAATTATGGCGAAAACAATAATGAGAGAAAATATGTTTACTTATATTTCACTACTCCCTAGCTATCTTTTACAGGTTGATTAGTTCGTTACAATTGCATGGATGACGGGTTATATTCCTTAATACCATTCGTAAGGCCGTGTACGATCTTCCCTAACTCTATAAGCTTCTACCTCTTCCTATGTCGAGCTGACTACTAGCTCCTAACATGGCCCCATTAGTACTTACCTACGCATTAAATACAACCAATATATCGTAGTACACCTGCGATCATGTTTCTTAAGACGTTCAAGCAAGTTACCAATTGGAAGTCTGCCAGTTTTCTTAAGCCTAACATCGAATTTATTCATCCACAACAATTATAAACAAACAACCAACCCATAATCAATATATAAGTTTCATTACATCTAAGCAAACACAAAGAAAACCTAGCCTAGTATGTTAAAGAGAAGACAAGCGTAAGATATAATCAAACAAAACATAGACATATTGAATGATTTGATGAAAGACTTATCTTCAATTAAGCATGGATGAAACAAGGGTTGAAACCCTCAAAATATCTGTAAAATTCGTCTATAGTTTACTCCCTTCAAAGTTGCACACAATGAATGAAAACTAGAAAACTATATAAAGATTTTGTATCCTGACGGCGTCAAGAGATAGGTGCGACGCCGTCAACTCGCCGCCAAAATAATACTCTTATTGCCTAGATCCATTCTTACGCCGTCACTCTTTGTGGACTCTGGGCTATCTCTCTTTGAGTTAATACGTGACGGCCTTGACATTTTATAACGTGACGCCATCACGAACTCTTTAGAAAACATTCTGGCGCGTCACGTTTAATTGATTTATCCACCTCTTTGTCAAGTCATGACGCCGTCACTAGCAACATGTGACGCCGTCATGTGCAATTTCTAGCATGATTTTGAGACTTTGTCGTTTTCTTCACTTTTTCGCTCCAAAAACGTCCAAAATGCTTTCTTTTGTAAATTTCCTCTCAAAAATACCTAAAATGACAAAAGGAACGATTTAGGGCAACATTTGATCAAATAATCTCGAATTTGGCCTTAAATGACCCCCTAAAAGCGCTACACTTTTCGCTTTATCAAATACCCTTACACTTGAGATTTGTTTGTCCTCAAGCAAATGTGCTTTTATTCTAATCAAAATATAAGTTAGGGGTCATTTAACACTAATATAAAAGTAATTGCAACAAATAATCGTTCCACTTCAACCAAAAACAAGCACGAAAATTATACACTAGCACCTCACAAATAGTGTTTGGATACTCACATCTCTCGGGTGTAATAAAGTATATATCACAATATGGAAATGGAAAACATCTCTCACTACCTGTCATAGCAAATAGATTACCATAGGCTTGGGAAAGGATCAAACCTCCACCACTTGGCGTAAGCACCTAGGATAAACTATCAAAGATGTCTTTTTAAAGAGTTATAACGTGAGGTGTAGGGATATGATAAACACGGTTTTGTTGGATAAAGGCAATATTTACTGGTGGCAAGTTAATCATATTGGTCAATTACATGTACAATGTGGCGTTGCTAAGCCAAGACTCGACTCGACTTAAGCTAATAAAAAACTAACAAAAACATAAAACAAACATAAAAGGAAACGGGATGATAGTCCGTATTTTTTTTTCTTTTTCTTTTTTCTATTTTTTTTTTTTTTTTTTTTTTTTTTTGCATACACACTTACCCTACCATCCAAAATAATACATCATAGGAGATTTGCATTCCCCTTACACTTGAACTTTTATATACTTTACAGTCAACTATTCTAATTACTCGAATTAAGATAATCAAAACATTTGGAGTACTTTTTAAGATTAACGCACATATGGGGGTAATATATGATGTTGTTCCCCATTACTCCGTAACAATAGTGCTTTACCCATGAGTCTCAATCGTCCCAAAACAATATGTACAAGATATGACTCGACTTAGTAACCATGTAATCAATTAGACAATTAACTAAGGGTTTAAACATGTAACAATAATGCACTAAAGATGAGTGCATATAAGGAAGGCTAAGGCGATTTGGTTGCACATTTGGGGTGGAGTGTTAACAAATTCTTCCTTTAAGTAAAATGCTTAAAGTTAGAAACGAAAAGATAAGCTCGGAGGGGTGTACTAGGGGTATCGTGTACTAAAAATGAGTACAACGCAAAGGTGTGGGAAAAATTAATTGACTTTACTAGTCAAGTAATTATGACTTTATTGGTCAAGTAATTATAATACAGGTTTAACACAAGGGTGATCCTAATGCCTCTTATCATGTAGTAAATCCTAATTGCACGAATGTAGTCTCACATGCGGTCTCGGGATGCATCACTAACGCAAGTTCTAGAATCTAAGTACTACCGGTACACTCATAAGCACTAATAATGAATGCTTTTCCTAACAAATCTAAAGGCGAACCTCACATATTTGGGTGGAAAATTTTTTTGAGTGGTACGGTTTTTGTGCTAGTCATATAACTCCTATCCATGAGACGCTCATTAAAGTTAAAGCTTCACTCCTAAATGTTGTAAAAAATTTTAATTTGGCGCTAAAATTGCCCAAACAAGTATTTCTCTTAGTTTTATTACACACCTACTATTGAACAAACAAACTCAAGCGTAATTGTATTCTCTAAGGTATCATCATTTACCCTCCCGTTACACTTAGGCTGAACATTATCCCCAATGTTCATTTAAAGGATGTAAAAGTAATGTAGGTAAAAGAATGAAAACAAATACTCTCCTGATTCGTTCGGTGTGGATAAATGGATAACAAGGTTAAATCCTCCTCCAAGAAAATGAACGTTGAAAGCTTCCCTCCAGAAATATAAATCATCTTCTTGTCCAATATAACCAGTTAAACCTGAGAAAACAATCATGGCAAACCTCGCATAAAATCGGCGGCAATCTATATATATAAGGATATAACGTTTGTGGAATGAATGTTGCAGATTTCCTGGATTTTATAAAACTAAAGAATTAACAAAAACCTTAAGACTCCGTTAGAAAAATAAAACTCGCTGATAAGGCGAAAAGTGTACCGCTTTTGGGGGGTCATTTAAGCCCGAATTCATAATTATTTGATCAATTATTTCTTTAAATCGTTCCTTTTGTCATTTTAGTTACTTTTGAGGAGAAATCTCTAAAAGGAAGCATTTTGGACGTTTTTGGAGCAATTTAGTGAAGAAAATGACAAAGTCTCAAAATCCTTGTTGGGAACAGTACCTGACGGCGTCAAGGCTACACAAGTGACGACGTCAAGCTTGTCAAAAGAGGTGGATGTGGAAAATACACATGACGGCTCAGAACAATTTCAAGGCATTTTGAACTGACGGCATCACCAAGGCCGTCAAGGTCAAAATACATGTGACAGCCCAGAGTAATATTACACATGACGGCGTCAGAAGTGGATCTAGGCAATATGAATTTTATCATGGCGGCGAATTGACGGCGTGATGTGTGCTTTTTCACACATCCTTTTTAGGCTTAAATCAGACCAAATACACCAAATACTAACCAAATATGCCAAGAAAATGTGTGTTTTTGTATTTGTGTATGTGCAAGTACGGATATGTGAAAAATGAACAAAAACAAAACTATAACCGACAAAAATGAGCACGAGATTGGAAAAAGGTCAAAAGCCGGAGCCGGGGAAGCAGAATGATTAAGAAAAGCTCAGATTATCAATAGAAGTCCTCAGAGAATCACAAAAGTGCATAATAATTCCTTGATCAAAGTTTGAGAGTTTGGCAACTTTAGTCCCTGCATATTTTGAGAATTACAAAAATAATCCTTTGAGTAAGTTTGGAAGTAAATACAAATGAGGTCCTCCAATAATTCAGAAAAGTCAACATAAGCCCTTGGGAAGAATTTTTGAAGAAATACAGATTCAGTCCCTTGGATTTTTAGTATTACAATTTGGTCCTTGCCTAAAATTAATACTACTCCTAAACATGATAACTAAACAAAAGTAATCCAGGCCCAAAAGCAAACCACAAAGCCCATTCCCTTTTATTTACACCCAGTCCAACACCACTACCCTCCCTTTACCCGATCCAGTTCTCACCCGGTCAAAACCTTTTACCCACAGTCAACGAAACTAATAAAAACACCCCTAAAAACTCATTCCCGCCCCCTTTTTATTTTTACCCAGAAATAATTTCCCCCAAGAACCCTAGAATTACCATGTATCCAATTAACCGCGTAAACAATTAATTACCCAATCATTGGATGTTTCTAGAAACTCACGCACATGTCAGGAGTAGTCAGGGACACGTGGTCCAATCACAGGACACACGGAGGATTACCAATCAAGGGGCACATGATCCAAGGGTCGTTTATGATTGGAATTATCTGGAAGAATGATCAATGGTGGATATGAGCTCTGAAGAAACACAGATACACGTGGATTGATGACATGGACTATCCAAGGACCTCCTCTCACATCAGCTATATATATTCCCCTCCTCACATCATTGTTACCTGTTAGATTTTAGGGATAGATTAGGGTAGGAGTAGGTTTAATATAGTAAGTGATAATTTAGAATAATCTCAGTTTTTTTAGTTAAATTGTATCTCATCTTTCAAAATTGTAATCTGTTTTGGTGTTAATGAAATTTGAGTTTTCATATTAATTCCTTGTCATTTAAATTCTCAAGTTTATTACTGATTTCAAATCTGTCTTTAATCTTTCATTCCATTTTCATTAGCTTATATTAGTGTTAGCAATCATTGTTGTGCAATTCAGATTCAAGTATTCTAATATACCAGCATTCAATAAAAGTCAAAAGTATGGGGTTCATGTGAGAAAATGGCGAACCAGACCTGTTTTATTGATACAGAAGCTTTGGTGGAGCCTATCTAAAGATAGGTTGTGTGGGATGCACCTCTCTGTTTGGCTGAGAGGTGGTAGTAAGCCTTCTATCTTTCAAATTCTGCTATTCTCTTAAATCTATCTCTACTTACTGTTTCATTGTCTTATCTACTTATTGGATCTGTGTTGAATGGTTTGTATTTGATTATCTGTGTTTATTGTTTATCTCTGGATAGTAGTTGTTTTCAGCACTCATATTAGTTGTTTACATTAGTTTAGTTTAGTTAATATTGGTTTGGTTTTAATTGTTGAATAGTATCTGTCTTCTAGTGCTAATCTGTTTCTGTCTGAATTTGATGCTCTTATTATGTTATTAGTGTTTCAGTAGCTTAATTATTGTTCACTTAATCAGTTTTGAGCTTAAATTCAGTAGGTAGTGGCTTATATACCATAGTCATAGTGTTAACGGTTTTTTACAGGTGTGTTTAGTTCAGCTAGCTTCTGTGTGCTCTAGTTGTTTTGTAAATGTTCTTTATGCACCAGTAGCTCAAACTACGCTGATATAAGTTAAATCCATCATATAAAACAGTAGGATAAAACAAAGAGTCAAAATTAGATGGTAGGATCATTTCTGTGTTCATGTAGGAATTATCGATGCTGCACTCTTTAACATAGCACCATAATAGTGAGAATTAGCTAAATTAGGATATAAACTAGTTTAATACTACATTTAGATTCAAATAGGACCAGTGGAAACTCATCTTAGTCAAACCTTGAGTGCAATTGATAAGTCAGCCATGCAGTCAAAACCTGTCCATACAGTGCTGATCTATGGCCTTTTTAAGGGAGCAATTGGATTTAGAATTTAGGGCTTCTGAGGTTTATGAGTAGTTTGCTAGGTGAAATTTTATAGAATCCTTTTGGTGTTGTCTGATTTGCTTATTAGGATCTTAAAATTAAGCTGTCTAGTAGGGTGAGTGAATTGCTTCTCTATCCCAATTAGCATCTGCCAAATGCTTGTCAGCCTATCCCTAATACTTCTTTGAGTCTAATTAAGTTGCTAAGTGCTTTAATTAGTTGTTTGGACCTGTTGTGAGAGTTGTGTGTTCATTGGTGTGCAACTGCTTATCCTTATTGCTTATTAGAACTGCTTATCGGTTTATATCTGTGTTTCTGTGGTCCATTTGAGCTTATCCCTGTTCATTTGAGCTTATTTGTGTAAAAGAAACCTCTGGTCAAAGTTCAAGTCAAATTTAGTCAAGAGTGCTTATTAATAAGCACTCTCAATAAGCAGTCTTTCAGCATTAAGCTCTTTTCAAGCTTATTATCCAGTTTTAAAATTTTTCTTAGATTTAGAATATTATTTTAGAATTTTCCTGAATTTTTCAGATTTTTCTGAATTTGTTTGCTATTTTTCTTACTAAATTTTAGTTTTTATTCAATTTTAAATACATCTTAATTACTAAAAAATCCAAAAAAATCAAAAAAATCCAAGAAAAATCCAAAAATATTTTTAAAATTCATTTTCATTTATTTTAGAATTTTAGAAATTTATTTTGCATTTTTCCCATTTATTTTGAATTTAATTTGAATTTTTAATTAGATTTAATAGTTTTTAATTTCTAAAAATTACACAAAAAGCCAAAAAAATTTAGTTTTCAGTTTTAAAATGACTTTTTAGTTATTTTATAATTTTCAAAATTTAATTTTCATTTTTCTCACCTTATTTTCATTTTCTTTTAATTTTTAAATTAGATAATTAGTTTTTAATTCATAAAAAAATAAATAAAAAGTAAAAAAAATATATTTTTCTTTTTCTTAAAATTTTCTTTTATCATTTTTAATTTTTCAAAATTATTTTCAAGTCCATAGGAGTTGTGTAGCTTAAAATTCACGTTTTATTTCGTACATTAACGTTTATTTTACGTTTAAGCTTACGTTTTCGATTCTACGTTACGTTTTTGGTTTAATTACTTGAAATATGTGTTTAAGTGATTATTTGTGCTTCATTTACTTATTCATTAGTATAATCTCATAAAAATCACTTTTTACCACTTTCACGACACGTTTCACGAATCGGGAATTCGAAATTTCATTCACACCTTCGTTGGGACACGACCCGGGGAAATACTTTCCTAAGCATTTCTTCGGAAAAACAAACACTATACTAAAACGATAACATCACGGCAACACAAGCTAAAACGTGACACCGTCAAGGTGTAAAATCTATATATAGTTTTATAATTTTCATTCATTAAGTGTGGAACTTTTGGAGAGCTTCTTTGTGAAAACCCTAGACGAATTTTCTGTAATAATAAGGGTTTCAACCCTTGTTCCATCCATGTTCAATTGAAGATAATTTTTCTAATAATCATACAATATGTCTATGTGTTGTGTGATTCTATCTTATGCTTTTCTTTTTTTTAACATGTTAGGCTAGGTTTTTCTTGTGTTTGCTTAGATGTAATGAAAGCTAGATGTTGATTATTGGTTGATGGTTTGTTTATAATTGTTGTGGATGATTGTATTCGATGTTAGGCTTAAGAAAACTGGCAGACTTCCAATTGGTAACTTGCTTGAACGTCTTAAGAAACATGATCGGAGGTGTACTACGATTTATGG
Organism: Artemisia argyi; assembly: GCA_030686995.1. NCBI lineage: Eukaryota > Viridiplantae > Streptophyta > Magnoliopsida > Asterales > Asteraceae > Artemisia > Artemisia argyi. Next base: position 56,081,017 of record CM060679.1, on the reverse strand, counting down.
TTGTATTTAATTCATAAGCGAATTCTAGTGATCCCTTGTTAGGAGCTTTTAGTCGGCTCGACATAGGAGTGAAGTAGGAGCTTATAGAGTTAGGGAATTTCGTACACGGCCCTATGACTGGTATTAAGGAATATAACCCGTCATCCATGCAATTGTAACAAGCTAATCAACCGGTAAAAGATATCTAGGGAGTAATGAAATCTATGTAAACACATTTTCTCTTACTATTGTTTACACCACAAATTAGTTTTAGTTTATTTTATTTTATTTTAATTGCATCTTTAGTTAATTGGGTTAGTTGACTAGAAACTAATTCCGCCCACTCCTTCAAAACCCGAGATTTTACTTGCTTTTATAAAAATATAAAAATACAAAAATAATCATCACTCACCTTTACACCTAGTTTAGTACACTTTTTAATCCTAACGAACACTATTCCTGAGTTGAACGATCAATCCCCCGGTACTTGTCACTATACTATACTAAAACGAACAGGTACACTGCCTGGTGGGGATTGCAAGCTTCTCAAGATCCCTTGAGAGGTAAAACCTTTTGCGAGGGTGCAATTCCACGCATCAAGTTTTTGGCGCCGTTGCCGGGGAATATTTATTGTCCAGGTTAGAATTTCTTTTTATTAGGTCTACTTGCTAGATTTCTTTCTAGTAAGATTTTTTATTTTATTTTATAGGTTTCTTTAGTCTATCTTATTTCTTCGTTTCTTTGTTCATAACTTTTACCATCCGCCATCATGGAAGGTGGTAATCTCTTTGATCCCGTCAACCCACAACAAAAAACCACCTACAAAACCCACCACTAGTAAACCAACCTCCTAGACCCCGAACCTTATGATAGTATTCCCGTCCTAGCCACCAAGGCTATCGAAACACCATTGAGCTCACTCAAGGAGCCAATGTGTCTCCCTTGCGATCCGACACCATCCGGTTGGTGCAAAGCGGATGTGTATTCCATGGACTTCGTTCTGAAGATCCCAATCAACATCTCAAGGATTTCCTTAAAATTGTTGACTCCATAGACCTTGATGTTGTAACTCGAGAGACGACCCGATTGCGTCTCTTCCAATTCTCTCTACGTGACCAAGCTAGTCAATGGCTTGAGCGTTTACCCGCGGGATCCATCACCTCTTGGGATGATCTCACCACTCGTTTCCTTGCTCAATTTTTTCCACCGGGGAAAACTACTAAGCTTAGAAATGATATCTTGATGTTCCAACTCAGGAATAGAGGGCGACGGACGTAATCGATCTTCCAAAAAGGACTCTGAAGGAGAAGAAGTAGGAGAGGATGATTATGACACCAAGCTTGGGGGACCGGTATATGAAAAGTTACTTAAGCAAAAAGTGGCTACGAAGCAGATGGCTTATGGGAACTTTGAAATACCAGCTAGCATTGAGAAAATGCAATATTTGGATGCTTTCGCCGATCAAGGATCAGAGGTAAACTTGATGCCTTTGACTATCTATGCCCAACTCACTAATGAAATGCCAGCCACCACCCGCGTTAGGATATCTTTCGCTAGTCACTCTTATGTGTATCCTTTAGGAATTGCAGAGGATGTGCTGGTCAATGTAGCAGGTTTCATGTATCCCGTCGATTTCATGATCATCGATGATAAAGGAGATAGGTGTATGCCAATAATTCTCGGAGCACCATTCCTTACCACAGCAAGAGCTGTCATTAGATATGAAAGAGGGGAAATTGAACTTAAGTCAGGAAAAAGGAAGATTCACTTTCCTATGACCCCATGATATGTGCAAGAAGGCATAATGGAGAGGAAGCTCAAAAACAACGTCGACATACCAAATAATCATGTTCAAGAAAAAATCCTCGCATGGGAGACACGAATTAAAAGCTACAAAGAAACTAAGCCTGAAAAATACAAAAGTAGTGATAAAATTCATGTCGAGTTTGAATTCAGTCAACCGACGGAGAATCATGCCCCATTTACAGAAGGAGACTTGGTACTCTTAAGGCATTCAGAGATAAAAGTACCTCCCGATGAACCAAGTCCTTGGTGGTATGGACCATTCACAATCAAAAGCCTACGCCAGGATGGTGTAGTTACCTTCAGCAGTAAAAGAGGGGGGAGGTAACTGCGAGTGTTGAACGATTGAAACACCACCACCCTGATAATAAGGATTATACTTATATGGGTACGTCATATCACGAGATGAGGTCACGTAATAGCCCATGAGTCTAGCTACAAGACTCGTAAATAAAGAAAAGCGCTTCTTGGGAGGCAACCCATCTTTTATTTGTTTTGTTTGTTTGATTTTATTTGTTTCCGTATGCGTGTTTTATTTTTATTATTTGTGGATCATGGTTCAAAGTAAATTGTGAAAATATTTTATTTTGTTTTTAACTTCGTCTTAATTACATATAAAGGTATAGTGCAAAAGCTAAGTGTAAGGGAAACCTAAATTTGTTTATAAGAACGAAATTGAGCATGAACCACAACAATATTAAATGAACATGTATATTAGTAATTGTTAGAGTCAAATGCTTGTATCGAGTCATAATGATGTTTTAGAGGATTTTTCAGGAAGTAAGGCATAAGTTTTTCCAGAAATTTTCCGGAAACTTAACATGAGATTTTTGCATGAACATTCTGACGGCGTCAGGAGTTATAACCTGACGGCGTCAGGTACAAAAATTCTGAAAATTTTGCGAGTTTTGTTTATACCGGAGTTTTAAATTTTTTGTTGATTCTTTAGTTTTATAAACTCTAGGAAATCTGCAAACATTCATTCCACAAGCATTATATCTTAATTTGTTTTCTAGGATTTTTAGCATATATAGATTGCCGCCGATTTTACGCGAGGTTTGCCTTGATTGTTTTCTCAGGTTTAACAGGTTACATTGGACAAGAGGATGATTTATATTTCTGGAGGGAAGCTTTCAAAGTTCATTTTCTTGAAAGAAGATCTAACCTTGTTGACACACTATCCACATCGAACGAATCAGGGGAGTATTTGTTTTCATTCTTTTACTTTATTTTATTTTACATCTTTTTATTAAACATTGGGGACAATGTTCAGCTTAAGTGTAAGAGGAGGGTAAATGATGATACTTTAGAGAATACAATTATGCTTGAGTTTGTTTGTTCAATAGTAGGTGTGTAATAAAACTAAGAGAAATACTTGTTAGGGCAATTTTATCGCCAAATTTAAATTTTTTTACAACATTTAGGGGTGAAGCTTTAGCCTTAATGAGCGTCTCATGGATAGGAGTTGTATGACTAGCACAAAAACCATACCACTCAGAAAAATTTTCCACCCAAATATGTTAGATTTGTTAGGAAAAGCATTCATTATTAGTGCTTATGAGTGTACCAGTAGTATTTAGATTCTAGAACTTGCGTTAGTGATGCATCCCGAGACCACTAGTAAGACTACGCTCGTGTAGTAGGATTTAGTACATGATAAGAGGTATTAGGATCACCCTTGTGTTAAACCCGTATCATAATTACTTGACCATTTAAGTCAATTACCTTGACTAGTAAAGTCAATTAATTTTTCCCACACCTTTGTGTTGTACTCATTTTTAGTACACGATACCCCTAGTACACCCCTCCGAGCCTATCTTTTCATTTCTAACTTTAAGCATTTTACTTCAAGGAAGAATTTGTTTACAATCCACCCCAAATGAGCAACCAAATCGCCTTAGCCTTCCGTGTATGCACTCATCTTTAGTGCATTATTGTTATTTGTTTAAACCATTCGTTAATTATCTAATTGGTTACATGGTTGCTAAGTCGAGTCATATCTTGTACATATTGTTTTGGAACGATTGGGACTCATGGGTAAAGTGCTAGTGATATGGAGTAATGGGGAAGAACATCATATATTACCCCCATATGTGCGTTAATCTTAAAAAATACTCAAAGTGTTTTGATTATCTTGATTCGAGTCATTAGAATAATTAATTGTAAAGTATGTAAAAGTTCAAGTGTAAGGGGAATCCAAATTCCCTATAATGTATTATTTTGGATGGTAGGGTAAAAGTGTATGCAAAAAAAAATGAAAAAAAGCAAGGAAAAAAAAATATACGGACTACCATCCCGTTTCATTGTATGTTTGTTTTATGTTTTTGTTATTTTTTATTTATTAGCTTAAGTCGAGTCGAGTCTTGGCTTAGCAACGCCATGCTATACATGTAATTAACCAAAATAATTAACTCGCCACCAGTAAATATTGCCTTTATCCAACAAAACCGTGTTTATCATATCCCTACACCTCACGTTATAACCCTTTAAAAGACCTCTTTGTAGTTTATCCTAGGTGCTTACGCCAAGTGGTGGAGGTTTGATCCTTTCCCAAGCCTATGGTAATCTATTTGCTATGACAGGCAGTGAGAGATGTTTTCCATTTCCTTACTGTGATATATACTTTATTACACCCGAGAGATGTGAGTATCTAAACACTATTTGTGAGGTGCTAGTGTATAACCTCCGTGCTTGTTTTTGGTTTTAAGTGGAATGATTATTTATTGTAATCACTTTTATATTAGTGTTAAGTGACCCCTAACTTGTATTTTGATTAGAATAAAAGCGCATTTGCTTGAGGACAAGCAAATCTCAAGTGTAAGGGTATTTGATAAGGCGAAAAGTGTACCGCTTTTGGGGGGTCATTTAAGCCCGAATTCATAATTATTTGATCAATTATTGCCTAAAATCGTTCCTTTTGTCATTTTAGGTACTTTTGAAGAGAAATCTCTAAAAGGAAGCATTTTGGACGTTTTTGGAGCAATTTATTGAAGAAAACGACAAAGTCTCAAAATCATTGCTGGGAACAGTACCTGACGGCGTCAAGGCTACACAAGTGACGGCGTCAAGCTTGGTAAAAGAGGTGGATGTGGAAAATACACATGACGGCCCAGAACAATTTCAAGGCATTTTGGCCTGACGGCGTCACCAAGGCCGTCATGGTCAAAATACATGTGACAGCCTAGAGTAATATTACACATGACGGTGTCAGAAGTGGATCTAGGTAATACGAATTTTATCTTGGCGGCGAGTTGACGGCGTCACAAGCTAAAACGTGACGCCGTCAAGGTGTAAAATCTATATATAGTTTTCTAATTTTCATTCATTAAGTGTGGAACTTTCGGAGAGCTTCTTTGTGAAATACCTAGACGAATTTTCTGTAATATTTTCTGTAATAATAAGGGTTTCAACCCTTGTTCCGTCCATGTTCAATTGAAGATAAGTTTTCCAATAATCATACAAAATGTCTATGTGTTGTGTGATTCTATCTTATGCTTTTCTTCTTCTTAACATGCTAGGCTAGGTTTTTCTTGTGTTTGCTTAGATGTAATGAAATCTAGATGTTGATTATTGGTTGATGGTTTGTTTATAATTGTTACGGATGATTGTATTCGATGTTAGGCTTAAGAAAACTGGCAGACTTCCATTTTGTAACTTGCTTGAACGTCTTAAGAAACATGATCGGAGGTGTACTACGATTTATGGTTGTATTTAATGCATAACTGAATTCTAGTGATCCCATGTTAGGAGCTTTTAGTCGGCTCGACATAGGAGTGAAGTAGGAGCTTATAGAGATAGGGAATTTCGTACACGGCCCTACGATTGGTATTAAGGAATATAACCCGTCATCCATGCAATTGTAACAAGCTAATCAACCGGTAAAAGATATCTAGGGAGTAATGAAATCTAAGTAAACACATTTTCTCTTATTATTGTTTACACCACAAATTAGTTTTAGTTTATTTTATTTTATTTTGATTGTATCTTTAGTTAATTGGGTTAGTTGACTAGCAACTAATTCCGCCCACTCCTTCAAAGCCCGAGATTTTACTTGCTTTTATAAAAATATAAAAATACGAAAATAATCATCCCTCACCTTTAGACCTAGTTTAGTAGACTTTTTAATCCTAGCGAACACTATTCCTGAGTTGAACGATCAATCCCCCGGTACTTGTCACTATACTATACAACAATGAACAGGTACACTGCCTGGTGGGGATTGCAAGCTTCTCAAGATCCCTTGAGAGGTAAAACCTTTTGCGAGGGTGCAATTCCACGCATCACTAGCAAAAAATTTCAGAATTTTTACACCTGACGCCGTCAGGTTATGATCCTGAAGTCGTCAGACTGTTCTGACAGAAATATCTTGTTAAGTTTCCGGAAAATTTATGGAAAAACTTACGCCTTAATTCCTGAAATTCCTGCAAAACATCATTATGACTCGATACAAGCATTTTACTCAAACAAATACTAATATTCATGTTCATTTAATATTGTTGTGGTTCATGTCCAATTCCCGTTCTTAAAAACAAATTTAGGTTTTCCTTACACTTATCTTTTGCGAAATACCTTTTTATGAAGTTAAGACAAACAACAAGGTAAAGCATTTTCACAATTTAGTATGGAACATGATCCACAAACAATAAAAATAAAGCATGCATACAGAAGAAAATAAAATCAAACAAAACAAATAAAACAGCCATAATAACGAAAATCCTAAATGCATAAAATGAAATAGTAGCAAATATCCAGTGGCAACCAGAGGCCGAATCCTATGCTATTACAAACCAAATTGCTCGAAACATACAACCATAGATAAATTGTTCAGAAATCATGACACAATCATAAAAACATCACTGGGAGGAGGACCAAAGCGGTATTCATAACTAGGAGGGAGATGTCCGGTGTACCCATAGGGTGGATAGTCCTGCTCAAACCAGGGAATGGGTCCATCTACAAATGAGGCTCGATGTGATCACGGGTCGATAGATGCTGCATCTGATGGATCGTGTGATCGTACATCTAATCAAACCTCTGGTCAGTAGTGACTCTCCAGGTATCCATCTAACCCATCCAGTCCCCCTGATGAGCCTGCCAATCCCCCCCCCCCCCCGGCCCATGTGCCGGTAGTAGTCTGCAGAGCCGACCTCATAATCTCCATACTGTTGTTGCTGGGGTGCACCCTCATCATCGTCCTCATCATCATCATCACCAGCAGCTACCCCCCCAATGACATACCAAGCAAAAGACCCGTCCCCCAACTCCATCACAATGTTCATCTGCTTGAGGGACTTGGCCTTCACCACCCTGCATGTACCATAGTCACTCAAATACCCCATGATCTCAGGCACAAGAATCCCATAGGAACGGGTCAGGCGTGTCACAAACATCCCCCCATAGATCTTATCACCTTCCTTTTCCCCCACACCTCCTTTCAGATAGCTCGCCACCCAGAATGGGATGTTGCAGTATACATCCGGTGAGAAAATGGTGTATAGGTAGAAGAGGTCAGAAGCAGTGACACGGTGGTTGGAGCTATGGCGTCCTGCTAAGCTGTAGGTGATACACCTATGGACTAACCTAATCCTAGGATCCCTGATGAAGGTCGCTCCAGTAGTCGAGGTATATCCCCCATTACCTATGATCGGCCAAAATGTAGCACACCTCAAATCATTCCTCACTGTCTCACCACCCAACAACCTACGCAAAAACCTACCCTGAGTCGTCTGATGCTGAGTGTACAAACCCAACCTCCAACCAAACTCTGCGACTGAACAAATCCTATGCTCACCTCCTAACCTAAAGTAAAGAGTAGTACCCATCACATCATTTCTTGCCTCAGCCAAATGAAAACGGAAAGTAGCAAAGAATTCACGCACCAACTCGTTATAAATTGGTTCCCTTACTCTAAACAACCTCTCCCATTGAGGACCGGTAAATGCATCAGTTTGGAAGCATTGGAGAAAGGCTTGCTCCAGGCCTTGATTCCTCAAGAAATTCCAATCAATCACTGCCCCACTATCAATCTGGTGATAGAGCAATTCGGCGTATTTGGTGGTGGAGGCATCATCATTAAACATACTCCAACTAATGACCGTGTCACCCAAGTTCTCGCGTTGAGATCTTGAGGAACTCCCCCGGTTGTGTCTAGAACGCTTGCTCATTTTGCTGGAACAAAATGGGATGGAATAAAAGTGATTAGAATAAGAGTTTTAAGGAAACTTAGGTTGTCAAACCCTCCTGACGCCGTCAGACCATAAAGGCTGACGCCGTCAGGTATAGCAAATACTTGAAGATGCAATTACGAGGGAAAAATCAATTTTCAAACACTAAATCCCTGAGCCCAACACCCTTTTTGCCAGAACCTATGGGTGGTGGATCAATAACTCGTGGGTTGAATATATTTTTCTCATAATCGACTCACGAACCCTATCAATAACTATTACCAAATGCCTTAATCGTAGTCACACAACACCAATACAAGGGTATTACGAGTTCTAGTAATGAATCCATTTTAAGGTTTTGGATAACGGGGCTTTTCAAAATCGATGGGTCCTAAGCATAATTGAATGAATGAGGATGAAGAAAAATCACTTACCACGTGGAGATTGGCGACGAGAGATGCAGGAGTTGATCTTGAAGGTTCGGTGTGAAAGTATCAAGTGGATATGGTTTGTTGGGTATGTGGTGAAAGTGATGGAAAGGAGGTTAATATTGCTGAAAATGCGAGGTGACGGCGTCATGAGTAAATTCTGACGCCGTCAGATACCCGGATCATGATTACTTTGTGACAATTCCAATATAAGTCCCTGTGCTTTTGTCAATAGCTTATCAAGGTCATAAACTATGATAGCCATGCTCGTTAGTGGAGTCTGCCAGGGTCAAATGTTTTGTTACTGTCACGAGAGGTGGTATGGTTTTGAATAGGTCTGGTTACAATTCCGTTCAGGTCATAATCTCCATATTGGTAAGCAATGGGTAAGGGAAGAAATTGTTCCATAGAAGCTTTTGAAGTGGTAGTGTGTTTGAGGTGCACCCTTTTCAGACCGGGTTTAAAACCAAAGGAACATTTTTTAGCTTCGTGCAAATCAGGAAGCGTGACTTGCAAGCTTCCAACGAAGATGTTGTGGATTTGCGAGTTCTTTTCTTCTTGATGGGGCTCATGGAAGTAAGGAGAATCTGAAGGTGAATCACCTGGGGAGGTTTTTCCATTATCCCCTCTTTCACATATCACCATAGGGGTTGGGAGTTCAAAGATTTTTTCGATTTTCCTTGGTGTGGATTTTTCCCTAATTTTCTCCTTAATTCTTGATATAAACTCATCAGCCAAGTCCATAAAAGCATTCTTAGTGCTTTCCATGCGAGTTTCTAGTTGTTGAATCTGCCTCTCCTGATTGTTCATAAAAGTTATCATTATCCCTTCGAACTCCTCTTGTCGCGATCGTTCAGGAAAGGTATGTTTATGAATTGCACTCACATGTCTATCGGGATTCACTTCGGTTTCAGCTGCAGGCATTTCAGTTTTCATTAATTCCTTAACCTGCTTTTCGATATTCTCCAATAATTGTTCCTGGGTTGCATTCACGTAGTTTAGACTCCCTTCTTCCAAGAACATTGGGTCCTCCCATCCTTCTTCTTCGTATTGTGCTAAGCCTTCAATAATCTCCCAGCACTTATCAATGCTAAGTCTGCTTAGTCTACCATTGGCAATGTAATCTATGGCCCTTTTTGTTTGATGATTAATGCCATCGTAAAAGATTTGGATTTGGAGCCAAAGATCTATACCATGATGAGGGACTTTTTGGAGTAAGTCCTTGAAACGAGTCCATGCTTCATAGAGAGTTTCACCTTGACGTTGTTGGAACATCAAGATATCATTTCTAAGCTTAGTGGTTCTCCCCGGTGGGAAAATTTGAGCAAGGAAACGAGTGGTGAGATCATCCCAAGAGGTGATGGATCCCGCGGGTAAACGCTCAAGTCATTGACTAGCTTGGTCACGTAGAGAGAATTAGAAGAGATTCAATCGGGTCGTCTCTCGAGTTCCAACATCAAGGTCTATGGAATCTATGATTTTTAGGAAGTCCTTGAGATGTTGATTAGGATCTTCGGAACGAATTCCATGGAATGCACATCCGCTTTGCACCAACCGGATGGTGTCGGGTCGCAAGGGAGACACATTGGTTCCTTGAGTGAGCTCAATGGTGTTTCGATAGCCTTGGTGGCTAGGACGGGAGTACTCTCCTAAAGTTCGGGGTCTAGGAGGTTGGTTTGGTTGTGGATGGTTTTGTTGTGGTGGGTTGATTGGATCAAAGAGATTACCACTTTCCATGATGGCGGATGGCAAAGGTTACGAATAAAGGAACGAAGAAAAATATAGACTAAAGAAACCTATAAAATAAAATAAAAATCTTACTAGAAAGGAATCTAGCAAGTAGACCTAATAAAAAGAAATTTTAACCTAGACAATAACTATTCCCCGGGCTGCGGCGCCAAAAACTTGATGCGTGGAATTGCACCCTCGCAAAAGGTTTTACCTCTCAAGGGATCTTGAGAAGCTTGCAATCCTCACCAGGAAATATACCTTACCGTTGTAGTATAGTATAGTGACAACTACCGTTGTAGTATAGTATAGTATAGAGAAAATGTGTTTACTTAGATTTCACTACTCCCTAGCTATCTTTTACAGGTTGATTAGTTTGTTAGAATTGCATGGATGACGGGTTATATTCCTTAATACCATTCGTAGGGCTGTGTAGGATCTTCCCTAACTCTATAAGCTTCTACCTCTTCCTATGTCGAGCCGACTACTAGCTCCTAACATGGCTTCATTAGTAGTTACCTACGCATTAAATACAACCAATATATCGTAGTACACCTCCGATCATGTTTCTTAAGACGTTCAAGCAAGTTACCGATTGGAAGTCTGCCAGTTTTCTTAAGCCTAACATCGAATTCATTCATCCACAACAATTATAAACAAACAACCAACCCATAATCAATATCTAAGTTTCTTTACATCTAAGCAAACATAAAGAAAACCTAGCCTAGTATGTTAAAGAGAAGACAAGCGTAAGATATAATCAAACAATACATAGACATATTGAATGATTTGATGAAAGACTTATCTTCAATTAAGCATGGATGAAACAAGGGTTTGAAACCCTCAAAATATCTATAAAATTCGTCTAGGGTTTACTCCTTTCAAAGTTGCACACAATGAATAAAAACTAGAAAACTATATATAGATTTTGTATCCTGACGGCGTCAAGAGATAGGTGTGACGCCGTCAACTCGCCACCAAAATAATACTCGTATTGCCTAGATCCACTTCTGACGCCGTTACTCTTTGTGGTCTCTGGTCCGTCTCTCTTTGAGTTAATACGTGACGGCCTTGGCATTTAATAACGTGACGCCGTCACGAACTCTTTAGAAAACATTCTGGCGCGTCACGTGTAATTGATTTATCCACCTCTTTGTCAAGTCATGATGCCGTCACTAGCAACATGTGACGCCGTCATGTGCAATTTCCAGCATGATTTTGAGACTTTGTCGTTTTCTTCACTTTTCGCTCCAAAAACGTCCAAAATGCTTCCTTTTGTAAATTTCCTCTCAAAAGTACCTAAAATGACAAAAGGAACGATTTAGGGAAATATTTGATCAAATAATCTCGACTTTGGCCTTAAATGACCCCCTAAAAGCGGTACACTTTTCGCTTCATCAATAAGCATTGTTACTTGATTATCTTAGCTATTCAAGCAATCATTTGTTTTAATATTTGAATTCCTCATATTACCATTATCGTTATTTGTCTTGTTTTACTAATTATTTATACTTAATCCGAACGAACTAAGTCCCTGTGGATACGACCTGGTCTTATCTTAATCTAATACTACCAACGAGGGTTATACTTTACCCGTGTGTTTGGTTTATTAAAATCGGTGAAACTGGTATTATAAATTTAAAGCTTTCCTTACACATCAATATCATTTGTTCAAGGTGAGTCATAGCCCCTACTCTTTTCAATACTTGTTTTAACTCTTTGGGGGAGATACATGCTCAACTACTTGCTTCTACTTACTAAGAACATGATTTGTACTTATACTTTACTTGCATTACTTCATACATGATGTGTAGTTTCATTGCGATTGCTAGAAGTTAGTATGTGTTAACAGTAGTCTTTGGGAAGTGGCTCCCAGTAGTCTTTGGGAAGTGGCACCCAGTAGTTCTTTGGGAAGTGGCTCCCAGTAATCTTTGGGAAGAGGCTCCCAGTATGTGTAGTTTGTGTGCATCCTGACTATATGTCGCAATACCCTTGTGGTGTGTTGTGCTTGTCGTGAGGTTCAGTTGGCTATTACATTTTACATTAAATACTTACATATATCGTATACACACATGTCTTACTCATACTAAATTTGAGCAGTGGGTTGTGAACACACAGGTAGCAAGTTTTGTATGGGTGGGATTTGCAACTGGGTGGATTCACAATGCCTTTGCTGTGGGAATATTTTCTATAGGCTCTTCAGCTTATTTAAAACAAACTCTATGAACTCACCAACCATTGTGTTGACACTTTAGCATGTTTATCTCAGGTTAGTAAGGCAATAGCTAGTGCGTGGAACATAGAGTCAAGCTGCATATTCTGAAGACTTACGCTTGTATCATTTACCAGTCGAAACATTTTGTATACATTAATGTATCATACTTCGGAATCTCAAGTTTCTAACTTTCAATTCATTAATCGAATGGTAACTGTTCAAAACGTCTCATTTAGAGGTTGTTTGCTATAACTTGTACTTTGTATTATGAAGTAACACTCAAGTGACACAGTCTTCCGCTGCGATATTTTAGGGGTGTTACATATTTAGGGGGTCATTTAATCCCTAAATCGTGAATATATGGTCAAATATTGCCTCAAATCATTTCTTTTCTCATTTTAGGTACTTGGGACGTGATTTCTAGAATATGGAGCATTTTGGATATTTTTTGGCTCAAGAATAAAGAAATCAACAAAGTCATGGAAAAGTTAGGATTTGAACACTGACGCCATCACTTGAAGTTAAAGATGTTGGAAATTATCACACGTGACGCCCCAGAAACCAATTGATGAATTACACTTGGCGGCGTTAGGTGTAAAAGAAAGTATGCCCTCAGGCTTTAACCTTACATGAGACGGCCCAGAAGTATTAAAGAGTGATGACATCAAAAGCTTAATTGCGCTACACGAAACCCTAATCACGGCGTTCTGACGGCGTCAGGACTTATAACCTGACGCCGTCAGCTTGTAAAATCTAAATATGGTTTAGGATTTTTCATTCATTAAGTGTGCAACTTTGGACACAAACCCTAGTATGAATTTACTGAGATTTCAAGGGTTCTCAAACTCTCTTTTCTCTCATGTTTCATTGAAGATAAGTAATCTTTTAATCATTCAATATGTCTATGTGTTGTTTGATTATCTTTTATGCTTTTCTTCCTTTTAACATGTTAGCTTAGGTTGTTTTGTGTTTGCTTAAATCTAATGAAACCTAGTTATTGATTGTTTATTAGTTGTCTATTTTTTAGTTGATTGACTCGCTTTTGGCTTAAGAAAATTGGCTAACCTCCTTTGTGTAACAAGTTTGTACGTCTTAAGAAATGTAATCGGATGGCACTATGGTTTTATTCGTTGTATTTAATGCATGAGTAGAAGTTAATGATTCTATGATAGGGTACTAAACGTGTCATCATAAGAAGAAACATATATTCATAGAGTTGGGGAAGATTGTACGGACCCCACGATTGGTATTAAGGAATACAATGCTTCAACTAAAATAATTGCACTGTGAGATACAACGAGTCAACAAGAGATAACTAGAGAGTAATTAAGTCTAAGTAAACATGTTTGTCTCATTATACGAAGTCCACCAATTTACTTTTATTGTCATTTTTTATTTTCTGTTTATTTAATTTATTTTGTAGTTTTGGGTTAGTTGATTAGCAACTAATTCCGCCCACTCTTCCAAAACCGAGATTTTTATTGCTTTTATAAAGTACAAAGATACAAAAATAATCATCCCTCACATTTAGACCTAGTTGACCTACACTTCAATCCTGACACTATTCCCCTAGAGAACGATCAATCCCCCGGACATACCTATACTACACTACAATGACCAGGTACACTGCCTGAAGCATTGCAAAAGCTTCTCAATATCCCTTGAGAGGTAAAACCTTTTGTGAGTCCACAATCCTCGCATCAAGTTTTTGGCGCCGTTGCCGAGGAGTAGTTATTGCTTAGGTTGATTTTTATTTCATTTAGGTCTACTCACAAGATTCCTATCTAATGAGATTTTTATTTTCTTTTTAATTAGCTTTCTTTAGTCTATCTTTCTCTTCGTACTCTTGCTTGTAAACCCTCTCGATGAATAACTGTAATATTGATCGTTTGATCCCTGTTATTCGTGTATTTCGTTGAAGAAATTTCCAACTACCCATTTCGGCACCCATTGTGGAAAACGAAAACCCGCCAAACCTTTCACCCGACCATCACTTTGGCAATAATTCTGACATGGATGAATCTGACCACGACAATGACCATGAAAATGGCCCTTTTTACTATTCGGATTCCGATGAGGACTTAGGTGATGGTGATGTAATTGATGAGGTTAGAAAAGAAGAAGAGGTGGATCCTCTTAAGTACCTTGACCCTAGGAAAAAAAAATTGAAAAGGATAGTCTCTTTAACATTCAATTTCCTTGTAAAATCGGATATAGGAGCTTTGATGCTTACCTTAACTCATCTTTACCTATGAACATAATCTCTAGCGCTAATTATAATAAAATCATGGTAAATGAGTTAGAATATCAAGGAGATAATATTGTTGCTAGGGTTGAGCCATTGCACATTTTTGTAGGAAGTTTTGTGTATTTGGTTGATTTTATGGTTATGGAGAACATAGGAGAATTCATAGATGACAAATTGACCCAAGTCATATTTGGAAAACCTTTTAAACGGCTAACCAAACTATATGAAAAACTTATGGATGGGTTGATTACATTCTCAGATGGAGACGAGGATTTCGTCTACCAAATGCCCCGCTCGCACCCTAGATTTAAGAATTATTCAATTGAGGCATGCAATAGACTTCCCCCTATCGAATCATTAAGTGAGAACGATAAAAGGAAATGACTCAAATATTCCCGTGAAAAAAATAATAGGTGCTATCATGGATGTCTAGAGCTCAATGATGAGTATAAGAAAGATGAGGCAACAATTAGATGGTTCACGCTTGAGTATGTGAGCATAAGTGATACAAGATAGGGGATGACTTTGAGTCTAGCTACAAGACTCGTAAATAAAGAAAAGCGCTTCTTTGGAGGCAACCCAAGCTTCT